>QEIL01000023.1:0-422601 GCA_003116535.1 Paecilomyces niveus | reverse complement strand
TGATAAGTGTTTGCGATTGTTGGTTGTTGAGAATTCGTTGATTTTCATATTGGGTTGCTTGACTGCTTTGGACACCGCGGTGTCTTCGCGACAGGGTTACCCGATTGACACCATGTTTTTTTGTAATTTCAGTGTAATTAGGTTTTTCACCAGGCTTCAAAGACTTCAAATCTTCAAGAGCTAATGAAATAGGATCCATATTGATGAATTGGTGGGTAGTTGAAGAAATGGCGGTGTTCTACAAAATCGATCGTCAGATGGGGACGATCGTCAGGTGATCAAACTCAGTATGCGGAATCACGTGAGTACTAGCCGCTTGGCAACACCACTGGGTTCAACCCTTTTTTCCAGTATCTAGAAGGAGATCGATTCATATGTATCTAGATGATGGCCGTGTGCTATAATATCATCTAGCTCGTCCCTATTAGGCAACAGCATGTGTAGCTATCAAATAGCTCGCTGCGCTCCTATTTCCCCTTGATCGCTTCAGTTAGCCTTATATCCCTCGGTTTTCCAACGGAGAGCCCGATCTGGGCTGAAATTACCGAACCTTTACATCAAGCCTACTCCAGCTGGATTTAACGGCGGACTGCCAGTAGGAGTTCTGCCACACCTTCCCTGATTAGGCCTAGTGTATCACACACTGGGGACATCAGTTCAGCTAGCTCCTAGGATAGATAGGAATTCAAGCATTCTTCAAGCTTCAAGCAGCAGTTCCATGCTGAAAGTTGTCGACAGTACATCTCTTATTTTTAAAACTGTAAATAGTATTTACTCCTGTTTGATAAATAAAAAAAGTATACGAAAATCCAGATGCAGCAGTCTCAAGGCAGCATGTTGAGCGAACTAGGCCACGATACAAGTATACTACATCTTAGGGAAAGGAAGGTAGGAGCTTCCTAGGGGTTCAGCTAATATAGAGAGCTCGCAGGTTTAAAAACAGAGTAGATATTGATCCCGTCACACTCGAGCCATAGGCTCACGAAGCTCTCTAATTAAGTCAGGTGGGGATTATCGTTTTGAACAAAAGGGTTCAGAATAAATGACCAACAAGGAGCGGTAGCACCTTCACACGGTGAAAGATGGGAGAATAGGAAGTCCGTTGATATCAATTTTAACGGCAGAATAGATGTCAAAATCGATTATGTGTACGACTATTCGAATGTAAAACTTGATTCCAGAAATATATAGAAGCTCTTCATAATATAGAGAGTAAGAGAATCAAATTGTCGAGCTATGCTATCAGGTATCACATACTCAAACCAGGCTGGCCTTTTGGGAAACAACGTAATAATTGTTTAGAACCTTGACAAGACCCAATATCCAATTATCTCTTAAATGAGGGAGGCCTCTCCAGGCTGTAGGGTTCCATTGGTAATTGCAGCAGCGTGAGCTCGGGCAACATATCCATAGGCCGGATAGTATTTGTCGAGCCAAGGGAGGACCTCAGCAGCACCAGGGGTGTTACGCCAGTCACGCATGAGATCACAGACAATAGAAAACATGCTGACAAGCTGAACACCAGCATTTTGCATTCGGTCGTTTGAGGCGTCGCGGATCAGAGGAGTAGTAGTGCCAGAGGCTTCAATGTTGGCCCAAACACTGTAGCCCTCTGCACGAAGGGAAAGAGCGAGGAATGTCGTGCCTAACTGTATTAGTATAATCTCTACAATAACGATACAAAGAAGACTATTCAGTATTCGGTATACTTACAGACGTCAGTAGTGATTCCGGCCAGGATGATTTGCTTCTTTCCAGTAGCCTTAATGGCGTTGCGGAATTCCTCGTTGTCCCAAGCATCAACTTCACCATTTCGCTTCACAAGAGTAGCGTTCGGGTAGGATTCAAGAATCTCCTTAGGGAGAGGGCCATTCGGACCTTGCTGGGCTGAGGTCGTAAGGATCGTTGGAAGGTTGAACAAATTGCCGATCTGCGCATGAGCAATCAAGTTGTCCCGGTACAGAGTAGGGTCCCAGTCACGGGCAAGGCCATACAAGCCAACCTGGAGGTCAAGGACCAACAGAACCTGAAGGAGGTCAGCAACAGTAAGATATATTATGCGATATAATACATACGGCGTCATCCTTGTTCAGACGTTCCCATGGGACAGCTAGACAAAATCAGCATTTCGTTTCCCCCTGAGAGCCGATTTACTCCTTGAGATTCTTACGTTGGCCAGCAATGACCGCACTCGCCAGGTAGCAGACACTGGTGAGAAGGGTAGTCAACTTCATCTTGAAAGATTTTCTGAAATGTGATCAGATTAATCAGAGTAATTAAAAAAGGGAAAAAGGAAGAAAGTGCAAGTTGCCTGGCCTTGTCTGGATGGAATAGGTTGGAGATGAAGGGGAAATACTGCCCTTTTATAATCCATAATTTTCTCAATGCTAGAAGAAAGTCCGATTACGTTTGATTGCTAATGAATATTAACCCGCAAAGTAAATGAGATGGCGTTTTGTGGCGTATCTACCAAAGGCCTAAGTATCATGAGATACTCCAACCTCGCAGATTAACAGACGGTGTAACTGTTTAATACCACTAACTATCTTGTGTAAACAGCGTAAATGACGCTCTAGCCTTTATTGGCTCCGCGTGGCGTAACTAATCAAGTAAGTAATGAAAATCACCGAGGGAGGATATTCTACGTATGCTCTTCACACTACGGCCTCCCAGTAATAAGATTTCATAACTATCAGAGTTTGTAAAATCCGAACATTTTGGCTATTCTACACTTATAGACGCATTCGAAGTGAGACGTCTTCATTAACCTGTCTATACACCTCAAGAACCTTATTCCTGCAGAAACATTATATAATTTGAGATCCAAGTTCAAATCTCCGCAGAGGTTTACCTAGTATGGCCACGTGCATGACAAGGAAATTGAATCTTGCAAGGCTCCATCTCATTTAGGTTTGTCACCGACGAGAACGGTCTAGGTTTTTAAAGTTACATTGAACAGACATTACTAATTCATGTCGCAATCAATGTCTAAAAATATATGTAGTAATTACTCGCATATATTTCACTCGACAAATGAAGCTTCATTGTTACGATGCGTCTTTAACCTTGTGCTAGAACTATTGTATTGTTCATATCAACTCTCTTCTCTAGCATTTATGTCTTCCCATTTATCTCTCGGTGAAACTTCTCCGTAAGGAGGTATTATACTCCGTAAACTTTGTATGTATTTTTCCTTCTCGCCCTAGTGTATGTGGGGATATTATTAAGGCTGACTAATGAATGCTGTTGTGGTGTTGGTGCACTGGGGGAACGCTAGATAGCTTGATTTCGCCTGTTTGTCTTTATTTGGAGCTTGGTATGCTTGGTATGTTTCAGGCAGGTTGAATCCCACGGTATATATTTTTTCCTCCAGGTGGAAATCGAGGATACAAAATGCAATAGGGCCTGAGCGTCGAATAAGCTCGGCTCACCATGGAGTGTCGGATATTTTAGCAAACACTAACGAACTCTGTTGTCTTTTGTCAGCAACCTGAAGCTGCCCGTGATGCTTAGCAAGCTCATGCTATTTATCTCTATGGTGGAGCTCTCGCTTACTCAGGCACGGGAGAGATCCGCCAGTAGTACGGAGTCTCCGAGATCTTTTCCCTATCCCAAACTTGTTAAAGCTAGCAGAGAGAAAATCACTGCCGGTACAGGTAGGTAAATGTCAACTGTTATTACCGCTGAAAATTAAGGGTGCCGAGTTTCCTGTATCCCATGCAGAGAGTGAGTTCGAACATAGCGGCCCGTGCCTAAAGGGAACTTTAAGTACATGGCTCGTGCTTTTAAGCTTTCTATGCTAGATTGTCAGGCGGTGAAAAAAATTTATTGTTGTGTAGACTTCATGGTCAGTATAGTAATACTCGAACAGTACACTTCCTCCTCCTTTAATCATGAGATATTAGATGCTAGAATAATGTAGCATATACTCAAAATAATAACTATATTCTGTTTAACTAGATAATAGAATAGAATCCGCCACACTTAGCTTAGTTTATGTGCCGTGCTACTAGGGGAATTTTTCTATCTTGTCAATTAGAATTTCTCAAAATCATGAGATCCTGGTAAAGAGGGAAAGAAATAAGATGAATTGCGCAATACGAGCAAGGCAGTATGTCATTATGATGGGCTAGGCCTCTTATAAGGCGTTGGAAATCTTAGCTAGCTCTCCTAGGACTCAATTTGTATTCTGCCAACTTTTACCGCCTAGTGACAGATTCACGCTTTACCGAAGCTCCTTGGGCTAAGGCTTGATGCCCGGATCAATCTTTTATGGAGTTCCAACTTCAATGCAACTCCCTTACATACGGCTAGAAATCTAAGAGAGAAAAAACACACACAGGTCTAATATTTATCTACATTTCATGAAAACTGCCCAACCTCTATACCTGTTCCGCCAACTTGTTCAGCGCTTGTCCTTCCACCATCATCTTCATCCATTCCTCCATGGCATTCGCTCCGACCTGCTTATAGAACTTAATACTGGGCTCATTCCATTTGAGGACGCTCCATTCCAGACGTCGTCCGCCCATATGAACCACCTCCTTCGCCAAGTATCTCAGGAGCTTGAAGCCGTAACCTTTACCGCGAGCGCTTGGCTGCACGTAGAGGTCTTCGAGATAGATTCCGGGAGCGGAGCGCCATGTCGAATAGTTATAGAAGAAAAGTGCCATGCCGACAGGGACTGGGGTCGGGTTGTCGGCAGTGGCTGGCGGGATAACCAGTGCGGTGTACGTAGCACCTTTCCTTGGGGGCGTAGAGGGAAAGGAAAGAGTTGCGAGGAGTGACTCCTCCGTGGCTTCAACTTCATGCAACGCATTCTCATACTCGGCCAATTCGCGGATGAATTGGAGGATGTAGCGAACATCTGAGAATAACAAGCTGGAGTTAGCCATGCGTCTCCTAAGTCCGCCGTGGGGTCGGGCCTTGCGCAAAGGGGAAAAAAATGCGGGGAGAATATTCACCTTGCTCGGTCGCGAGTCTGATTGTAGGTTGATCTGACATTTTGCCTGTCTGCGAAGTCCTGCCAGGAACGGACTGCTACTCGATATACAAGATGGCTCAGGACTTAATGAAATACTTGAAAGAATTTTTAAGGAAACAAATGGCAGGTCTCGATGCTTCTGTTCTAGCAACCCCACAATCAAATCAATCAAACCGAACTGAATTTAAGCTACCCGTCACGCCCTGTCAATGACAAAAATGCCACCTTTGGCCTTAATACAAGAATGGGGTCCCACGAGTAGACAGCCACTAAGAGAACGCAAGTTCCCATCAGAGGACATAACTACTATATAAAGTTGGATAATCATACAAGATGAAGAAAAGAAAAGGGTGAGAAAAAAGGTCACCTCGACATTACGGCTGACATCCATTTCTGCTCGTCAGTCCTACATCTTGTTAGTATAGAAACGATGCTACCGATTAACGCAGGCGGCTTACCTATCGAAATGCAGCAGCATCCCCAGGACAGGAATAAGCTGTTTCTGGTAGTTCTTATCCTTCTGTTCCAAGAACTGAAGGAGCACGTTTTTCAAGTAGATATAATCGATAGATGGTGCACCAGGACCGGTCGGGGTCTGACTCCGGGAAATGGACATATTTCGATCCTTTGGGGGTGGAGAGACAACGCCCTTGCGCGAACCGGAGTCAATTGACGATCGTGAAGACTGGTTGCTGGAATCAAGGCCTCGTGTCGAAGCCTGAGCAGAGCGGACCTCATCCGTCAGAAGTTTGTTGGACTTCCTGACTTTGTCCAGCCGACTACTCGTCTCCTCGACGGACCGACGTAGTTCAGCCCTCTCTTTCTCAAGTTCCCGAACTTGCTTCTCACTCTCATCCAAAGCATCGCGCAGCTGGCCCATTGCTTCCCGGATTTCTTGCAGCTCCTGAGCAGAGCGCTCAGATTGTGACTCTAGTTCTTCTCGTCGCCGTCTCCAGTCCTTCTGCGCGTGTTCCAGTTCTTCTTTATCCTCTTCCGCTCTGCGCAGAGCTTTCTCGGCCTCTCGAACCTTCACTTTGAGCTCTTCCAACTCTCGCGCACGGCGTCGACCGAGAGTGCTGGCCTCGTCTTCAGCGCGATCTCGTTCCTCGATGGCAGCTTCCATTCGCTCCTTGAAGTCGCGGACCTTAGCATCAGCCTTGTTCTCAATGTCGCTAAGGAGCCGTCTCATCGTTTCGCCTTCACGACTACGCTCGCTCAGCAGACGATGGGCATCCACGAGCTCTTCCTCCAAGCTCTCACAGCGTTGGCGGACCTCCTTCATCTGCATAGCCACCTCTGCCGATTGATCACGCATGCTATTCATCAGACTCTGTGCACTAGCATGCTGTGCTGTCTTGAGCTGGATCTCCTCGCGAAGGCCCTCGATATCCTTGTTCAGCTGCGTGACTTGTTCTTCGACCTCCCGTAGTTTAGCTTTCGATGCCTTCAATTCATCCTGAGCTTTCGATAACTCCTTGGCCGTTCTCTCTTTTGCTTCAGTCGCTTCCTGCTTCTTTCCCTCCATGCTACGAAGATCGGATTTGGCAGTGGCACAAATTTCTTCCACCCTGAGACGACTATCAGTCTCCTGCCTAATCCTTTGATTCAACATCTTCACTTCTGCGTCTCTTTCCGCAATTGTGGATTTGAGAGTCTTCAGCTCTGTACGCAATTCATCATGTTTTGCTTGCAAATTTCTGAGCTCTGTTGATTTATGCTTAAGGTCCTCCTTTGTTGTCTTCAGCTCAGCAGATTCGGATCGCAGGGTTCGAAGCTCTGGCTGTAATTTCTGCAGTGTCTCTCTAAGATCGGTCAGATCCTTGAATCGGGACGCTGCGAGCTGCTGCGCTGCGGAAAGATCCGTTTCCAAAGTTGTCGCCTTAACCTTCAGTTCCTCGAATTCCGCCATCAAATCGTTATGCACTTTCTCAGAACTGGCGGTACTGGATGCATTGCTAGTGTGTAGATCAGCAAGTTCTTTTTCCAACTTAGCCAGGCTAGCTTCCAACGCAGCTTTCTCTGCAGTCAGCTCCTTGATCTTGTCCTTCGCTTCGACATGGTCCTGGCCAAGATGGAGGAGGTCATCACGCAGTGACTCGATTTCCTCCTTCAAATCCTCCTCACCCTTGAGCTTGAGGTGTAGGCGATCAATGGCGGCATCTTTCTCGGCAAGTTGAGAATTGAGGGATTCGATTTTGAGCTCTAGCTCTCTAACATCAGCCGCCTCTTTTCTGTCGTCGAGTGCCGGCTGTTGCTTCTTGAGAGGAGAGGCTGTATTGGCTGCTGTGATATTTTCATCTCCGCCCTTTCCACCCTTCTTCTTCTTGTTCTTCTTCTTCTTTCCCCCTGAGCCCGTACCGGCAGCCGGTTGACTAGCCTGCTCTGGCTCGGTTTTAGCATTTTCTGCACAGCTAGGGGCAGTAGACGTGAGATTATCCCGGATCTCCGCAAAATCCACTGCCTGACCGCTTGCGACACGCGCTCGGATGGCCTGCCATTTTTCATTGTCTTTTAAGCCAGTGTCAACGAAGTCCACGATTTTCTGGAGGCTGGTCTTTTCCGAAAGTTGTACATTTAGAGAGGAGAGTGAAGATTCGGATTCCTTGAGCTGCGATTTGAGGCTATCTACCAGCCCTTGCAGCACATCGAGGCGCTTCTTACTTGTCTCTTTCTCTTTTTCGGTTTCCGCGAGCTTTTTTGACAGGTCCGACGTCTGATCACGGCCCTTGAACTCGGAGATCTGCTGTTTTATCTTTTCGCACTCTTCCGACTTCTCCTCCAACTGGGACTTGAGATCCTCTGCAGCCAACTTCGCCTTTTCCAAGGCGCTTTCCGCAGTAGAAATCTTAGCCCTAAGCTCCTCAGCCTCAGTGCGGCTGGAATCTTTCAGACGTGCAATTTCCGCTTTGTAATTATCCTTGGCATCCCGTAGACCTTCCAGCTCGCAAGTCGCAGATTCCAGACTGCCTACCATGCCCTCTGTTGACTCTCTTGCCACCGACAAATCGCGCTTGAGGTTTTCAACCTGAGACTTCAATTCCTCAACCTCTTCCTTCTTCTCTTTCAACTCGGACTCGAGGCGCGGGATCTCAATATCAAAGGAAAAAAATTCCTCGCTCTCCTCCTTAGCTGGTGGGGATTTAGCCGCCTTCATCCGTGGTGAAAACAGAGACATTCCCGGTATCGCTGCAGCGCGCGAAGTGATAGAACTCGTCGGTGACTTCGGAGGATTCTCGACATCGGCCGAGCTGGCCATATCGATCGATTCTCCGTTCGTTGCAACTGGTTCCGTAGGCGGCTTTCCTTCTGCTTGTCCCTTTTTCAAATTTGTCACCTCGTCCCACGCAGCCTTCGCAGACTTCTCTGCCTCTTCTAGGTTCCTCTTGCATTGGTCACGTTCTGCAGTCACACGTTTCAGCTCATCCAGAACCATATCCTCTTTGAGCGAAATCTGGTTGAGGTATTCTGTGAAGGCTTTGGGGTCGCTGATGGAGGTCAGGGGCGTATTCTCACGCAGGGAAGCTTCAAAGGGTTCGATAGACAGTATACGAGCGTGTGCGACACGGTAGGCTCTCAAGAGATCTGAGCGCAGAGGGAAAGAGGTCGTCAGCGGAAACCAAGCGCGATGTTGAGCTACAGGGTAAAATACCTTGATATCTAGATTCTAGTTTATCCAGCCTTCGTAGTCTCACTCTAACATCAGTTGGAAGTTCAGTTGCGGCCGTGTTCGATGTCGTCTCGGGTGCAGCTTCCTTCTCTGAGGTTTTCTTTTCTCCATCACCGCTGGCATCACCTTCAGGAGGCGCGGATGGCTCTGAGCGAGGTGTAGCCGACCGGCTGGATCCATCATCATCTCCGATCGCGAACTCGGATTCGAATTCAGCCGGATCGGGACCTTTGCCTGAAAGAGTGCCGGTGCGTGTGCGACCAGAGCGCCTGTTGGCGGAGAGGTCGCGGGAGGCCTGGCGACGTGCAGAGTTGGACCTTGAGAGGGATTCCTGTGCCGCTCTCTGTCGTGCCTGCTCCTCTGCAATCCTGGAGTCTATTGCGCCGCGGATACGCTGATAAACGGGACAAGCGTCAGCACGGATCCAAAGACCAAGTAAGCATGGTATAATCGCACCTGAAACATCACCGCGGTCGCGCTCTGCGTCAGCACTGATAGAGCAGACGTAAATATACAGAGGAGGAAAATAAGACGCAGAAGGATAGCAAGGAAAGTGAGCGCTCGGTAGAGAGTGCCAAAGAAAGGGAGCATTAGGTGAAACGTCAGGGATCAAGCGGCCATCTTGTCCTGTGCAGTAAAGCTGCCATGTGGAAGCTCGGGCCACATCCGCGGGACGTGATGGCGGAGAAATACCATTCAATGTTGATAGATAGCGACGATATTCTAGTATCAAATAAAAAGGACATAATATCCTATTGATTTGACTCATATCTACATAGTGACATCCATTTTCTGGCAATCCCAAGGGTCAGTGTTGTTGTGCTTTCCAGATCTCGGGAGTCCCGAGTGCTTCATCGGATCTCCGCACACAAGGATCCGGACTAACTACTACAATCACCAAACAGATAAATCACGGAGACAAAGGTTATATCTATGGGAGCAATTTTATTTGTTTGTGTTATTCCTATTTTTCATGTTCGATGTTCGAGATGCCCCTTCTAGGATGGATAGTTTAGATAAGCACATCCTCTTAAGCTAATCTGGACAAGATATATATTGTTTTGTTGTCAAGGCTCATGAGATTAGTTGCTAGTCTAGCAGTCAGTGTTCGCACGACTGGGTGTTATCTATATCGAAATAGGCAGGAAATCTTTATCTTCGTAAGGGTCAGTCGTTCTAAGAGCAAAGGGCCCTCAATGAAGGACCGGGAAGTGACATTGCTGGGCCTGAAACAAACACAGCGCAATTAGCCATGGTAGACACCTTGACCGCGAGAAAAGGTTCCCAACGCGCAATGGGTACCGCCGGTCTTCGAGTGATTGAGCTTTGTCTGTTCCCAATCAAGGAGGATTCTAAGATCCATAAAGATACTGTAGCCGTCTCAACGCTTATCTGAATGACACTACGCACTCCTACTAGACTCTTAGCAGCTATGATGCTCGGGTCATCCCGGCGGTTGGCGTAAGTTAGACTCTGCTAGTGAATTGATAGGATGTGTTCCTAGCAGACAAGCAGCCTTACTGCCACTGATGCAGTAGATCTTAGTACATTTTCAGCTCCCATCGTCTTGCTGAAAAACTTCGCGAAAAGAAAGAGTTACATCATCATTGAAAAAAAGGGTTTCCTTCTGTTCTTCGTTTCTCGTTCTTTCTGTGGATGTTGCCAAGATCGGTGATGGATCTCATCCGTCTCCTAAACTTAACCATGGATCGGGGGAGCATCCACAGTATTCTTGGCGTTTTCATCCATTCCATTTCCTGTGTCCGCAAGAGAATGTGAAGATAATGCGGTCGAGGATCCGCCACGGCGACAGGATCTGGTCTTTTCCCTTCTTTTTCCGCGACCAGTCAGGAAGCGTGTATTCTCCACGATCATAATCATCAATCCTTTTAATTGTCACGCTGACTTGGCCAGCAGACAGTTCGTCGCGGCTCTAGTGCCAACGGCCAATGCCCAAGCTCCGCTACACGCCCAATAGAACAACCAGCCGGGTCGCTGACAGCCCGCACGTTGTCGATTCCACCGTTTCCACTCACGCAGCAGTAACACAGCTCCTCTCAAGGCTCACGATGCTCCTCGAGGACCCAGTTCGCGCATAGCACGCTATCTCGCGACTCTGACTGGGCGCTTCGGCCCTTTTCCCTTTGGTTTCTTGAGCGGTGCCTGCGTCCAAAGCTCCGTGACCATGGCCGCCAACGATGGAGCTTATCCTGCGTCCCAGTCACCGGACGCAATCTCCAGCAGCTCTTCCAACTCTACGGTTCTCAGTAGCACCGTTGCCAATGCCTCTGCTGCGTCTCTGCTCGCCGACAGCCTTTCCTCTGTCGCGGTAACGGCGCAGCAGACCCTGGCCCTCACCACCGGTTGTCGCACCGTCCTCTCCTCCGCAGTCCCTGATATTTCAACCCCGCTTCCTTCATATTCGACACCGGTGATGATGGCGGGGTTCGTGGTGCGCTTCGTCCTCTTTATCTTCCATGCCATTCCCAGTCTCCTGTACTGGGTGATCACCTTCACCACCATCACCCTGCCGACGTGGCTCTTCACGCTCTTTTCGATGAGCTTAACGTTCACCA
This sequence comes from Paecilomyces niveus, assembly GCA_003116535.1. Classification (NCBI taxonomy): domain Eukaryota; kingdom Fungi; phylum Ascomycota; class Eurotiomycetes; order Eurotiales; family Thermoascaceae; genus Paecilomyces; species Paecilomyces niveus. The sequence continues at coordinate 411,374 of QEIL01000023.1, read as the reverse complement.
TGAACTTCACCACGTTGCTCCTCATCCTGCTGGTCCTGATCTCGACGATCAGCTGGTTCATTCGTTACCGGTTTCTGAATATGTACACCCGTCTGCCACCGGAGCCGCAGCGGAAAGAACCTCAGATCGACTTGTTCCCGGACACCCAGGATGGAGACTCGAAGCCCGGTTTGGCCAATTATCTGGACGAGTTTCTCAGTGCCATTAAAGTCTTCGGGTACCTGGAACGGCCTGTCTTCCACGAATTGACCCGAACAATGCAGACGAGAAAGCTGATTGCGGGGGAGACACTGCTGTTAGAGGAGGAGAAGGGGTTTTGCTTGGTGGTGGATGGTTTGGTCCAGATATTTGTGAAGTCAATCAGAGATGGACAGGCTAGGTGTCCGCCCAGTGAGCCGACTGGGACAGATGACGAGTGGTCCGATGACGAACGGCAACATAGAGAGGGGCACCAGGGATACCAGCTGCTGACGGAGGTCAAGAATGGAGCGTCCATGTCGTCGCTTTTCTCCATTCTATCACTCTTCACAGAGGATATCAATCTTTATCCCTCCGATAGCACGGATTCAAGTGCATCTAGTCTTGCTCCGGACAGTGCACGTGTGACCGGGTCAATGCCAACAAGTCCTAGAGCCCTTACAGGAAGCCCTCGGCCAATTCTCCGTGATCGTACAGATTCTACCACCAACGGGCATGGCAATAGTGATCCTCTGCCTTTAGTGCCACCATTGAACCTCGAAGATAGCCATGGGTTACCGCTTCAACCAGTGACGCCACAAAGAAAGTTCTCGAGGCACAGAAAGAGAAAGTCTGCACATCCCGATATTGTTGCGCGGGCGATGGTCGACACCACGATTGCCATTATTCCCGCGAGCGCTTTCCGGCGGCTGACTAGGGTTTATCCCCGGGCTACCGCGCATATTGTCCAGGTTATTTTGACCCGTCTGCAAAGAGTTACGTTTTCGACGGCACATTCTTATTTAGGACTCACGAGCGAAGTCCTCAGCATCGATCGGCAAATGCACAAGTTTACTGCCTTTGACCTGCCTAACGATCTGCGTGGGGCCGCTCTCGATAGGCTTAAAGATAAGTTCGCTAAGGAGAGAGATCGCCTAGGTGTGGAAGAAGGTACAAAGGGACTCGCACTTCACAACCCTTCTGCTGGGAGGAGACGTCGATCGAGCAGCTCGCTGAGGAAAGAGGCCGCTCTCCATGCAAAATTAGCAGCCTCGAGACTCCCCGGTTCCTTGCCATTCGAGCCGGCCTCTCAAGGTCTACAGCAGAGCAGAGTAAGCCCGGGAGATCTTCTTTCGACTATCCAACAGTCTAGGTATGGTCCGAAATACGAGCAACTTTCTGCGAGATCACCAGGGAAGGGATCTGCCTCTCTCTACGGGGAAAATATCCAGACGCCCCTGTCTCAGCGCGAGACTTCGCCCTTCCGATCTGCTACTCTACAGTCTCATAACTCACCTTTCCACAGGATCGAGTCCCTTGATGAAGATACCATATTCCGGGAGTCGATACTGGACTGCATGATGAAAGGTATTGGTTTGACTGGTAGCATACGAGAGGCACTAAGAAAGAACCACAATTCTGGCGAAGCCTCGCCTCGACTGGTCTCCTATGATTCCAGACGGCAGAAAGCTGTCTTCAACAACGCCTTTGGATTTATCGATGCTTACGAAGGGTTCGGGGATGGCGAAACGGAGTCGTTGATGTCTATGTCAGTTACCAGTGCAGGCGGTACCTCTCCTATTTTGAATCTGAAGGAGGAGTTGAGGCATGATATTGAGATTGTCTATTTCCCGCAGGGCTCGGTTTTGGTAGAGCAGGGTGAGCGGAACCCGGGTTTGTACTATGTCATTGATGGTTTCTTGGACGTTGGAGTGCCAGTGGACGAGAAAGGAGAGGATCTTGTCGGGGCAACAAGGCCAACCCAACATCAAGTGCGTGATGATATGTTCCCGCCTCTTAGGCGGACGACAACCGCTTCTTCAACCGTCTCTGGGGCCGCTGATCCACGACGAAAGAAGCAGTCCCGAAAGTCGCTCTACATGATCAAGCCCGGTGGGATGGAAGGATACATTGGTGCGGTTGCGTCCTATCGGTCATTCACAGATGTAGTCGCCAAGACGGATGTTTATGTCGGTTTCCTACCGCGAGCATCTTTGGAGAGAGTAGCTGAGAGGTATCCGCTAGTACTCTTGACTCTGGCTAAGAGACTGACTAGCCTGTTACCGCGCTTGATTCTCCATATTGACTTTGCCCTCGAGTGGGTGCAGGTCAATGCTGGTCAAGTCATTCATCACCAAGGAGATGAGAGCGATGCTATCTATATCGTATTAAATGGTCGCCTTCGCTCCGTATTGGAGAGGCCTGACGGCAAGATTCGTGTCCTTGGTGAGTATGGTCAGGGTGAGAGCGTTGGAGAGCTCGAGGTCATGACGGAGTCTACGCGACCTGCTACATTACATGCTATTCGGGACACGGAATTGGCCAAATTCCCGAGGTCACTCTTCAACAGTCTTGCTCAAGAACATCCCGGAATCACCATTCAGATCTCGAAGCTCATCGCGTCGAGAATGCGCGACCTAGTTGACGATCCATTGTCTGAAAAGGCTTCCGAGCCAGCAAGTGCGGGCGGTGTCAAGACTGCGACCTCTACCGTTAACCTTCGAACAGTGGCTATCCTGCCCGTCACGGCAGGTGTTCCCGTCGTGGAATTCGGCCATCGGTTGATCAATGCTTTCCATCAGATTGGCGTCACGAACGGCGTGACCTCCTTGAACCAGGCGGCTATTCTGAACCATCTGGGACGCCATGCCTTCAGTAAGATGGGCAAGCTCAAGCTTTCGCAATATCTCGCCGATCTTGAAGAGAAATATGGCATGGTTCTGTATATAGCAGATACCAACGTCAACGCACCATGGACGCAAACGTGCATCACGCAAGCTGATTGTATTCTCCTGGTCGGCCTCGCAGAGGGATCACCGAGTATCGGGGAGTATGAACGGTTCTTATTGGGCATGAAGACCACGGCACGAAAGGAGCTTGTTCTGTTACATGTGGAGCGCTACTGTCCTCCTGGTCTGACCCGGCAATGGCTGAAGAATCGAATGTGGATCAATGGCGGTCATCACCATATCCAGATGGCTTTCCGCCTTACTGCCGAGCCCGCACATCCTCAGACCAAGCGATTCGGTACTGTTCTAAAGCAGAGGGTGCAAGTTCTGCAGGCTGAAATCCAGAAATATACTTCGCGGCGTATCCGACAGACGCCTCTGTACTCCGCTCAGACACCTTTCAAGGGTGACTTCCACAGACTCGCTCGTCGCCTGTGCGGCAAGTCTGTTGGTCTCGTCTTGGGAGGTGGAGGAGCAAGAGGTATAGCGCACGTGGGAATCATCAAAGCCCTTGAAGAAGCCGGAATACCCATTGACATCATTGGCGGTACGTCCATCGGCTCGTTCATTGGTGCTCTGTATGCCAGAGATGCCGACGTTGTTCCCATGTACGGTCGCGCAAAGAAGTTCTCTGGACGTATGGGCAGTATCTGGCGCTTTGCACTCGATCTCACCTATCCGTCGGCCTCGTATACAACAGGCCACGAGTTTAACCGGGGAATCTTCAAGACGTTCGGAGATAGTCAAATCGAGGACTTCTGGCTGGAATTCTACTGCAACACGACCAATATCAGCAAATCTCGCCCAGAGTACCACTCCTCGGGCTATGTGTGGCGCTACGTCCGTGCGTCTATGTCACTGGCCGGTCTGTTACCACCGCTGTGTGACGAAGGTAGCATGCTTCTTGATGGCGGCTACATCGACAACCTGACTGTCTCTCACATGAAAGGTCTCGGTGCGGATGTCATTTTTGCTATCGATGTCGGCTCGATTGATGACAACACACCGCAAACATATGGAGATTCGCTCTCGGGATTCTGGGCCTTGGTCAACCGCTGGAATCCGTTTGCAATGTCTCCCAACCCACCCACACTGTCTGAAATCCAGGCCCGGCTGGCGTATGTTTCATCCATCGACAACCTTGAGCGCGCCAAGACCACACCAGGTTGTCTCTACATCCGTCCCCCAATCGACCGATATGGAACCTTGGAGTTCGGTAAATTCGATGAGATTTATCAAGTCGGTTACGCTTACGGAAAGGAGTACCTGGAGCGACTGAAGAACGAAGGTGGTCTGCCTGTGCCAGAGGAGACTGAAGAGAAGAAGAAGCTGCGGAGAACAATGGCACCACGGAGAGCGAGTATCTAAACATCGAGACAAAGACCGTCTTCATCTTTGATACCCCGTCGTTCTTGCAACTGGGACGATCTATTCTACTGGTGGATTTTGATTTTGCAAGATTTCTCTTACCGTCCGCACAACGGACTAGTCACAGAAGACCCTGGATAACTGTATACGATACACGAAGGGATGTACTGTACTATATGACCTAACGATCATGGAGCACTTTAGTTGCATTCTACTGGCGTCTTCTATTTTCATGCGAATGGGATATAGGTTACTGCATCATATAAATATACCCTTAGATCTATAGGTATCTAGCTTGTTAACTTTGACTTGGGTTATGTTAAATTCTATTTCCTTAATAACTCATCCATTCAATTATCTCTGCTGATGGAGGAACCGCCTGAATCTCACCGTGTTAGTGCAATAAAAGCTAATAGATCATTCCTTAGTGGATGAACCCGACGAAGTGAAGCACGGATTGATTTCCTGCGGAACTGCGATAAAGTCCAACTATGCGGAGCAAGAGCCCGTCTTACTCTGCCTGGATCAAATTTTCCTGATTCTACGGAACCATTCAACATATTTCCAAAAATCTAAACTCGTACTGGATCAAGGATATGGAGTTGATATGCAGCTTGTTTACGTAGTAGTTCGAAGCTCCTAATTCTGCCTCTCGTCACCGCCATACGTGACGTCATGATATGATTTAGTGCAGATAGCCATTCTTATGTTCAAGTATGAGCATATAAAATGGTATTTTTCTAAACCATACCTCTTACCACTGCTACTTCACTATATAGTTCGGGGATAGAACTGACCTGGCGGTCAGTTCAATTTGTGCCTTTTTAGTCTAGTGGTAAATCCCCGGCCCCTAGCCTATTACAATAACAATGCATATATTTACACTGCTATCAAAGAGTGATCTATCAAAGAGTGACCGCGTCTAATTACATTGATCGACCGTGGCAATCAACATAATTAAACAGAACCCATGCGCGTAAAAGCACGTTGCCAGATGTGGTATCGAAAAACGGCAAAAAGGTATCAAAGTATTATTATGACAAGATGAGTGATAGTGGATATCATTAGGGTGTATTAAGGGGGCATTAAAGGAAGTAAGTAGTCGGAATCAGGTGTGGGGGAGGGGGCATGAACCGAACCGTGCGGGCGATGCTTTCCAACCGGTCGATTGAACCAGCAATGAATTTGGTCCCCGCCTCTCTGAGACCTGAGAAAATAGATTAAGGACTAGCCTTAACCCGGCCACTTCTCTCTTCCGTATCATCATGCCGTACGTGCCATATTAGAAAACATGCCACATAAACTACAATTAACCATTAGTCGATTGTCGGTTTTATTATTCGTCGTGAAAATTCCACCCTATTCCTTTCCTGGCTACGGGATGTGGTGAGAGGATCCGATCATATGGCGCGAACTGGAGATTCGCGTATTTGTTTGTCATAGTCGAGGGCCAGCATGGCTAGATCTGTGGTCTAGCGGCCTGCTGGGTGTGGCATTTAGGCAGTGGCAGCAGGGGCATCAGCTGCGCGAGTGGTGTTGTCCTTCTCGCGGGTAGGAGCACTCTCAGTCTCGTGGCGAGCAGCCCACAGAGCAGCGACCTCAAGGAAGATACCCAGGAAGGTGAAGAAGCTGTGGGGGTGATTAGTATCAGATAGTTGGAATAGAACAGAGCATGATAAGGAGGGTAACTTACAAAGCTAGGAACATGAAAGCTTCATTAGCGTGCTTCTTGGTGCAAGTACTGCGGAACGGAGGGGCATGGGCAGAGCAGGAGTGCCAGTCGTAGTCCTGGGCAGCGAAGATGAATGCAGTCAACCACCTATAGTGAAAGGTTCTGTCAGAATCAAAGTCCCACTAGTACATTGAGAAAAGCACTGAGGGTGATACGTACAGGTAGGAGAAGATGATATCAATGGACAGGACAAATTTGCTGAGAACCTTGGGCATAAACGGGGAGATGAAGCCCGGCACGAAGAAAACAACAGACATAGCCGCCTGGTAGATGATGTGTTAACAGGCATTCTCCGCCAAAAGCGCTTCGAGGATGGAACGGGGGGGGACATACAATGACTTCCTGGTAGATGATGTGCTCGCCACGAGGACCAATATTGATGAAGTGCGCGGTGATACTCATGACAATGACTGCGCTGCTCCATTGGAAGAAGCGAGTGAATAGCAGAAAGGGTCTGGTCAGTGCGAGAGAGATCCGCATGGTGTCTGTGGTTATGTCGACTGTGTAGAGCTTGAATTCAAAGGTGTTTGTAGCGCGTGGAAGAGGTCGCTGATTGAGGTGGCTGCAGCGGCTCTTTTGAAGGCCTGAGTCTTCGTAAGGCTGAGAAGCTGTCTGCTGGTCGATAGCGAAGAGAACCAAGCTTTGGTGGGCAGACCATAAGCAGATCTTTATACCACGAAACGGCCTGCTCGCCCTGGCCTGTATCACATCCACATCACACCTGTGATGTCGACAGGGAGGTCCGACACATCCGGGATCCCGGCTCTTCTCCGTCAGAGTATAGTCTAGTCATCGTTTCGGTCGTGAGGAGTCTCCATCGACCGATGGTACCAGAGAATACGGTGGAAAAGCAAGACTCGCGCCAGGTAGCCGGCGGTTTCCCCAGATGCGTCATAATGCATTCATGAAGCTATGGAGCAAGGGATTGGCGCTCGCTCTAGCGATTGATAGTGGCAGCCCATCTGATTCGAGGCCTCATGAGCAGTTCAATAGATTGAACCACCGAGAATTGCTGTCGGGGGAAGATGCCAATCCGAGAAAGTAGCATCTCCCGTCCGGCGCATCTGGCCTGGTCGTTTCCCTTCTACAGGTTGAAGTCAGCCAACAGATTTTTTGCCTGGAGGGATGCTATCCTGCTCGTGTCGCTTACAAATGAAGATCACAATGGGCAGGTATAGATCAACCTTGTGGAGTAGGTCCAGTGATAGCCAGTGGCATCGTGACGTGCAGTTGTCCCGAGCATCCACACGGTCCGTAAGTAGCCCATCCCCGAGGTGGAGAACCGCCCAACCGGCAGTTCTGAATCAGCCGGTGGATTCGGATTTGATAATTAGCTGGGATGTTGGACGGTGCAAGGAGTGTCGAGAGTAGTCGAGATGCCTCCTAAGCTAGTGTGACTCGGCCATGACGCTGTCCCGCCCAATGACACCGCGACGCTCGGCTTCCCGCGGAATCAAAACACGGCTGGCTTTCTGGAAAACAAACGTACTCGATAGTTACTTCTGCTAATCTCCAACTCTCAACTCAGTAGGACTATTCCGCCTATGATCCTGGGCATCGTTGCAACACGCAGCGGTTCCAATCAAGTTACTACTGCTTGCTTAGCATCCTGCATGTGAAGCATCTCTCCGCTGCAACGATCAACCCCTTCGATCTCCCTAATTTTCCTAGTGCTTCCTGTCAGACAGACGTGGCGTGCTCGAGACGATTCAGAATAATGTCCAATGATGACCTTCAAACTCTACGGAGAAATGTGACTACTATTGACAAGGAGTGTGACAAGGAAGAGAAAAAGTTCTTTTTAATCTAAGCAGAGCAATCCACCAGACCTCTTGCCACTCACTACCAAGTCTATTATAGTCTCCCCTCTGAAAGATCGGTAAGAAACCTTCCTGGAAGTATAAAACCCGTGCATAGCGATGAATGACTGGCCGCGATCTAGCGCGACTCCTTAACGCGCCCTACGACCATGGCTGTAGATTTCCATGTAGGGGATATCATGTCACGATCTCACTTCTTGTCATCGTCAGAATATTAGACTAACTAGGTATCTTTCTAGCCACATGCGACATCTATGCTTATGCGGGGCTCAATAATATTAACCGGTAGAATAGGAGCAGAAGGCTCGGGGCTGCGCCAAGAGGAAATTCTACAAGGAGGTAGTTGACATCCAGCCCTAGATGGGAAAGCGGAAATGCCCATGGTCGATCATCACGACGCTAGCCAGACAATGGACAGCGCTGCAGCGATCCTGGTCCTAACTTTTTGCTCGGAGCAATCTCTAATTGCCGTGCTTCTTCTGCAATATTCAGACCGACAAGCATCTTCCTTGTCGATTCATCTGGTTCTGCTCTGTTTACAACGACAGAGAAAATTTTTTGACTATGTTTCATTTCTTTCCGTAATTGATCCCAGATAGACAAGATAAAAGCCCAGAGATCACAGCGGTCATAGGAAATGGTCACGGCTGATGATGACATCGGGCTTCTTTCGGCTCGGGTCGCTGAGTGGACCAGCGACGTTAGGATTGGGTTCTTGCGGCATCCACCTCAAGAAGCTTGGGCTTTTTAACAACAAAGCTGGTTCATGCTGCCGCTACGTTCCGATGTGGCACTTTGCAAAACCAGCTTTGACCTGCGCTCTGCTCTGGAGGCGCTCTTGTGGGAGGTCAGGATCCTAATTCAACGTCAGCGGCCCAACGTCATGTGCAATACTCTAGTAGTCGGCTTGCAGGACTCTTGTTTCGAGCTCTTCCCAAGTGGAGTATATCCGTGCGGGCAGAAAGGCACGGATAGTAAACAACTTCTGGATCCACCAGAGCTCAGATCATCGTGAAAACCCGGCCAGATCGCCTCTGTTTTCGGCCTCTGGAGCTTCGCGGGGTAATATGTCGTTGTTATTCTTGTTGCTAGGTCTGCAGGATCGCCGTGCGGAAGCTCTTCAGAAGGTCTTAAAACCATTTGAGAGAGATCGTCTAGAGTAGTATCTACATCCTGACATCCAAACGACCGTGCTGAATGGAGTGGGGCTGCGCATTGACTGTTGGCTCGGTTAAAGCGGCCCACGGTGGACAAAGAGGGCTGAAGCCGCTGGAAAGACTTTTTGATATGGATTTACCCACTCAACTTTATTCGAACATGGCCTGAAATTCTAGACTCCTCCGCCTGACTCTTTTCGCCCTCGTGACGGGAAAGGAAAACTCGAACGAGCGCTTCGTTTGTTTTGATATTGATCAGGCCATCCGTCGTCTTCCGGCAACGCCGGGAACCATGACTTTTACAGGAATCTCACCGCTTCCAGCCTTGGAAGCTCCATACTGAGTATAGTAATTATTTGCGGTGCTCGCGAGGGGGGAACGATCATTGTTTCACAGACGGTAATAGTACTTCCTCATTATTATTATCACCGGCATTAACCACACACTCTAAGTATGCCCAGGCATGGCAGATCGTTGTTCATCGTGTCTGTGCTCCTGAACAATACGACCCAAGCTGTAGTACGAATGGCGTTGACTGTCCTTATCTCGCCCACCCATAGCGTCACGGCCTAGTCCGGAAGTCTTTAGTTCATGGCTCCAACCTTGTTGGGCACCTCAAATATTGGATTTATCTGCAAGGGAAATTCGTATTAGATGTCGGTGTTAATAATAGATGTTAAATTTCTCCCACCTAAGCTCCCTTGCACGCGCTATTGGACGGGAGAGCGAAATAGGGCGGGTGATTTATCCAAGCTCCTCCTTAGCGGAGAGCTGCCGAGTCTTAGTGATCTGTTTGTAGTTGGGACCACAACCGGGATCGAAGCCTAAAGCTTTGTACTGTACGAACGCGTTCCCTCTGCGCTAAGTCTTCCGGTTCAGAAAGTCGTCTATCATTATTGGGCACATAAACGCCCTTTGTTCCGGCTCACTGCTCCCAGATCAAGCGTTGTCATCGCATCTCTCTGTTTTTCCTGCACAGTTGACCCTATCGTACATGATATCTCGCCAAAGTTGACATTTTCAGATGTCAACGAACTATTAAAGTTGTCACTTGTCAATCTATACATTCTGCACCGATCGAGCCGCATATCTGAAGTCCTCCGCTGGTACTGTCTCTTGTCATGGGTCCCTGGACTCGAGATTCCGTCCATCTGACCATCGTTGTGCAAGAGCATCTTCATCTATGTCCTGCACACCCTCCGGTGGTGTCCATGATCGCAAAATCCATTGATGATGTGTAGACTGTATAAAGGAAGAGATCTTCAAATATGTGCTCAGGTTCGATATTTTGACTATCCCCGCGTGTCCGATGAAGACATTCTTTTCCAGAAACTATTTAATCATAGAGATCTAAAGGACGCCAAGACCGCTGAGACTCATCATCTTAATAACTGCCTAGATTCTCGTAGGATATTGCTCACCCTCGTTGGGTGGCTTTCAAGGTTTGGAGATCACTAACTGCTCAGTTCAAGGGGAGCTTGCTCCGATTGCAACCCGCAGCAGTCATCTGTTTTGATCGAAACCTTGGAGTAAAGGGCCATGGAGGATGACTCTGCTGCTTTGTTGATGATACAGGCACACGGCCGCCACGTTTCTGTGTCCAGATGGCAAGCATGTAGCATTCTACAGCCAAAGAGATCTCGACGGTGTTGAATACATCATCCGGGGAGCCCGGCATCCCGGCTCAGATGGAATTGGCCAATGGTCACTTTGAAGAGAGATAAGATTGAAACTTAATAATTTGAGAAAAATTATTACGTGGTTGCCTCAATCTTACCTGAATCATTTGGCACGTGCCACTATTCCTTTCATGCATATCTCTTAGCAAAACCTTTACGGAGTAGATTAGATCCACTAGAATCTGACACTTGCTACCTCCGGAGTGTGGATTGGGAGCCCTTGCAGTGTTAGCGGTTTTCCTGGCATCAAGTCTCGCACGAATTCTTCCCTACAACCTAGAATGTTAACCTTTCTCCCTACCCTCATTCATGCCATCAGATAATACTTTAGGAAAATATTGGAGTCCTGGAACTAAATAACTTAGATCGAAAACACCCCCGTAATCAGGAAGAACGGTTTATTTCAATAAATATATTTTCATGTTTTGATTTTTGTCGCATGCGAACCTCAATCCTATCTCACACTAGCCTACAATCACCAGTACGATAGATCTGGTTAAACGACAGGGGCCTCTGAATCGCGAAACTTTCCTAGTTTGCATAGCTTCTTAGCATTTCACAGCTAACCTTGCGGAATACATCCACGCCGCCAAGGCCCTTCTTAATATTATCATTGTCGGGGAACGGGCTTTTTTTTTTTTTTTTTCTCCTTTCAGAGGGCGCGATTCTAGACGATTTTCTGAGACATTGATGGATGATGTAAGCTAAAACGCAAAGAGTAACTTAACTTAGTGCTCTTGTGTCATTGAACGGGTGTGTAAGAAATAGGCTAGAATACATCTAACTGGCTAACTTAAAATTCGTTAGTAAATATTTGGTGTTCTGCAATGTATGTATGCAACAGCGGGCGAACAACCAGATTATTACAATCCTAGAGGCGAACAATTATAATTAGATGAAGCTCTAGTCCTAAAAACTTTAATACTACTAATAAGATATCCAAAGAGACGCACAAACAGTAGGGCTCTATCTACAGGGCTGTTCGGAATATATGTATATGCAGGCAAAGAAAGTGGCGAGTCGCTGGGAACTCAAGCGAACGAGGAGTTATATCAAGTATGTTGTTGTCTGAAAGGCGAGTACCTATTTTCCACTATTTTGGGTGGCATCTGTTATTAGCAAATAGATGCACCTGCTGGAAAAATTTTTTCATCACCTAATATACGCCTTTATATGTAGTTTCTCGCAATGAAGGGAGGATTCTTGAGATTGACGACCAATATCTTCTAAATACAAAGGATTTTTTTTACTACATATGGCTATGCTTCGTAAAAGTGTTGATACTGCAGGGCTGATTTTAGTATACTCCGTCATTCCTTAATGTTCAGCTAGTGGGGCGATAGGCTCCCGAAGACATGGCGATGAAGCCACTGATACGCTGAGAGGAAAAATTGTGAGCATAAAGACGAATTCATATGCGGACCCTATTCTGTCTTATTCAAACCCAATTCAGCCACAAATTGATAACGATTGCTCTTGGTGACGAATGAGTCATATCAATAATCAAATCTTTATCTCATTCCACGATGTCAAAAATCCTCGCGTGCAACCACCAATGTGGCCCGTGCACCGCCGCGTAAATTTGTCGGAGACCCCGCTGTTGTCTCCCCCCGCCCTAAATCTTTCCATTTCACAGCGCAAGCGACAAGAACGACAGCCACGATGGAAGAGACACAGGCACAGTCGAAGAATGCGCTGAAGAAGGCGGAGAAGCAGGCCAAGATGGCCGCCGCGAAAGCAGAAAAAGCTTCGAAGGCTGAGAAGACGATCCTCGTTGTGGGAGGGGCAGGCAAGAAGGCCGATGACTCGAAGCAGATTATTGGTATGACGATCTCGAAGGATGAGAACTTCGCCATGTGGTATCACGATCTGGTCGTCAAGGCAGAGCTGGTGGAATACTACCATGAGGTGGGAAAAATTCTCGCGCGTTGTTTCTGTTTCCCTGTTTGATTTTGACTAACTTGAACTGTCAAATAGATTTCTGGATTCTACATCCTTAGACGTGAGACATTCCCACCCTTCTTAAGTTGCCGATCGGTATATTGATATTGGAACTGAATAGCGGCTGCTATGTATATCTGGAATGTCATCCGAAATTTCTTCCAGGAAAAGATCCAGGAGATGGGAATCGAGGAGACCAACTTTCCTATGTTCCTGTCTTCAAAGTCACTAGAAAAGGTTAGGGATTCTATTTTTCCTCGAAATTTCCAGGGTTGAAGTTCCATTCAATTTCCTAGGAAATTCTCTCCACAATCTTCCATTACGACCCCCAGGTTCCTTCATGCAAAGACTGACATTCTATGCAGGAGAAGTATGTATTCCCAATATCAGGACGCCCAGACTCTCGAGAGTGTGAGGTTACTAATCGTTCGCGCGATAGGGAGCACGTGGAAGGTTTTGCTCCGGAGCTTGCGTGGGTGACCAAGGCGTAAGTGTCCAATATCTGTCGAGTTTGGTGTGCCTGGATTCCAAAGCTAACATTATGCAGTGGAGACAAGGACTTGGAGGTACAGACCTCCATTCCTTATGCGGCATATTTTCTCTGGATAGTCAACTGACATAGTGGCTTATGAAGGTCCCAGTCGCTGTTCGCCCTACATCCGAGGCAGTCATGTAGGGCTACCACTGATGATCCCCGTGTCTTATTACTAAAGTTGACTTCTAGGTACCCTTACTACCGGAAGTGGATCCGATCCCACCGTGACCTGCCCTTCCGTCTGAACCAATGGAACTCCGTCGTAAGTATTTGCGGGCTTCGCGTTGACATTCCTAGGAGACTGATAGATGTGAAACTCGACAGGTCCGTTGGGAGGCCAAGCAGACAACTCCCTTCATTAGAACAAGAGAGTTCCTTTGGCAGGAAGGACACACGTACGTGGTCCTATTGCCTCTTTTGACCTTATTACTGATCAGAAGAATAGCGCCCACTTTACAGAAGAGCTCGCTGCTAAGGAAGTGTTGGAGATCCTTGACCTCTATGCTGCGGTGTACAAGGTAAAATTATCTCACCTGGACTCAACGGGACTTTACTGAATCTCCCTGCAGGAATTGTTGGCTGTTCCCGTCGTGCGTGGCAAGTACGTACTACCTACCCTTTACTTGTTATCGGTCTTTCGTTAACAGAGGCACGCCTCTGGACGTGATCGTTGTTCCCGCGTTTAACTCAATATTGTGCGAATATATACATGTCTTTACTCATATATCCAACTGTACAGGAAGACCGAGAATGAGAAGTTTGCCGGTGCTCACTGGACCTCGACATGCGAGGCCTACATCCCTACCAATGGACGTGGAATCCAGGGCGCTACGTCACAGTAAGCATCCTTATCAATTTTCAACTTCATCGACTAGCTAGCGGACCGACTAACAACGACTTTTAGCGCACTTGGACAGAACTTCAGCAAGATGTTCGATATTTCCGTTGAGGACCCCGAAAAGAAGCAAGAAAAGATCTTTGTCTGGCAGAACTCTTGGTATGAATTCCCCCCTTGTGAAACCAGGATCAAGAGCTTTGTGACCATTTCTTCTTGTGTATGAATAAAATATCTGCCGAAGTTAATTTACTGATTGTCCGGATGTTCACCAGGGGCTTATCAACCCGTGTCATTGGCGTCATGGTCATGTTGCACGGTGACGACAAGGGTCTCGTCATTCCTCCACGGATCTCTAAGCTCCAGGTCATTTTGATTCCCGTCGGTCTGACCGCCAAGACAACTCCTGAAGACCGCACTAAGCTCTTGACCCATCTCGATGAGCTCAAGGCTACTCTGAAGAAGGCCAAGATCCGCGCCGACGTCGATACTCGCGACAACTAGTAAGTAAACCTCTCGCAAGCCTTGTCTGAACCTCATTCCGAGGTTACCTTTCACAATTGCGGTGCTATGGCCCAACGTCTCGATAACGCATGATACCAGGGCTTCTCTCCTTCTCTTGCTGCTCTCCATATATCCCTATCTGAAACGCTAACCTTATATTCTGCTAGTTCTCCTGGATACAAGTTCGCCGACTGGGAACTCAAGGGTGTTCCCCTCCGCCTGGAGTTCGGTCCTAAGGACGCTGCTGCCTCGGTCGTCAGCTATGCTCGCCGTGACACTGGCGCTAAGGGAACGATCCCCCTTGCCGATCTCACTACGCAGGTTCCTGAGCTGCTCGAGACAATCCAGCAGGACATGTACAACAAGGCAGACAACTCCTTTAAGTCTCACCGCTTGGTTTTGAGAGACTGGGAGAAGGTTGTCCCAGCCTTGGATTCACGCAACGTGGTGCTTATTCCGTTCTGCGAAGAGCCCAGCTGTGAGGAGCGTATCAAGGACTTGACCAAAAGTGACGAGCAAGAACCTGGCCCAGATGGCCAGAAGCAGCCAACCATGGGTATGAAGAGTCTGTGTATTCCTTTCGAACAGGTATGTATTTCCGCGCCCTACTTTCAGTGCCATCATGCAAAGAGGGAAGTCGCTGACGCTTGTACGTCTAAATTAGCCCGATGTTATCGTCCCCAACGAGACCAAGTGTCTGAACCCGGAGTGCGGACGGTTTGCGAAGTCGTGGACCATGTTCGGTCGCAGCTACTAGACGCTCTGAGAAAATCATATTTACTTGAGCGCCGCGGTGTACTGGTGAGGGAACCGAAAAGGGTTGTTGATTGATGGCGTCAAAAGGGGACGGCTTAGGGTGGTGTTGTTTGTCGTCCATGGCCCTCCCTGTTCGGGATCGGAGTACATGATATCTTCGTATCCCAGCATATATTCGGGCATCATCTGGATTCATATTGATATCCCAAGAGCCTCGAGATTCTGTAAGTACAAGAAAGCGAATGCAGATAGATCACATAGGGCGGTATGCAGGGAATATACAAATCATAAATTTCTTGAGTTCTAAAGATGACTCTGTGCGCATTCAGATGTAGCTATTTGAAGGAACGTTAAGCAGAATATATTTCTATCGGACAGAACGCCGAGGAGGACATGAGCTTGAGTGGCGGGAAATACGGAGAATCAATGCATTAATGTCAGAATTTATTGGTTACAGGTGACTAGAAAATGTTGGTACAGATCGCAAGGAAGTATTACGCCGAAAAGAAAAGAGTGCAAGCGTGAGCTGATAAGCAGAAGGTTGGAATTGAAAGAAACCAAATAAGAATAACATGCGAGAATTGAAAAACAAAGGCTATGTGTTCCGTTTGCTCCCTTTCGGGCGCCCACGCTTAGACCTGGTTGCTGGCGTCTGTTCTTCCTCCATAGGCTTTTCATCCTCATCTTCCTCGGCTTCTTCCTGCTCCGCGTCGGAGGCTCTCGAGCCCTCACTTGCTGCAACAATGACCCCTTCATCAGTGACTTCGCTGTTCGATGACAGGTCCTCGTCGCCCTTCGATAGAGGTTCCCATGCTCCGTCCGTGGACTGGGACTGGCTTCTCATATCTGCAAGCATCTTCTTCGCCTCGTTTTCCTCACCACTCCACTCACCGCAACCACCACATCTCCACTTCCCAACTTCCTCGATACTCTTTACGCCCGGAGGAGCTAGTCCATTGACTAGCCTGCAGTTCCTGCATATCAATGCTAATCTGTTCTTTGGGAGCGTCTCATCTTCACCAAGGAGTACATCCAGGATGCGGTCATACCACCGTGGATTCTCGTGGTATTGCACAGGGGCCGGAAAAGCGTTAGGGGCGAACCCTGGTTCGTCCACAGAGGGAGGGGGTCTCGGAAAGTTTTGTGTCTCCGTGAAGAATGGTGGCGGCGGACTGGGGCCGATGTCCTGTGGAGGTCTAAACGGAGTGGCAGGAAATGGCGACTGCTCTTGTGGCCGTCTTATATTTGCCGTGGGAGGTGGAGGTAAGCCAGTTCTACCGCCCTGTTGTGGTGTTCCCTGTTTACTACCCAGCTCTCTCTGTTTCGATCCTTCTCCGCCCTTGGGAGGCGTGGGCTTGGGTGACTCTCCGCCATACTTCTCCAGAAGCTGCTGGGTGGAGTTGTATTTCGTTGCAACCTTAAGTTTCTCGATCGTCGCTTCTCGTTGTGCGTGAAGACTGTCAAGGTGATGCTGTGTCTTCGATATTTGGTGCTCGAAAAACTTGCTCGCGACCGCTCTAACTGCGTAGATACTACAACCATCAGCATTCCAAACAAGTAACTCAGCGGAATCGAGCATAGACAAACACTATCGGTCCGCCGGCAACGGCTGCATATTCAATGGTCCCCCAGTTCTGATATCCCAGCACCAGCGCGAGAATGATCGAATAGAGGAGATAGGCAAAGGTCGTGTAAAGGGTCCAGAGGGCTTTGAATCGACGCGCCCGCTGGCGGTGAAGATCTAGATGATTGGTAGTCTGTGTGATTTTTGTAGATAATGTCGACAGCGCCTTCTCAAAGGATGCCGGGGAGTTGTCCTCGCCCTAGTAGGAACACGTGGGTCAGTATAGGAGCTCAGAAGATGGTTTCAAGGAGTGGATGCAGAACACGGATCTTACCTTCCAGGGCCAGAAGGACACCATCCTGTCGGATTCCAATCAATCATTAAAAATACATCCCCAGGGTTCCTGATGAGAATGTCTCTCTGCAACTGGTGTTGTTGATTCTGAGTTGCGATGCGCAGGCGGCAGCATAAGTATTGAAGCATCGCCAACTTTTGGAGAGAAGCACGGGCCACCGATGACAACACCGCCCCAGAGTCGTTCTTGATCGAACTTTATCTCCGCAGTGATCGTCAAGGCAGAAGAGGTGAGCATCTTCAGGGAGCATCAGCGAAGAACCACTCCTAGTCACCATTACGATCCTACGCGAGTTATATTATCTTGCTAGCCCCTTAATAGTAACACTGATGGTGCAAAAGCCTCTTCGAGTGTTGGTCATTGTCTTTCATAAAAATGCCAACTGGGCCAAAGCATAGGACTCTACAACTGATTTAATTCCTGTGGCTTTACAAGTCCTTGAAGACAAGCAGCTATTAAAGGATTCGCAAACCCACCAATCAAATCTGGTATGACTCGCAAAGCGCAAATGGCAGACCCGAGTGATATTTGTGTTCGCATCTCGAATACGGTAATTATTAAGATCTCAGCACGAGTGGCATGGGTAGATATAATATATCGGCTCTCTATACCACTCGACCAAAAGGAGAATCTCCCCTTGGTCTCCCTGGATCTGACATAATATAATCTAATACTCCTCATCTTGAGCCCTAGTTATGTATACACCTTCCAGTCTAACATTGAACCCAATCATCATATACGTCCGTCCGGGCTGCGTGGCGATGTGACAATGGGTGGACGAGAGCTCCAATCGCACCGCTTCAAAGGAAATATCGATGGAGCCCAAAGTTTGGCCTACTATTCCGGTTGCAAGACAGCGAGTGAAAATGCAGAGAAATACAATTTGTCGTATATCTATTCTCCATATTTGGCGCCTGGGATAGACTCGTAGATCGAGACACACAAGGGCCAGCCTTCATGGGCCTAGGCTTGTTCCTCTTCTCGGCTTCAACGATCAAGTGTCTCCATTTGAGACCAATAATATTAATAATAATAAATTATCCTGCGTGCCATTTCCTTGCTTTCATGTTCTATCCCTCGTAATCTCTGACTATCCTGCCAAGAACCCAGCTAGAATTGGATCTCATAAAGCCAGTTTTCTCATTAATGACGATGCATCGGCAGTGCAGCAATGGCATGAGTTTGCTTTCTCCCATAACAAAAGTAAGTGCATTAACGGTATATGTAACTCATCCTAATTGTTTCATTTACAGTCAGTTGGGCACTGTGTTCTGTACCGAAGCAACTCTCACAACTGCACCCACCGAATGAAAAGGATGGAGGTCCTAGCCAACCTCCGGTAGATTCTGCTAATCCTCGTCCCACAACGTCACCTCCATGAATGATGAGAACAGAGAATACGTCGCTGGGATGTCTCCATTTGGAATAGAATTTTTTAGATGGGTTGATGTGTTATGCGTTGCTATCTGCGCTGATATGAGCGTGGTTCGGTCCTTCGTCAGGGGAGGTCACATTGCGAAGCAACACCGTGACCATTTGAGTGAGCATCTAAAATGGCATTTGCGTAAACTACAGAATATCAGCTGCAGACAGCAACATAGAATACATCAACCATCTCAAGAGACAGCTTACAAATTAGGGGAAATCCTAATTGTGAATTCTCCATGGAGAATTTGCTGTTGGGTTGTCTCAAGACTATTCTAGCTTACCTCTTCTATGAGCTAGTGACAGAAAATTCTCTTGAACTTCCTCTAACATATTCTCCATATGCTTCATTTAGGGACGAGTTATCATATTACCATTCTAGTTCATCCGATCGCAACATATGGAGGAAATACGACCCCTCATAGACCAGCGCAGCGACAAAATTTGCCCCAAATGCAAAATGTTTGGGAATCCAGACTTATGGGGTCCTTCTGAATATTCAATTGAGAAGCCACAACGTCAATAATTTGGGCCTCTTGTTTGCGCGAAAATTTCAAGATGTTGAAAGCTCACGTCACCGCTGCCCGGTCTGTCGCCTTGTTTATAGTGCTCTCATGGAACGAAATGGAAAACAAGTCACGTTGCCTTTCTGGAATCCGTATATATTACTCGGCTATACTTTTTGTAAGATACACCGCGGACCCTTGTACTCATTCTCTGGGTGATTCTTCGAGTCAAGAAACATCGATTAGGAAATGCTATCAAAATTTCGCCTTCGTGTCTCAACATCTTTCCAGTTCAACTCTGATTATACAGAAGACATCGACTACATTATGGATTTCCAACGGAGGTAATTCCGACAGAGGCTTGGCCAGGAACATGAGGGAGACATAATATTGATTTGTGAGCAATCTGATGTCAATCGACCTTTTCATGGGAGACGGAGGAACGATTGTCTCGATTGTCGATTGGCGAATGAGTGGGTAGAGAATTGTTCAACTACGCATACGTCTACAGACGAAGTTGGTAGCCCGTCTGAGCCTATCGTACCACGAAGAGTCATAAATATCAACGAGTTGATGGTTCAAGACTCTCCTGTTGGATGCCGTTACACAGCGTTAAGTTATTGCTGGGGACCTCGATATTCAGAACAGCTTTGTCTTAATGAGGACACAATGTCCCTCCTCACGTCACCAAATGGACTAGGAGGAGATCGATGGGAAAAACTCGCAAGGACATGGAAAGATGCGATCGATATTTGCAGGGAATTGAGGATACCGCATTTATGGATCGATGGGTTATGTATATTTCGGGAAGTGAAGACATTTCTCCTCTGTATGCTGGTGCATACCTCACCATCGTTGGGTGTGGACCTCATCGGAACTACGGTCTACCAGGCGCTCCTCAAAGTCCACGAATTCCCTAGCATGTAGAGAGAATCAACGACATCTATCTTGCTGTTTCTCAGCCGCATATAGACCCCGAAATGCTCGATGCGCCTTGGAACAAGCGTGTATATCCATGTGATGAGCTTCGAAGATCTCACCGCCTTCTGATCTTTACTCCTCACCAGGTTTTCTTTGTCTGCAAGCATACCAAGGTAATCCATTGCTGAAGATACTTTCTACGAAATACCTCCTGAGTTAAAGATTCGAAATTATGACATTGAGCCTCTTGCCATCGACTTCTGGAATGGATCTTTGGATGACCAGTGGAGCAACTTTGAGAAGTATGCACATGAAGTTGAAGATTATGCTCTCCATGATGCAACTAAACTGGCAGATCTGGAGAAGCCTTTTCGGGGATTCCCAGCTAAAATGGGTGAAAGACTGGAAGAGACGATCATTTCCTCCTCCCTTCATCACATTTGCCTCGGGCACTCTGCTTCGCGATAACTTCAGGTTATCGTCGCAGACAAACAATATGGCCCAGCTGGTCCTGGCTGAACTGGAAGGCTTCAGGCATCTATTACAACGCGCACGACGTGAACTTGATAGGCAACAAGCTTTCAATCATTATCTACTTCAAGGATATTGGTTCTAAGACAGTGCCCAGACTAATCGGATCACCACAAACAGTAAACAATCATGAATGGGGACAGATGATTACCGAGATATTCCAAGATGGTATTCTTCAAAAAATGCCCATCAATGTAAGAAAGCGTCTTATAGTGTTCAAAACACTCACTGTCGAGCTTCGCATTTGGGGAAAGACAAATGATACAGGGCGCGTAACATCACCAGACATCGAAGGCGGTCAAAATTCTGTTGGCCAAGCGATTCTCAATTCTACCAGATGATGGCTGTGTGCTAGATAGCTGTGTGCTACAATATCATCTAGCTCGTCCTTATTAGGCATCAGCATGTGTAGCTATCAAATAGCTCGCTGCGCTCCTATTCCCCTTGATCGCATCAGTCTGAATAGGCATTACTACCGTTTCCGATTATAAGGGTGATGGTATAGAAGATTTTTTTTAATTGTGAAAGAAAGCCATTACGGTGCGTCCTATCGTGTTGGGTTTTTCACGACACAAAAACTAGAGGAGACTGGGAATTCCTGGAAGTCTGAAGTAGTCTACCTGATGTAAAAAGATATCTCCAATCGAGTGAGTCTAGTCTATAGAGAAGGATTCCTTTGTCACTTAATTCTACAGAGGAGTAAATAATTACTAAGGTATAATCTAATACAGATTATTCACTTTCTCTCTTGTAGCGGTCGAGTCTATTTCGCCGTCAAGCAACCACTTTGTCTCTTCTAGTTTGCAGATCATTGCATGACCTTGTTTTCGAAATCATATACTTCCAGTGAGAATACTAAGTTCTACACAGCTGCCCTAGTCTTCGAGGCATAGTCAGCTGTGTCCTTTTTAAGCATATTGTGGTGTAGAAATGCTAAAGTATTTTGCGCCCTCCGGATGCACTACAGCCGTCAAGCTCACTGGGGGGATTTGGTGATCAATCTAATGGATCAGATTGGATCTACTGACTGTAGCTAGAGGATGGAAGTCTGGGATGACCACAAGACAGAAATGGAATGACTACGGCGGCTCACAGATCGGAGGAAACTGGAATCCATACAAATATATGACATACATCGAATCTTCGTTTGTCACCTCGGAGGTTGGTCATGCATTAAATTTAAAGATTTAACTTACATGGGGAGATCTGTTTTCCGTTCATTATTTTCAGCCATAGTGATCAAGTCAATCAATTTAAACCATCACATACAGTGACGTAAGACATATTAAGTTGTTATACCAACCGCAGCCCCTGGTCTTGGGCTAGTTCATCCTGGGTATACCCCTGAGTAGGCTTATCAAGGTAGGTATTAAAACGTCCTGATACTTCGATTACATCCTTCAGATGCTCGTATGTGAGTGTTGTTTCTTTCCACCGTGCGTATCGGCGAGCCGTAGTGATAACATTTCGGATCTGCCTGCCGTTCAATTCTTCGTGTTTTAGACAAAGGTCTGCCAGACACGGTATCGTTGCTGTGCACCCAGACTGGGATAGTGAAGCGCAGCTTCCCCTTGTTGTCGTCTGGGCAGAACACCGACTGCGTATGGCGCGAATAGCATGGTGAGAGAGAGGGTCAATAATAGTATCGCGGAAGCTCATAACGTCAACGGTATCAATAGCTATCCCCCTTTTCTTGAAGACTACACGACTGGAAGTGCCCCGCTATATCTGAATCCTCGTGAGCCTTCCTTACCATGACTTCTCAGATGTGATGTGAGATCCAGCAGCATACTCGCTTACATATAACCCACAGTGCGCTTCGTATGGAGGGCATTTCCTTTCTAATGATTGCGAATCTGGGCTAGGCATGGTGTGGCATGATTTGATCCTGCATCAAAATCAAGTTCAGTACATTCTGCTGTTATATGCTGTGGTGTACTGATGTATTACTGTGCCTGAACAACGATAATTACAATATTCTTGCAGAGAGGACGACCAGTTAATTCAACAAAGAGTTGGTTCCCGAGAAGAACTTCTTTCTCCTTCAATATCTAGATCTAGATAGTGGAACTGGAAAGTAAAAATTTCATATTCGTAAGGTCTCGCGAGATCTACATGGCGCGTGGAGAGTGTTGCATGCATGTAGGAAGTTGTGATAAGAAATTAGGCTATCTCCTGCAACTAGCACTGGTAGGGACGACGATAATAGATAAGTTATGCATGGAGAGAAAAGACTGAAGAAACAACGACCGGACGAAGAAACCAATGCTATGGTAATGGTTCTGACGCGTAACGGCTTGTCTTCCCAGTGCGCCCGTGCGGTGGGGATGAAGCCGAGTGCTGCCGCTCCGATGCACGTTGACTGCTACTCTGACTCTGGTTGTTATTCTCCTGTTCCTTGAAGCTCATTGTGGAAGGCGAGCCACATGCTGACACCATCTCTCCGGGGAGTGGGATGATGACAATTCGGCCTCTACGGGAAGCTTTAGCTCGAGCTGTATTTTCGTCGTAGCTGGTCCTTCGTTCGTGGGTGAGGCCATGAGAGCGACTGTCTTCTGAAGATCGCTGTTGGTATTGTTGCTGTTCTCTGTAAACTTCGCTTGTGCTGACATCCATGAACTCAATGTCCATCACCTCTTCATATGGGAGGTCGACTCGGATCATGATGCCACGCGGTTTGAAATAAGACTCGTTCCACAGCTCAATCTTCCGTGGAAGGGAGGACGCATTACCCAGTGACATGGCTTCTGCCAGATTCTGTTGCTCGCGATGCTCACGCACCTTTTTGACCACCATCACGGCAGGGAATGCTCCCATCAGCCCGAACAGTAGCCCACCAACGGCGAGTGTCCCAAGTCCCCTTCCGACCGCTGTGGTCCATTGCCGGCGAGACAGAGCAGCAAAGTTGGTGATCTCGTTCGTGAAACGAGCCCAATCTGCTTCCGAGACGTTGTGACGAGTCAGCACGGTGGGATATTCAAATCCTGATGTAATGAGGCGCGAGTTCGAGGGTATTTGTAAACCCCTCCTCAGAGCGGATTCTGTTGCAAAGCCAGGCTCTCCTGGCTTCGTTGGTTTGAGGAGAGGTTCCTTCTCGAGAAGAGATGAATTATCCGCTAGGGACTTGGAGTCATCGTAGCTATGAATATCAAGAAACTGCTCCCCTTGGCCACTTGTCAATGATGGCGGAGAATAGGCAGGCGGAGGCTCGGTATCGCGGTGATTATCCTCTTCGGCTGTATCAAAACCTCCATAACTGGAGTCTATGAGACGGGAACTTAAATTCATTCCGAAAGGATTAGGTCCTGTATGAAATGGGAGGAAAATAGTATTGAAGAGATAGGTATTGTTCTGAGAGGAGTCTTTGATATGCAGTTTCTATTGTTTAGATGGGTGAATGGTACATCTTTTTTAATCAGTTGATGAGTTTCAACAAGGGGAATACCCGGTAAGTGATTAGTGGGACAGAGCCAGGAACGGAAAGAGTAATGCTTTCCACCTTTTTATAAACACCATATTTGTTCCTAGCACAAGTGCTCATTTTTCATCGGAGAAAAAAAAAAAGAATGGAGCCGAAAACGAGCAGTCGGAACCCATGCCATTCTGCATACAACTAGATGCTAGCTATAGCTAGACCCTGCTAGAATCACTAGCTCTTTGTGCCATCACAACATCTAGTTTGCAGTATGCCGTGTGGATAGGATGCATCTGTGTTTTTTAGGAAAGAACTGTCCTGAGTCACCCCAAACACAGTACGAGCTGTGGCTTAGATTAGTGATCCTGGATATAAAGAAACCAGATGGTACGATGTGTACTCATGACGAATGATAATGTGTCAGCCTAGGGTGCCAACCTCTGACAAATGAGTGGATCTTCAGGCGAGACAGACAGGCATTATCATTGTTGCCTGTCATCAAGAAGCGGGGGTTGTTCAAGCTTGTCGTCTTCACCGATCCCAGGACCCTAAGATAAACTATAGCGCTTACCCAGAATGGTTAATATCGTTGATTCTCATCTTCTGAATGGATGAAAATACGAGGAGAGACAGGTCTCGGGGTCGGATTTGGGTTTAGTCGAACGGCACGTGGCGGTGGAGGTGCGACTGCGTTTATTCCTTTGATGAACAACTCTTGCGAGTCATTAACATGGATGACACTTTCACATGGACTATGACTTTGGAGACATTGGCCATAGCAGGATTCTCGACATCATGGCTGCTAGTCATGGCATCCCGAACGGCTTCATGGTCAATGTAGCTAGGGTCACGCCTCCTCTTCTGTTTTCCGACCCAGAACCCGGGCACGAGGTCCTTTCGAGGCTAACAAGGTTATGCTTATCATGAATACCAGAGGGACGGCTTGAGACATACTTCAATTATCAGTGGGATTGTCGCGAAAACGAATGTCTCGATTTGGTGCTGCGATGGAACGATGTCTGCAGCTGAGAACGAAAAATCGTTTCATCTTCTGGATTCCATCGTTGAAGTCCTGACTGACCACCGGACACTCTTTGTGGTTAAGACCTCGGAAATACTGTCCTGTTGAACGTCGTGGTCCAATCGAGAAAGAGTTGCCCCTCTCCCTGGAGAGTCCGGCGTTGGCTAGAGTTACTAACGCCAAAACTA
This sequence comes from Paecilomyces niveus, assembly GCA_003116535.1. NCBI lineage: Eukaryota > Fungi > Ascomycota > Eurotiomycetes > Eurotiales > Thermoascaceae > Paecilomyces > Paecilomyces niveus. The sequence continues at coordinate 386,215 of QEIL01000023.1, read as the reverse complement.
ATAAGCTAAGCTCGGACACATCCCTTATCTAACTTTAGGGCCCTGCGAAACTGGGGTCACCCCAAAGCATCAACAACCCGATCCATCTCGACCTACCTGAACCCTGACATCTAGGCATCAGCAATTATGACTACCCGATATCGCGTTGAATGTGAGAATTCTTGACGCCTAACTAACTGTCCGACCGATCACTTACTGACTCGCCGCAGACGCTCTCAAGGTATGGTCCCCCTTATGTATCTTGCGTCATCTTGGTCGCCTCCAGCATCGCCTATGGGCCGCCAGACGTGTTCAGCATCAACGAAACTAATCTGTGTTCTGCATGGCAGTCACATCGTCGTGACCAGCTGGTAAGCCAGTCCCGCCTCTAGAAATGATGTTCGTCACACGGATATAAGCTAATAATCAGTGACGTAGATCGAGTGGATCAAGGTAGGTGTTCTCTCCTTCTAACCCACGGGAAAAAACGTCTATCAGCTTTCTGTAGAATGAATCGAACGTTCTTTTCTAAAAGGGGAGTAGGGCCTACTTGCGGTCCCGTTTGTGCTGCATTCGCAGCCCACAGCTGTTTATCAGGAACATAGCGTTAAGCTAGTGGCAGTTGCGGCAGATACCCATAAGCGCTATGCGGAAATTATGCGCGATGTCGAAAACCTCATTAATGACCATAGTAAATAGCCAATCCTCCAGCCACCTACTTATTCATAGAGTCTGACAATTCGTTTAGTCGCACATCAACGCGCGGGAGCTGAGGGGAAGTCCAAGCTGAAACTGCTTGTTCCTACTGTCGGCACGTTTTTTACTCCCCTTCTGCTTGAAGATGCTTTCAATTACCAGGATAAACGGCGGTTCATCAGCAGGAGACGTTTCGTGTCTCCTTCGTTCAATGATATCCGCCTCACCCTTAATACCGCCCAGATGATGGGCTTGATTCGCGGCAGCGCTATCGATCTGGTCACATTCGATGGGGATGTTACTCTCTACGATGATGGGGCATCGATAACTGATGACAACCCAGTTGTCCCTCGGATCATTCGCCTTTTGCGGCAGGGAAAGAAGGTTGGCATCGTGACCGCAGCAGGATATACGGAATCATCGAAGTACTACGGGCGTCTGAAAGGGTTACTTGATGCAGTTCATCGAGATCTTGTGATGACAGAAGCTCAGAAGAATGGTCTCATTGTCCTGGGTGGGGAGAGCAACTTCCTGTTCAAGTTTGACCGGTCGTCACCCGATCTTTTGACCTATGTTCCGCAAAGTGAGTGGGTGCTGGATGAGATGAGATCCTGGCACGAGAAGGATATCGTGGAACTTCTCGACATTGCAGAAGCAGCACTGCGCCAGTGTGTGAGTAACTTGCATTTGCCTGCTGCTGTGTTACGCAAGGAACGAGCAGTTGGGGTATATCCTCTCTCAGGTCATAAGATGCACCGTGAGCAGCTGGAAGAAACTGTTCTCGTCGTCCAAAGCACTCTGGATAGGACAGATGTTGGCTCAAGGCTCCCATTCTGTGCCTTCAACGGTTAGTGAGCTTCTAGTCACAAGTCATTCTGGACATGCGCTGACGTGAGAGGTGTAGGTGGGAATGATGTTTTCGTCGACATTGGCGACAAATCTTGGGGTGTGCGTGTATGCCAGCGTTATTTCGGCGGTATTGACCGTCCTAAGACATTGCATATCGGTGACCAGTTCCTGTCTGCTGGCTCCAATGACTTCAAGGTAAGCTGGTACCCTTCCATTTATCTGATAGTCCTCCTAGTTCTATCATAAACTACTGGAGGCCAGACGAAGAATTAGATCTTGTTGACAGATACCTAGGCGAGGCTGGCGTGCACAACAGCTTGGATTGCGAGCCCATTGGAGACCGTCCAGCTACTCGACGAAATGGCGGAGCTGGAAGAAGAAGAGGCCTACAAGAAGAAGTAACTGTATAGTCATGTGGACCATAACTCGAATGTTCACTATTGTCATCATATTCTCGTCAGTCGACGGCCTCATCGCATTTCCAGGCGCCTTTGCATGGCTCTCTCGTAATAATCACGAGAGACCTCTCATGTTGAATTCCGAGCGGAAAGTATACGCGCTAATTCATGACACCCGGAGTTGATGTACTTTTCATCATTAGCATGGGATATGGAAAATGCAACCCCGTGTAAAACTTCCCTCTTTTCACGTTTTCGTTGTTTCTGGAATCTTTTCTTCTTCGTTGTCCTTTGCCTTCAGGCCATCGCAATTGTCATGAGAATCATCCCTCTACCGCATGTCTAACTACTGTTCTATTCGATCATAGCGAAAGCCTCCGGTCTTGACCGTCGGATACACCAAATCCTTCCGTTCGTTCATTCCATCGTACCTCTCCCAGACCTACACACTCAAAGCCAATTCGCTCCACTGGATCAGGCAAAACAAAAATTGCAAAAAGAGATGAGGCGGAAGAACCGCAAAAAGATGGACTCGCGGGGAATCGAACCCCGGACCACCCCCATGCTAAGGGGGTATTATACCACTAAACCACAAGCCCGTTCCTTGTTGTGGGTCACATGATATCGTGCTTCACTTTCGTAGTTGACTTCAAATTGTATAAATAAAGAATGATTCTAAATATCACTTTCGAGTGACAAGGTGGAAATATTCGGGCTGTGCTCAGTTCTGTTCAGATCATGTACCCAGAAATCTAGCAGTAAACTTTGCAACATGATCGGAATCTTATCCTACGAGAGAGAGCTTCAGACAATGGACTATCTTCAGTGATTCGGCTTTTGATTTTCCGCGTAAAGGGGGTATTATGCTATTATCATATCGTGAAAACAATCGTACTTCGTACAAAGAACCCAAGGAGGAACAAACTACCTAGGACTCGGCTGCCGTTAGCCCCTCTTCTGACGCCGTTTCAACGGCATCTTTTAGAGTTAGTCTTTGTCCTGGAGCACCTGCTAGGTCTTCGTCGGGTTTCCATGTATAGAAAGTCTGGCCACGGGACTCTTCATCCTTAGATACCTGCAAACCAGACAACCAACTCGACTGGAGAGTCAGTTCTTTCTGTGAGAGCTTGAGTGCCAGCTTCTTGCTTCTTCCAGTAGTGGGTTGATAGGCGCGCAGTTCTCCGTGGTGAGGAAATATTGGCTTCCAAGTAAGTGATTTTGTATCCTTTGCCGCATCTGATGGAAAGGTATCTTCCGAGGAAGTCTTCAGTTTAGATGAGAATGATACGATCAGGTTCACCAAATCCAGCGTGATGAGATGTATGATAAGGGCCTCGACTTCATCCTTTAGACCCAGTCTGGCAGGTGCTTGTATATCCGGAGAGCTTGGGAGGTTAATGGAGAACTCATAGTCTGTTCCTAGAGATGGAGGCGCCATGTGGGTGCGGACTTTCACATTGAAAGAACTCCTAGGTGTTGCGATGGTGCCCGAAAAACTGGATTCGAAAGGCGAGAGGAACTCTTTGATGATCCTCTCAATCGTATGTGAGGACCCGTGATCCCGGGAGAGATTTACGGAAGAGAACGGTGTCGCTGTGTAGCTGCAGTTCACCCCGGCGGATTGGAGGACCCGGTAAACATCTTTCAAGAATGCTTCCAAAGAACGGACGTGTGAACTGTGCTGGAGGTAGCCAGCAATTGGCCGCAGAAGCTGGTATTCTGGAGTCGGTCGCTTCTTAGGAGTGAGAGGGGGCGGTATCTGTCTCCTGCGGCGCAGATTCTGGCGATGCGCATAAGACAGTAGAACACGGATCGCATGGGCAACGCCATCCGACAGAGTATCATCCTCGGGAATACGTTCCGCTACAGATCCGCTGTCCCAGCTTTCGTTGATATCTACCAGCTCAAGAATGATATCCTGGCCCTCACACGCCTGGAACTGTATGAGATTCTGCCCCGTCATGACACCTTGGCTGGCCATAATTCGTGCCTCACGACTCAACTCGTGAAACAGTTCTTCCTCGTAAAGCGTATCTCGCGCCTGAAGAATACGATCTTCTATTGACGACTCGCCGTTAGAGGGTCCTGTAGGGATCCTGGAGCACCCAGTTATGCGGTTATCTCGTTTCACCTGCACGCGAACAGCCCTTGCCTTCGAAGGCACTAGCCCTTTGTCCAGAATCAAGCTTCCGTCGTCATCACGTCGCAAGGACGCCAGTCCCCGATCTCTGAAGGTTGGTGTAGCTAACAAATACCTGTCAGTATTGTCCTACCGGTTCGTATTAGATCATACCTTCCAAGAAACCGTACTGCACACCCAGGGCCTGCCTTTCCCTGGGAAGCCTACAGACTTTCCATCCTTTGTCCTTGACCGTAAGTACCTCTCCCCAGTATTTGGTCTCCGCCGCTACCTCTTCCTCGAGCCTCGTTGCCGATTTCAGCAGCTTGTTCGCTGCCGCATTGAAACTCTCCAGCTTCCACCCACGCGATACTGCTTTCCTATCCCGTTTTGCCGACTCTAACTTCTCTGGTGTTCTGATAATATCCGTACTCAATGAACCAATAGGTGCGACCTGTTTGAGGTGCGGGGACATGGAGAGTTCAGCCTGGCGGGGAGTGTGTTTCGAGAGGAGCAAGGATATAAAGTCGAGAGCGAACATAGCTTCCATGTGCGCCTGGCTACATATAGAAGTCAGCAGGAACACATGGACAAGAAAAAAAGCCATGGAGGTGATTTACAGAGCGAATTGGGTTATATCGGCGCGGCGCTTGTACAGCAGGTCCAGGCGCTCCGTTGCATCCACGTCCGTCGATTCTTTGCCCTCATCGTCTTTGTGTTCTTCTCCCTTCTTCTGTGCTTCGATCTCAAGCTTAAGACTTTCCTCTGTGACATTGCGAAATGATCCCCGCTGCGCATTGATCTGCGCGATTCGAATGGGTAGCGTGTCTTCTCGAAGACCTTTCTCAACTGGAGGTCGGAGGGGCAGAGTGAAGGAGTTGGACATGATGACGGAAAGGTTAGAGCCTGTTGAAATGGATGCTCCCTGCTCCGTTTCGAGAGGAGCAACAGGAATGCTGCCCTCGAGTTTCTCAAGGTAACTGACCGATTCGCGAACAGAACTTGCAGTTATGTATCTTTCTGACTGCGGTAGTTGTGAAGCTGGAGCTCTTCTTTGCGGATGTTATGTCACGTGACACAGTTCTATACCGCCTTCCAGTTAATCCCAACAGATAATTAATTTATTTTTATTACTAAATCAGCAAATTAAGAACATTGTAAGTAATATGTGTATTACGCCTCGCTCTCCAAAATGGCGAGTTGAGCTGCATCGAAAATCCGCCTTTATGCGGGTAGTTGCATACGGCTTTTCACAAATCAGTAACCTGCCGAGGTCCTGCCCTGCCATATTGAACACAATAAGTGCGGCTTGATAATTAATAGTGTTCTGCTAAGCGCTACCCGGATCTAGAAACAAGATCGCTAGCTGCTGATGTCTTTTAATTTTCTTAATCAAGAGCCTCTAGCTCTGTTACAGGCGACTACCAGACAATCAACAACCTGAGGGCCGAACCCAATTGCTTGTCTGAAAGGTAAGTTTTCCACAATGCAGTTTTCCCTTTGTTTTGAAGCGAGGGTCCTTAACTACTCGCCAACCTCACGATCCATATCCCATTGCACATACTTCATGATCCTCCATCTGAATGTTGCCCTGCGGATCCTTTTACCCCAAATGAATAATGGTATCCAGAACAATAGGACCCCGCCAGAGATTGCTGCCATCTCACCGTAAGCAACGGTATAGCCATGTTTGTCAACCCAAGGATTGGTATAAAACCCCAGGAGAAAGCCAAAGCATGACTTGAACGCAAGTTGTGTGATGACAACTTCTCCCGCAATGGGGCGATATGAATCGATGGTGTATACGATGGAAATATTGCATGCTGAAGTGATGGAGAAGTTGAGCAAGCCGATCCCAATGGTAGGACAAATCCAATGCAATTTATCTTGAATACCGACCCCATATAAGATTAATGACAATGGAGCAGTTATGCAGCAGATGATCATTGCGGGCAGACGCATCTCTGGCTCGCGAATACCGTTGTTGCGTTTAGTGAAGAAATCAGCAACCCAATCGGATATTCTCCCACCGAAGATAATGCCCAGACCGGCACCAACAATGGCGGCAATAAATGCTAAGCCAGATTGCCAGGCCTCAAAATTGTATGTTGTTGAAAACGCCGAGGCGACATTTGAAGTAACAGCAGTAATGAATCCAATTGTTACAGACTGAACCAAGGTCGCCCAGAAGATAGGTGGAAGAATAAGGAGACCAACGGGTCGCAGAGCCATTTGGATCAACGATTCTTCGGTGAATGTGCTGTGGAAGAGTCGGAGTTCTTGGAACCAACTTCTCTTCTTAGGATGCTCATGGACTTCAGTCGTCTCTCTATGTATAGCTTGGGCAGTATTAGCCTCTGGGTCATCTCCTTTGGGTCCTTCCTTATGGTACGTAGCTGACTCATGATATAGGCCAGTTGAGATGCCATCGGGGTGAACGCTCCGATTATATGCTGTCTCTGGGAAGGTCAAAAAGACCATCAATGCAGCTGTTCCGATCAACGCAGCGGCGACATAGTAAATGACACGCCATGGGTGGTTGATAATGATGAGGCCATCAATAATCATACCACCTCCCACTCCGATGTTGAGGGCAGCCGTATACATGGACATGACGAAACCCCGTTCGTGTAGGAAGAAAATATCGGCTATGGTCAAAGGAGCCAGGCATTCACCAGCACCACCAGCAAATCCCATAATGATACGTGCGACCAAAAAGTTGGCATATTGATAAGCGAATGCTGCCCACAGAGCGGTGACAAAATAAAGGGTGAATGCAATAACGTAGATTGGCCGACGACCGTACTTGTTGATCAAAGGCATCCATATTAGATTTCCAATTCCTTGAAAAAGGGCAGTACAGTTGAAAAAATAAGCCGTCTTAGCAATCGCACTCGATAAGCCGATCTTCTTCCAATTCGGAAAAAAATCTTGAGCAGTAGACACCATACCAATAGTTGGACCTGCGGCAAGGAAATTGCACATGAACATAGCAAAGCAAACAGCTACTGCGGTATAATATTTGAACCCTTGGCTCCAGTTTAAGGGATCGTTGGGGTCGGAAGAGGGTGTGGGTACAAGAATTGTCTGTTTTGTTTCCGGATTATGCAGCCGCAAGCTGCCCAAAGTGCGTGTGTGATCCTTGTGGGGTACATCGTGTGATAGATCCCCGGTGAACGTGGTAGTTTTATTGAGAGACATGGTTGAAGAAGAATAATCGGCAGTGGAAGAAACAATGGAATACACTCGGTTTGCTTTGAACTAGAAGGCAGTAGTCCGCTTCGTCACCGAGGGATGGAAACCTCAGCATGCCCTTCTGCGTAGGGAGTCTGTGTTCCCTTTCCCAGAGGGTGGATGAGATATTTATTTTCACAATATACCACGATTAATTATACAAAGCCAATGTCCAACGGTTTGTCTCTACCTGGTGATACTCTTGGGGCGACCTGTAGGGATGGCGTTTTGAGACTCAAAATTACTGGATCTCATGGAATTTTCCAATCAAATCCCAGAAGCAGAAGCGGCTACAATATGATACATTCTATAGTCGTATATAATTACATGTTTTAGAACTTCTGAAATTTTCAACTACCCTCCAAAAAGTTCCATATCTGGCGACGCTAGTTCGGAACCAAAGTATCCCCCACATCTCCGAGCGTCCTCCTCCGCGAGAAAGGATCTAGTCCGGACATACGGCATCATCTGGGATGGGAAAAGTAGTCTAAAGTAGTAGACAGGTCTTCCCTAACAACTATGAGTCTTTTCTCTACCTTCAGGAAGCTGTTGTTTAGTTATTATACTATGGAATACGCAGGGTGTTTAATATATGCGTTTACGGGGTACTTTAGAGGACTATATCTAGCATATCTATGCATGTGCCTGCTCTGTCGTTTTCACGTAATCAATATTGTGGGTTAAGAATACACAAAAAGCTTGTGGGGTACAGGAAAGATAGAGTTTTACCTCAGAAAAATTCGTTTGCACACTGTTTCTCTATCGAGATAAGCTATAGCCCGACCTATTCCTCCACATCTTGCCGATAATGTACCACCAATTGGCCGCAATGTATTCTAGTGATGACGCGGCCTTTTCCGAGTTCGCTAGCATCATGACTGATGCCTCTGCGTAGGGTCTAAGCCCGTTAACAACGGCAAATCCCGAACCCCATGGGGTAGTTTTCAAACCCCACGGGGTAGTCAGTTTTAGTGTCCAGCTAGCGATCTGGCATCTCTTTCCCGACAAAGTTAACATGTGACAGGTATCAGGGGGATATATCCTTGCCATGGGGCTTAGGTCCTCCACCTCTTTCTACCGAGAAGTTTACTAGATAGTGACTAACATGAGTGAAGCTCAACGTTTGCAAAAACGTTACCAAGACTAATCTAGCCTCAGTTAAAGCCTTGTCCGTCGTCGGCTACAAAGTTGTGTTATGTGGGGAAATAATTGTAGACAGAATCTATCTGAAAGGGACAAAGAAATTGGTGAATCGATCCGGTTTCCTAGACTGGTTACCGTATCTGCCGGAGGATCATGGCTTCTTCATACTGTTCCCTACAAATTTCCTCGGGACGAGGTCGGTATGTTAGCTGCTGTCACTCAATTTAATTTTTTAATGCATATACTATATTCACATCATCCGATGTGGACGAATTTATTTTTAATGGACCACATGTAGCCGACCTGGCAGCCTTTGTTTTTTGAAGATTTAAACATGCAGTTGTTCCTCTGGTAGATGAATCTGACAGTGGTTTTATGAAGACGCTTCTTGTCAAGTCCAGAAAACATGTTACAGAGAATAGTCTTTGCATATTTTGTATCTGTTGCCTTGGGAACCTTCATCATTGCAGACCCCAGCGATGTCATTAATCCAGCTGACTGGGAGGCGGACAACATATTGCTTGCAAATTATAATACCACGCCTATTCTCTACCAGACAGGGCCCATTGTTGGACGCTACAGTTATAACGCAGCGGCTACAAACATTTCTCACAAGACATTGTCGGTGAACAAAAATGACTCAAGTGTTCTAGTTATTTCTAATCAGTCGGATGTTAACGTGGACTATACTACTATTATTAAGTATGGGTACTCCTCAAACCTTTACCAAGCGAGCTTCTACGGTGAGAATCAATTCTCCACATAAAATGCGTAAGAGGGACCCCAGCTTACAGGCGACTGTAGGTCAGAATGCAGCAGTTAATGTTGCTAACGACTCAGTCGCAAAACTGTCAAACGTAAATGTCACGGTTCATAATGGCGCAGCAAACATCTACGCTTATGGATCTGGAACAACTGTGGAAGTGGAAAATGCCTGGCTGTATAGCTCAGGGCCGACTTCTCATGGCCTCTATGCATCTGGAAATGGGACCATCATCGCCAATAACATTCAACATTATTCTGGTGGGAATCGATGCTCATCCTTTAGCGGTGATACTCCTGCGGGATATGTCCATGTCTATAACGCCGTGGCGCATACGGACGGTGTTGGCTCAGCAATATGTTACGCCCTAGGTCTTTGCAATATGACCAATGTTATCGGTTATGCCTCGCATGCCCCAGTGACTTTTTCTGACGGAGCCCAAACTACTGTCTGGACCAACAGCGACGTGACGGCCGGTCTTCTTGGTGGTGTTGTGCTTTTCTCTTCGTCGACCCGCGAAGCCGGTGCAAGCGTTACATTCGACCATTCGAAACTTACTGTCCTGGGAGAGACAATGCCTGGATTGTGGTTTGGTAATACGATTGCGACCGCTAATATTATTGCCTCCCAGATTAACAACAGCGCATCTGGTATTCTGGCTGTGGCGAACTATTCCCAAGTAACGCAATCCTTCGATTATTATGCCAGCTATGTTGACAATAACGACCTATTGCCTGCAGAGGTCACTATCAACGTAATGGAATCGGGCCTATTTGGCTCCCTTGTTGCCTACAACAAATCATCTATCAGTATCGACCTATCTCAGTTCTCCAGCTGGACAGGTGATGCATATTCTGGTTATGGATTAGCTTCATTCTCCGTCGCCCTGGACAAGACGTCCAACTGGACGTTGACAGCGACAACGCATTTGATGAACTTCACTAACGCGGACATAACCATGTCAAACGTCTTCAGCAATGGATACAACATCATATACGACAGGTCCACACCAGCGAACTCTGCTTGGGAGAACAAGACGATTCCTCTCCGCGGTGGTGGGAAATTAGTGCCAAGCTGAGCTTCAGGTCTCCAATTGCATGTCAAAAACAAGATGTCAAATGGGAAACGAGGAAGATGGACAAAACAAAACGCAATGCACTGACTGTGTTTATTAGTATCCAATCAAATTATTGATATAATATCCATTATTAAGTTATGAAAATTATCTCTTCAAGATCGATTATGACTCCATCAGTAGATAATTTCTGGGTAACTTGTGCTGGATCTTCCATCCGAAATAGGACAAAACTCACAAATTTCTGCATAATACCGCTTGGGCCATTACAAAAAGGCGGGGAAGTAGTTATTATTCCTCTCGGATGCGGTATTTATGGGGGATCGACAGTCAATTGGTCCAATCCTGGATAAAGAGCGGATAACCATTCCCTCCTCGTAATATTCCCCGGTCTTTAGGCTGTTTACCCCACTAGTGTACAAAGAAGCGGGATACCTAGATCATGGGGAGTAATTTCGGTTTGTCCAAAGACTCGGTGTAACGTTGGAATAGTTGGAGGACGAAATATTGGGTGAGCCGTGTGCTCAAGAATAGTCTCAACTAGGAAAATGTATTCCGGCTCCGGATATAAAATAGGAAATTCCCCCAACCCTGCTCCCTGAGTGTTAGTGAGCGGCCTTAATTTTGCAACTAAGAGAATGAGACTTGAGAAGAGGCTCATCGCCACGTTTGCGACTGCTGCCAGCGGGCAGCAAATCTATATCACTACGATAGGTTATACGGAACGTCCACAATGTACACAATCGCCGGCAACTCAACACTACTATCTGCATCCATTCTCATATACTCTAAACGATACTATCAGGTACGGCCTAAAAGTGGCGTAGATGGGACCATTCTAACGGAAGACTTAGATATGCGATCTCGGTGCCCCCTCCAACAACCACGCGAATCTACGGACCGGCCTACACGGACGCTGTCACGCATTTGACCACAACTTTGTCGACTAATACCTGGGGCGCTTGGCTGCCTAACCAAACGGTCATTACTGCCACTGATACAACTGATCCATATGGCCAAGCTGCCTGGTCTTCGCTATGGCTGCAGGCAGATATCAAGAACTACACCACCACAGGGCTTTACTCCACGACGGTGAGCCCGACTACGATCCCTAGTAGCGAGCTCGTCCTTCCTCCACGCGACTATTTCGGACCGACAGATTGTTACGACTTTCCTGAAGATTTCGTATTTGGTGTGGTAGAAAAACCGGAAGTCCTTTTCTTTGGAAAACAATTCTGACTATAGATCTGCAGGCAGGATCCGCCGCCCCAAATTGAAGGAGCCGTTGGGGTAGAAGGCCGTACGCCAACACTACTGGAGAATCTCATTCCAAATGACTCCCCGATGGACTATGTCACGAATGAGAACTACTTTTTATATAAACAGGACATTCAGCGTCTTGCTGCGTTGGGTGTCAAGTACTACAGCTTTTCTATTCCGTGGACGAGAATTCTCCCCTTCGTTCTCCCAGGAACACCAGTCAACCAGCAAGGAATTGACCATTATGATGACTTGATCGAGACAGTGCTGGATACTGGAATGCTCCCCGTTGTGACAATGCTTCATTTCGATTCGCCGTGGATGTTTGTCGCTAGTGAGAATATTACGGCTCGTCCGGACATTGGATACAAGAATGGCGGCTATCAGAACGAGGCCTTTGTTGATGCATTCGTCAACTATGGCAAAGTACTTCTGACGCATTTCACAGACCATGTCCCGATATGGGTTACCTTCAACGAACCACTTCTGTACTCCTTCAACTTCGACGGGGTTAACAACGTAGTCCACGCTCATGCGGAATTGTACCACTTCTATCATGATACGTTAAATGCAACTGGAAAGATGGGCCTCAAACTCAATGACAACTTCGGCGTTCCTCGAAACCCTTTGAACGAAAGTGACGTTTTGGCCGCCAACCGTTTTCAGGAGATGCAGCTGGGAGTATTTGGAAACCCAATCTTCCTGGGCCAGCAGTACCCAGATTCGATCTTGAGCACTTTGCCCGGAGCGAGACCCCTTACTGAGGAGGACCTGGAATACATTGGGAACACAGCAGACTTTTTCGGCATCGACCCTTACACGGCGACTGTTGTCTCTCAGCCGGCAGGGGGGATAGATGCTTGCGCCAAGAATACGTCCCCTGATAATTCCCTCTTCCCCTATTGCGTGGTGCAGGAGACGAAGGACATATACGGCTGGAACATCGGCTACCGCTCACAAAGCTATGTTTACATCACGCCAACCTACTTACGCGAGTACCTGTCTTACCTATGGAACACTTTTCAAAAGCCTGTTATAGTGACGGAGTTTGGATTCCCTGTTTTCGATGAGTCTTTGAAGGCTGAATTGTCAGACCAGCTTTTCGATTCTCCTCGAAGCGTGTATTATCTCTCATACATGTCAGAGATCCTGAAAGCGATCTGGGAGGACGGCGTGCACGTTATGGGTGCTCTGGCATGGAGCTTCATGGACAATTGGGAATTTGGTGATTATAGAGCGCAGTTCGGAATGCAGGTGGTGAACCGCACGACTCAGCAGAGGTTCTACAAGAAGAGCTTCTTTGATCTGGTTGACTTTGTTGGGGCGAGGCAGCGAGGGTCGCAGTCAGCAATATGGCCTTGGGGGGCCTTGGGTGTCTTCTTTTCACAGTGATGTTGTCATATTGGCGGACTTAGCATTGTAAAAAGTCGCTCATGAATCCGTAGTCACAGGCTGATAATTTGGGCTATTTCTTGTTGCAATATGATTGAGTGATCTTTACCATAGCCTCAGTGTTGGCCCTCTGATGACTAAGCACACTCGCCAGTGTTCGGGACGCGGAACGGAAGATGTATATCTCCGACATCCGGGCGAGACTTCCCGCACACAATTGGATTTTTGTGGAAAATCAGAAGAATCTCCGCACTTTCTGCGCCCGACCTTCCTCTACAATCCCAGTCTCAACGTCGCATCAGTCGCAGCAATGGAGTCCGCCAAAGCCCCCGTCAAGCTCGTCAAGGTGACCCGTGTCCTCGGCCGTACCGGTATGTTCATCCATTATATTCTTGGTGGAATATTTTTCAATGAGCGACGCACTAACGCTGTCGGTGAAAATAGGCTCTCGTGGAGGTGTCACCCAGGTCCGCGTCGAGTTCATGGACGACCAGAGCCGTTCCATCATCCGTAACGTCAAGGGACCCGGTATGGAGTTCTTTTCTCTCTGAAGAAGCGAAATGAAAGCGGAATCGACTGACTTCGAACAGTCCGCCAGGATGACATTCTGTGCCTGCTAGAATCCGAGCGTGAGGCCCGCCGTCTCAGATAGAGTGGCCGAAGCGATGGAAGGGGGACGAAGATTGAGAGAGGCGATACGTCAAATCACGAGCCTGTTTTTGCGCTGGGGTTAAGATTTTCCATAATGACTTGCCTGCGGAAAAGCTGGGAAATATGAACTCTATGAGAACATGGGGAGGATCGGTCCGAAAGAACGGCATTACGATTATTTCCTCTGGCAAAAATTTCTATGGCGCTGAGGTTGCGTTGGTTCTGGAGAGGTCCTGTTGCTATGGTTGAATATCCGAAGAATTCAAGAGCCTAAGTGGCGTCAGACGTCCAGAAAGCAAGTCCATCGTTTTCGGGTCCTTCAGATTCTCTCCAAGTTATTGTAGTCTCCCAGCATTGTTTGCGCACCCGATCTCGAGAGCACAGCATGTCAGAAATCGCCAGTCATTTAGCAGCTCAGCCTTCAGCCCTCGACCATGCCCTCTCGCCACAAACCATGAGCTTCATCTTCATGTAAGAACAGATAATTGGCCAGCCGTATTTCCAGATTTCTATAAATTTTACCGCACAAAGGCGAAGTCGCGAATAGGTCGGTTTCAGTATTATTGCTGAATGCTGCTATGCTCGGTAGGACCGTTTGCGTTGCTAAAAAAAAAAGTTAGCTAATGTAGAGTGAAACGGGCTGTGATTATTAGTATTGGCAAACTGACATGATTTCATGCTGGCGTCCCTGTACCAAGTTAAGTCTTGATGGCGCCATGTTGCCTGAGGTTCTTGGTGTGATCAATTTTCAATTCATGTGGGCCTGAGGAGAACGGGCGTTCGTGCAGATCCAATACTAAATATTCGGTTTGCGCCAGCCACAGCTGCCCACATCACTCTTGCATGCCTGAAGCAGAGTAGATGCCTCATCACGGGATGTGCCCACACGTTGATCGAATCTTCTCGGGGACGCACGGATATCAAACCTAATACTCTACTACATCGATTACACTGCAGTGGAAGTGGAGCGGTATGCTCAGCACCGGACATGCCCGTCGATCACCCCGGGCCTACTTTCATTAACATTGAAAATCCCAATGATGCTAAAGGTGCCTCCACGCGGCTCGCTGTGAGGTCGCACGCCGCCCGTTACCAATGGAGGAAGCATTTTGAAAGCAAAGGCGGAAAGTCCCGTCGCAAGAGACGAGAGGAATTTCTGCCACTGCGCATCGAACTAGATTGCTCGTTCCTCCATCAGGACCGAGAGACTGGCACCGATAGAGAAGAATGGGACGACTTGCAGTTATTGTCTCCAGCGCCGCCGATATTCAGGATCCTGGGAGGAGGACGCGTCGATCCTTTCCGCTCCTACCCTGTCGCATGGAAGTCTTTCATTCCGGTCATCGTGGATCACTGTGAGTTCTATGGGCCCCTTCTCCATGTGCGATATCTAGAAGAGAATGAACCTGCTTACGCCTACCAGATCTGGTCAGTATGGCGGTTGATATTCCCGAACTAGACCAGCCCGGTAATCGCGGCCTCCTCAGGACCAGATGGTTCCCTCTGGTGATGACGGAGCCGGCCCCGTTCCTAGTTATTCTTCTGATCGCAGCTTCTAATTATGCATCTCTCCGTGGTGGCTGCGACATGAAGGCAGACCTTCTCCAATTAAGATGTGATGCGATCCGCACCATCAATGAAGCCCTAAAAGACCCCAAGCGGGCCTTGACCGATGCGGCAATCGGTGCTGTGGCTAAGATGGCTAGCTATGAAGCCATGTTCGGCAGCCTAGATACCTATAATATGCATATGACCGGTCTTGCTCGGATGGTCGATCTCCGTGGCGGACTATCCGAGCTTGGTTTGGGTGGCCTTCTCCGTCGCATTTGCATCTGGATTGATCGGAATTCGGCGTTTCTGAACGGGTCTCCCCTTTACTTTCCTAACGATACCTTTGTCCCCGGGGAACCGCTACCTGGACCTAACCCGGCGCATTTCCTCGGAGCCACTTGACGTATTGCAATGTAAAGACAAGCATTAGTTGTGCGTGATATTCCCAATCGATCCAGTTACGTATTTCCAATCTGGAAGAAGACTTTTGGTAGAGGGTAGATCCATCCGCTTCCGGGCTGTCGTGTGGTAATCTAGAGTATGGAGAAATTTCCTCGTTGTGCGGTTCTATTGGATAACTTCTGAGTACTAGAGTACAGAGTTTATCGCTTCCCCGATGTAAATTAGCTCTTGCATACCGATCATAGGCTGACAATGCTATGCAAGCTGATAAACCCCTTGTCCGTTCCATACCCACTTCAAGGCTGTTCGCATCGAGTACGGAGTACTCTGAGGTACTCGAGTATGAAATCGCGCAGTGGTGGAGAGAGATAAGGTTTTCGGCGGGTAACATATCCACGATGTTAAGTGGTGCGATTGCCAGCCACAGAACGTAAAATAGCCATTTTTGATATGCCACAGCGAATCAGGATGCTTAGTATTTCTCCATGCTTCCCGATTAGGAAAACGCATCAGAACCTTTATCCTCAGGGGATTACAACAGCTGAACCTGAGATATTGCATTGTAGTCTGCTACGGATATCTGAGGAGTGCATAAAAGATGCCATCATGGCTCTCGTGGACTTCCTACCATCTCGACTCCCTCAATAGTCTGCGACTATCATCAAAGCACACGTTTCCCACAAAACTAAGACCGCCTTCCATTGCAATACCTTAAAAATGGCTCTTGCTGGACAAGTAGCTCTCGTCACCGGCGGTGTCAAGAACCTCGGAGCAGACATCGCGTTCGAACTGGCCGGCGTTGGCGCCAGCCTTGCTCTTCACTACCACTCTGCGTCATCTAAAGCAGATGCAACCAAGATCGAGGCGGAGCTGAAGCAAAAATACTCGAACGTCAAAGTTGCTTTCTACGAGGGAGACTTGACGAAGGCAGCGGCCGTGGATAAGCTATTTCAACAGGTCCTGGCCGACTTTGGCAAGATCAACATTGTCATCAACACGATCGGCAAGGTGTTGAAGAAACCCATCACCGAGATCAATGAGGAGGAATATGATTCGATGTTTGCGTATGTTCTCGCCTTCTCATCTCATTGAATGAATGAAACGATGAGTCGCTGACATCAATGATACAGAATCAACTCCAAGGCCGCCTTCTTCATCCTGAAGGATGGCGCGAAGCATGTCTCCGACGGTGGAAAGATCATCACCATTGTCACCGCCTTGCTGGGTGCATTCACGGGCTATTACACCTCATATGCTGGAAGCAAGTCTGCGGCCGATATCGTCAGCCGTGGAGTCGCGAAGGAGCTGCAAGGGCGCCAGATCAGCGTCAACGCGGTCGCTCCTGGGCCTATGGATACTCGTAAGTCCAACGTGCTCTTGCGCTACAGTAAAATCAACAGATACTGACTTGTTATCTCCTCTAGCCTTCTTCTATCCGCAAGAGTCGCCGGAAGCGGTAGAGTTCCATAAGGCCAATGCAATGGGAGGTCGGTTGACAAGGACAACTGATATCGCTCCTCTAGTCCGGTTCCTCTGCACAGAAGGCTCCTGGATCACAGGCCAGACAATATTTGCCAATGGCGGCTATACAACTCGTTGATGTGACCATCAGAACCTGTTGGTGTCGATTTGGTTGTCTTCTGTACAGGGTCTAGGGATGGAAGCATTCGGCAGTTGAAATCATACTTACCTACTTGTCTGCTTTCAAGTCATGCTATCTTAATCACTCTATCGGATACATAACTCATGATTCCAGTATCTAGCGGGGATTTATTACTGGGATTAAAAAATATAACTTTCTCCGAACTCCTTGTAAAAAAAAAATATATATATATATATATAAAATTAAATGCGCACATCGCTACATCCAGAACGCAAGGTAGGTGCAGGACACCAGAAATAATAGACCATACATATCCAAAGTGACAAATAATCTCAGCATGAGTGAATGGTTGGAAGCTGGAATTCTCCTATCTAGGAGGTGGCTTGTCGTATCCTAGGGCACGGAAGCATAGAAAAGTACGGGAGAAATCCTCTGAATTGCTTGAATATCTAAATCCATCGAGATCTATAGCCCTTGGATTTTTGTCAGCAACCGTGTCAGTATCGACCGTTCAGGACTTAAAAGGTCAGGCAATCATCCCACCAGCGCAAAAAAAAAGACCGTTTATATCTTACATATCTATAGCACCCTCTCATAACCAAACAGCGCTAGTCTGCAGGGACATTGATCGCTCTCGCCCATCTCTGCTTCATAACTACGCGTACCCTCACAACGAAAGCATGATCTCCACTTGGTAAATAATGATGGCGAAATGCAGAACACACTATGATGGAATAACATGTTGCCTTTTAAATCTATATAGAATAATTAACTAGAATCCACTTTTTTCAGGTCTTTTAGTAGTGGAGGAAGGGATTTAATACATTCTACTTTGAATTAACTCTGTCATGGTGCAATATTGCTATGATATCATGTGTTATAGGTTGTATTCCAAAAACAAACAGCTCCATCAACAACTAGTTAACCAAAATCAAATCAAAACTGAACAAAACAAAAAGAAAAACGACAGACATCAATATATAAGAAACGATAAATTCGAGACTGCCGGCTATTAATGGAATGAAGTGTTAAAGCAGAATTCCATAGCGGCATCCAAGGATCAACACTAGATGGTGGTGATTTCATCGATACTAAGAGTCTGCAGTACCTGGCTACAACCTGGATTTTGTCCTGTCTGCCCACCTGGACAAGGATATAGTAACATATCTTTGCCGACCTACTTTGAATCCACACCCCATACAAGGCCATACTAGACCCTGGCGGAAATCTCTCGTTGGGGCCTTGAAGAGGATGATGTGTTTCATACTGGTAGATTGCTCCATTTTCAGCGTGAAAACCATTAGGCCACTGTGCCGGTGCTCTATGACCCTGAGTCGCCCTATAGAGTCCCGGTGCTCTCTGTTGTCAGGCTCCGTTGCTGAATATTTTTGCCTTCCCACGGGGTATTGTTGAAAGCCAGACCCCTCTATCAGGCACATAGAGCGCCGCAACAATGTTGAACCCTCCACGGCTAGCCCGGCTGGCTCTATCGACGTCGAGCTCTGTATAGATCTTCCTGGCAAAGTTTGCCAAGTTCTTGCCAAATTGCCTCTGCTGCGCTGGGGTTGCCATGGATCCCTCTTTGCACTCTCGGGGTCCATATTATAGTGACTCGTTCTTTAGGCGCGTCTACTACGGTTGAAGGCAGCATAACTGAGTCAGCATGCCATCTGACCTTTCCACATACTCAGTTACATCAAGCTTGATGCTTAGTATGACTATTCTCGAGCGGGCACTATCTCTGAGATAATATATGGATCTCACCCAATTAGCAGGGATGGCTAGACACTAATGGGAGCGGCCTGGTTGATAAGGAAAAGGCTTCAGAAAGATATTTAATGGTGCTGCTTTCTGCAATGGATGCAAACTCAGATGCAATGTGTCCTGACAGCTCGTCATTGGTGTTCGAGAAATAATCACGTGTCACTTTGTCTTCCCTTCCCCCTCCTTTTCCAGCTTTCTTGCGATCAAATAATGTGATGGAGTCTTTTTAGATCGCTCAGAGATTAAGGTAGTGAGCTTGGGTTAGAAACCCTTTTTTATAGGCCTGCGGTTCCAAGTAGGAACTGCTTTCCATCGAATCCTTCTTACAGACCTTAGTGTGAAATGGAGCCTTTTTTTGATATTCTACCATGAGACAAACGACCCTTGACAGATATCTCGGCTGCGATCCGCCAACGGCCCGAGTGTCATTTCTCACTCTGCCCTACCTTGTCCGGCGTCGCATCTATATGTACGCCGGACTCATTCGGTTCTGCCCCATCAATCTCAATGTGGAAGGAGTGAATCAGGGTCAAATATTTGATGATCCTTATGTCATGCATCTTGTCGATCTCACTGATATTTGTAATTATCGAGCCAAGCGGTTCCGTGGTCATACAGCGCCCCATGATCCGAATGGTTTGGATTGTGCGTGCGTACCAATCCCATATCGCCTCTTATATGTATGCCGGGTGATCTATCATGAGTGCCGGACAATTCTTTATTCAGAGAACCATTTTCGGGTGTCGAGAATTGATCCATTAGGGCTCTTGCCTCTCCTATATCTAAAACCTACGGCTCTAGTATTGATAACAAAACTTACAATTCGTCTCAATACATGTCCTTGCCTTGATGCGCAGAGTCGCCGGCGGGCATATCGATATGGCCAAATCTACCATGGATGCACCGAGGGGCCGGATGTACCATTGGGCCAGGGTGCCCACCTTATTGATGAATCGATTGTCAGGCGCTGGCACCGGGTCTGTCGCTATCTTGCAGCGCATGCATCACTGGAACATCTAAGCCTCTCGATCGTCTGCGATGTTGCGAATATGCAAATGGCGGAGGTTGTTGTTGCCCCTCTTGAGAGCTTCGGTTCGACCAGCTGGCGATCCGACTGGGTCAGGACCCGAACCGCCTTATACGACGGTTCTCCCAGCAGGTGGTCACCGACCTTGCCCTAGCAACGGCAATAAAATCGTTTAAACGATATACCGATCTTCCTAAGGAGATCCAGGAGCGAATCCTGGGATTCTCCGGGTTGGTCTCGGAATGGGACGTATGCTGGGATCCCATTGCGGGATATACCTGCCAGCGGGAGTGCTGCCGACAATGCTCACCGTCGCTAGAGGCATGTTTCTGCCCAACACGGCACGCGGCATATTCGTCGATGTGTAATTGTACCCAGGTACCGCTGAGTCTGTTTCAGGTGTCGCGGGATATGCGGGCTCTCGCAATTCGGATTTTCTTTTCTCAGAATCAATTCCACATCCTACCGTATTCTGGAGTCGAGGTATGGTGGCGTGGTGGCGGGTCCCAGATAGGAGGGATAGAAGATCAATCAGAGCTGGCGCTCTTTTTGGAACGGATACCGGAGGAGGGACTTAGTTACCTTCGACAAGTCCGATGGATCCTTCCAGTATTTAAAGTGGAATATCTGTCGGTGGGCAGTGATGCATACACACGATATGTCTTAAGCCTCAGACGTCTGGCGGAGAGTGGGCATGCATGGCAGCTCCGGCTAACGGTTGACATGACAGCGGAGCGCGGGAACGACTGGAGATATGGACCGGAAACCTCCTGGCGGGAGCGGGAGGCAGAAATGTGGAAGACCTATCAACGAATCATCTTACCGTTATCTTGCCTTCAGGGTTTGTGGCATCTGTTCGTCTATACAAGCTGGCCGATTCGGTTTTCGCAGCGAGCGATCCGGACACAGTGGGAATCGAGGCTGGAACAGATGATTGTGGGCGGCGGGGAAGATAGAAAAACCAGAGGGAAACACATGGATGGCGGATGGATTTTTATCAGTGTACAGGAGGGATGGAGAGACCATTCCTTACGGTGGCCGCAGACCCGACTTCTCTAATATGCAGAGGCAATTGCTACCTGGTGAGAGAAATTAATCTAGGGAGAATATCGATATGGTAGTGAATTAAACTTGCTTGGATTATATGGAAATATATTGAGAAGGATCCAACTAGCCCATTTAGCATTCGAACTCGCCTCACCTGGCTGGCAGCGATTGGCGACCACGCGGCCAAAGGGAAGTGAGAGAGCCGGCTGGAGTTACCTTCTAATGCATCTCAGTATCAGATGGACTTCCAGGAAAGAGCCTATACATCCACAGGCGACAGGGGCTGGAGCCCGATAGAAACACTTCGGATTTTTATATCTAGAACTCTTAATATCTTTAAATTATAATATTTTACTCTATTTACTACGCCTCTATTAGAATAATTATATAACTTACCTATTCAACCTGTTTTACACCTAGAGTTTAAGTACTCTGAATTTTAGTATCCCGAATTTTGGTACCCCAAATTTGAAAATTTAAGAATCCGGGAACCTATAGTTATTATGCTCGTTAGATTAAATGTAGCAAAAGGAAATATATAATTACGCTTAGACCACTGGCACTGTTAGCACTGTAAATATTAGCAGGACCAACAGGCCTAGCAAGCCGATGGGCCCAATAGGATAGCTCAAATAGGTCGCATTCTTTAGACTATCTATGCAGTCGGAGTCGTCTGAGAAGCCGCTTAAGCCTTCAACTCCGCAGTCGCGGCAGCTCGGCTCGGAATTAGAGTGTTGGGGATCGTGCTATGAGACTGCTTTCTTTTCTGTGATGGAGGGAGCTTCCGCTTAACAGAGGCAGTAGAACCTGCCCTATAAAACTAGACAAATTTCTCTAATCAACAGCACGCATGAGTTGGGGCTGGCGGTTAACTGCTATTAAAGATTCAAGTAATCCGCTCAGATAGAGACAAGGAGAGGGAGATTGGGAGCTGGTTTCCAGTCGACGTGGGCAAACTTGGTCTCGGTTCCCCAGAGTATCACACGCGACCAACTGAATCCTGGAGGAGCCGATAGGCCAGTGCTGGTAAGACCAGCGCTAGGGCCAATGTTGCAGTCTGCTCTTTTACAGGGCGGGGCAGGATGGGTCTGGGGTTCATGAATAGGCTTGATAATGGGGGGAGGCTCGAGACCACCTGCACCACTTCCTGGAGGCCTGGGGACGGTACCAGGTACGGCTGGCGGGTGCACAGCTTCCATCTTAGTGGGAGGATTGAGGGACGGTCTTCTCCATCCGGATCGGGGGGAACTGCAGCGGTATTAGTTACGATATTCAATGTCAATATTAGGAGTATACTGTACGTACGGGCTCTGGCAGCAGCCTGGGAGAGAAGGCCGAGGAAGACGGCCAGCCAGACTGTATACTCCAAGTATAGAGGCATCGTGGTTGATTCTCACGTATGAGGAGACAGGCCTGTTGGGGATGTAACAAAGAGTTTTAAGATAGATACCAAGTAGGTAAGGACGATATAAAAGGCAATGTAAGGAAACTTTATCGAAGATGAAGAAGCAGATGAATATGGAACTAGTTAATTCAAGCCAAGATAGAGAGGGTAAAAAGCTGTCTTATATAGGTCCATGGGAAGGGGTTTGTATAATATCTCAAGGCCATGATGTCTAGATGTCCCCGTCACCATGAGTATTCAAAGTACTCTCGACTTTCCAGTTATTGAACGTCCCTTACCAACAAAAACACAACCAACAGTGGTTGTACCCGAAGTGCTATGCAATTTGTTCATGCTATCCCCAAGAGAATATTGTGTAGGCTGTCGTGTTTCACCATGCCGTATGTACCTAAGTGACTATAGAGTTCAATGAACAGCCAAGGCAGAAATCCTTCTGCCTTTATTTATCATGCAGGATGTATAGGAAGAGATTGTCAGGAGTGGTGGATGCAAATCAGCAAAGGTTCAGGCTGTATATTGGTTTCATCCTATGCGAACCTCATGAGCTTCTTGTCAAGAATGATCTCATCGCGATTAATCCAGTTGAGTCCAAAATTGCCAAATATGCCATCTTCTCACTCCAATACCCAGCCATTATCGGCTCCTTGTTTGACGGTACCGTTGTTGCCGTTGGTGCTCAAGTCACCGGCTTCAAGGTTGGCGATAAGATTGCTGCATACAAGTTCGGTGTGTCTAGCAATAAATACGGAGTCTGTCAGAGATATGTCATAGCCCGAGACACAACGGCGAGCAAGAGTCCTGAGAGTGTCTATATCAGTATTCCTGTTGGCTTGGTCGGCAATCTGAGTACTGTTGTCGGTCTGTTTAGCGGAAGCGTTGGATTAGAGAAGCCGGACCCTAACGGCCCTGCCCCTGCGAGAGGGAAAAAGGTCTTGATCTATGGTGGCACATCCAGCTTCGGCAGTCTTACCATGCAATATGTTGCCCAGGCTGGGTATACAGTCGTCACCACCACTGTAACGGTCTCCAGGTAGTTTATTCAACTAGTTAGGCCACTCTACGAGTACATTAAATCTTGAAGGAAGGAAGGAAAAGAGGTGGTGTAGCTCCTAGGGGTCTGTGTACCTAGAGAGCTCGGGGTGGAATAACATAGGTCCGTGGTCATCTCGAGCCTAGGGCTCGAGATAGGTAGGGTAGGGCGGTAAAGGGTGGCAGAATGCGATATTTCAACACCTAGGTGTCGAGATAAGGAGCTCTATGGGTTGGCTGAGGGTATCCGAAGCCATATATCGGGCCTAGCCCGTCACAACCACCTCACCGAACATAAGGCTTTTATTTCAAAGCTTGGTGCCACGAAAGTCATCGATCACAGGCAAGATCATGAAACCATTATCAACGCCTTGGTTGCCGAAGGGCCATACGATCTTGTTGTTGATTCCGTCTCACTGCCGGCCACAATCAAGGTTACCGCAGCAGTTCTTGCTGCGCAGGGCGGCGGGAAGGTCTTTGCTCTCCTTCCTGCCTATAGCCGAGAGAGTCTACCACAAGGTGTCACACCGCGAATTTGGCTCGTGGACTATGACGCTCGCTGCAGAGAAGAATGCCGGGTTGCTCAGTTGGGCGTTCCACAGTTATCTTCCACTGGGTATTGCTAGCGGCAAGATTATTCCTCACCCAAATGGAATGCTAGATGTCCTATATTAGACAAGCAAACTGTCGTTCAAGGATTTCCGTTCGCATGTGTTCTGGAATTGGATATGTAAGTAAAGGGTGCACTGCTTCGAGAAAATATATATCTATATATATATATATAAGCCATATTTCCAAGGCTAGGCATAATCGGAAAGAAATGTCTATGCAATTTATTCTTGATACTTACCTTCGCATATACCACTGCCAACCCGTTTGCGGCTGGAGAACTGTGTGGAAGCCACGGCGTGTTCCTCGGACGCATGGACATCCATTTCACCCCGCAACCGTTGAACATCTGTTGGCACGAGCAGTGCATTGGCCATGGGACATGATAAACTCTAATTATGCCGTTGTTTTGTCAGCAAAGACTAGTGACCGGTGACCAGTTGATTTTTTTATGATAATTTCTTACCGGACTAAAGGGCAGGGGATGGTTTCCGGTTTCTTGATGCTCCGCTGCAGGTATCAGGCCATCCTCATGCCTTCTCGGGCGGTTACACCTCCTGATTGGAGATGAGGGCCCGATTAACCGATCGTTCATCCTTCGTCTTGGGGATATCCAATAGTGAGTTTCAATCACTCCCGACTAGTGCATGAATTAATTCCTTCCACAGGACCAGGGAAGTCCGGCCGTATCTACGTTTCCCCAGGTTCTCCGATCGATCGCTTATTCCATCCAGGAACAGATGGTTTTTCGTGGCCCGCCGGGATGCGAAACATTCAGTCTTTGGCATGATCGGACAGAGCTCCGCATGGCCACGGAGATGGCCGCGACGGATGTTGGGGAGAAAGCGTTTCGTGCTGGCCCTGCACTGATGGGGAGATTCCACACAACCTGTCATACCCGAGAGGATGAGAATACGATACTTACAGGGGGCCCAAGCGGAGATGTAAGCATCGGAAGCTCTAGAAGGTCACGCTTAGTCGTTCTGCTGGGGACGTATGATATCGACGTGGGAGTGCACGATCTTCCGTGACGCTACGCCGCTTTCCGATGAACACATCTCCTTGCTTCCTCGATTTTACTTCACTCGGCCTTGGAACACTGGTGATACCATCCCATACCATCACAGATTAACATGAGATAATTAAAAGCAATAAAAGATATATTCTTAGTAGCGGAAGAACCCCGACGGAACAGCGTGACGGATCACATGATAAAACAGGCCACAACAAGGGGAAATGACCCCCGCGCTAAACCCGAAGCGGCACAGGCGGTGACGTCGGACATCCAATTCGATGGTTGGACGGAGAGATACAGCGGACGAAACAAGAGAAGCCTTATTATCTGATCGGTCCCTCTTGGCCCAGCAGCATCATTTCATCCCCCCTCATCTTATCCATCATCGCATCCCTCATCACAGCAAGAACATATTTAAAGGGGGAGCTCTGCTTCCAATGGAGACTCTGCGTCACCGTCGACAGTACAACTAACTGGTGACGTACCTTCCCGCTCCGCCGCTTTTTCTCACCGGAACCCCCCACCACACAAGGGCTTCTTCCCCCGCTGTTCAACGCCCATTCGTTTCAGTTGCCAGTGATCCTGCTAGAAGGCAGAGACTCCAAGAGGCACTGCGGTTCTGTTCATCATCAATTCCTCGGGTATTGTCCGCAGGAATCTTCCACTGACACGGCATCAATATAGCTTCACGGGACGGTTGACGAGATGGCGACCTCGCTAGTGCTGCCCGTGCCTCCCCCCAAGAGACGCCGCATTGGCGTCCTGACCTCAGGAGGAGATGCGCCTGGAATGAACGGGGTGGTCCGCGCCGTGGTCCGGATGGCCATCCACTGCGGTTGCGAGGCCTACGCCATTCATGAAGGATACGAGGGCCTGGTCAACGGCGGTAAATTGATCCGTCAGATGCACTGGGAAGATGTCCGCGGTTGGCTCTCACGAGGAGGTACTTTGATCGGCTCTGCTCGTAGTGCCAGCTTTCGGGAGCGTTCAGGACGTCTCGAGGCGGCCAAGAACATGGTCCTTCGGGGCATCGATGCGCTGATTGTCTGCGGTGGTGATGGCAGTTTGACTGGCGCAGATGTTTTCAGATCGGAATGGCCAGGCCTTCTCCGAGAATTGGTCGAGGCGGGCGAGTTGACAGAGGCGCAGACCAAGCCCTACCAGGTTCTGAACATCGTCGGACTGGTGGGATCCATTGACAATGACATGTCCTCCACAGATGCCACTATCGGTTGCTACTCATCCCTGACGCGGATTGTTGATGCGGTGGACGACGTCTTCGATACGGCCTCATCGCACCAACGTGGTTTTGTGATTGAGGTCATGGGCAGACACTGCGGTTGGCTGGCGCTGATGGCAGCCATCAGTACGGGTGCCGATTGGCTCTTCATTCCGGAGGTGCCTCCTCGCGATGGCTGGGAGGATTCCATGTGCGAAAATATCACCAAGGTAAGGAGATCGTCATGTTTCCTTGGGTGGATCAAACCTAGAGCTGACAGGTTGCTATAGAACCGCAAAGAGCGAGGAAAACGACGGACCATCGTGATCGTGGCCGAAGGAGCGCAGGACCAGCACCTGAAGAGGATCACCTCCGATTACGTCAAGGACATCCTCAGCCAGAGGCTCGGCCTCGACACCCGTGTCACCGTTCTTGGCCATACTCAGCGAGGAGGTCCTGCCTGCGCCTATGACCGATGGCTCTCAACGCTGCAGGGTGTGGAGGCCGTAAAGGCCGTTCTCGATACGAACCCGACGTCGCCATCTCCCGTCATTACGATCAGAGAGAACAAGATCGAGAGGACCCCTCTGATGGAGGCTGTCAAGATGACCCAGAAAGTCAGTTCTCTCATTGAGGCCAAGGAGTTTGACAAGGCAATGGATCTGCGCGACGCTGAGTTCAGAGCATACCATCGCGCCTATATCAACACCGCAACTCCAGACCATCCCAGGATGATGCTTCCTGATGGCAAGGTATATTGAACATACCGGCAGCTACTGCCATAGAAAAGTGCTAACAGGTAGCAGAAAATGCGTATTGCTATTATCCATGTCGGTGCCCCAGCTGGTGGTATGAACCCGGCCACCCGTGCCGCCGTCGCCTACTGTATGGCACGAGGACACACCCCCATTGCTATCCACAACGGTTTCCCTGGTTTATGCCGGCATCATGCAGACAAGCCTATCAGCTCTGTCCGCGAGGTCGAGTGGCTCGAGTCAGATAACTGGGTTAACATCGGCGGTTCAGAAATCGGAACAAACCGTGGCCTTCCTGCAGAGAATATAGAGACGACCGCAAGTTGTTTCAAAATGCATAAATTTGACGCTCTTTTTATCATCGGTGGTTTTGAGGCTTTCACGGCTGCTAGCCAGCTGCGTCAGGCTCGCGAGAAGTACCCCGCGTTCAAGATCCCAATCCTCGTGTTGCCTGCCACCATCTCGAATAATGTGCCTGGTACCGAATATTCCCTCGGTAGTGATACTTGTTTGAACACGCTCACTACCTTCTGCGATGCCATCAGACAATCCGCATCCTCCACTCGCCGCCGTGTCTTTGTCGTTGAAACCCAGGGTGGCCAGTCTGGTTACATTGCCACTATGGCAGGTCTTTCAGTCGGGGCTGTTGCATCCTATATCCCTGAAGAGGGCATCGATCTCAAGATGCTGTTACGTGACATTACCTTCCTCCGTCACAACTTCTCCCATGATAAGGGCGCCAATCGCGCAGGAAAGATCATCCTGCGTAACGAGTGTGCCTCCAAGACTTACACCACTCAGGTTGTTGCCGATATGATCGCAGAAGAGGCAAAGGGTCGCTTCGAATCCCGAGCTGCCGTTCCTGGACACTTCCAGCAGGGTGGCAATCCCTCCCCTATTGACCGTGTGCGCGCTCTTCGTATGGCAATCAAGTGCATGCAGCACTTTGAGACCTACGCTGGCAAATCCCGTGATGAGATTGCTGCTGATGAACTCTCAGCGGCGGTCATTGGCATTAAAGGCTCCGAGGTGATCCTCTCCCCCATGGGTGGTCCCAATGGTCTCGAGGCCACTGAAACAGACTGGACGCGCCGCCGTCCCAAGAATGAATTCTGGATTAAGCTCCAGGACGTGGTCAACACTCTTTCCGGTCGGCCTACCGACGGAGATGGGGAGGAGGAACATCCTGGAGAAGGATGGGGATGTTATGAGAGTACGTAACCTAGGACAGTTGAGTTCCCTTCGTTCTGCGACTTGACACGCCAATTTCGCAAATGATTTTGCCCTAGACCGATCGCATTTAGTTCCCTTTTGCTAGTTTTAGAGAGATTCCCCTTTTCGGTTAGAGGAGGTCCAGCTTGTCTATCGAGCCGGGCCTGCACATAATCCTCTCATCTTTTTTCTTTTCTATCAGGTGCTTACAAACTTCTCCTCTCCTAGGTACTACATGATTCCTTCTTATTCTGACATATCTCCGACAACATTCCTATTGTCTCTTCCCGGATACTACTAGATGTGGTGGAAAAATACGGACAGATCAGGCTGGGTGTAGACTAGCCGGAAGAGAGAAGTCCATTTATGAGAGACGAAGCTCTATATATGAGCATGTATCACTTCTGTTTGATAGAGAGAACAAACATGATTTTTTTAAGATCATCCCATCCCGTTTTAAGCATGAGCGTGATGTTCCTAATAATCTTGAAGATATTCTGCCGGTCAACGGAGAGCGGCCGATGCTTCTCGACTTTCAAGAAAGTTTAGGTCTCTCGATGATAGATGACACGAGGATGTCGAACTTGAGCTCTGTAGAATTGATCCGAGTAACTCACCGTGTTTTATCAACCTTACCAAAGCCAATCTTCTCTCACATCTCTTCTCAAGCCAGGATGAAGATGACATCTACAATATAGACCTTCGTTCAAGAGATTAGGCCAGAACTGTCTAGATCTCCTAAGGATGTAGTGCCCTATAGGCAGGACATTGCCTCAAGAGGGACTACACAAGTAGTATAATATACGTAGAACCGCAGAAGATTATTGGTTTGGCCGCTCTTTTGAATCCCAAGGATGTCCTAACTCGTGGTTTCCAAGCCGACTAGACAGGCACTGTGAAGTAGGGAGTCGATGTCAAGAGAATAAGCAACAACTTGTGTCCCCTCCCTTGCCTTTGCGCATGTCTGATCAATCTGATAATCCCTCCAGGCCGATATGAACTTCCAGCACGTAGTAATAGAATCACTCGTATAGTAACGAGTTATTAGACTTGTATTGTCCGTATTGGTGTTCTAGACTCCGTAGCATCTAGCTCGAGAGCTTAGAGATTGAAACTCAACTATTTCTCATTCCCAGATTTCTCTTCATAGAACCAAGGGGTGTACTCTATGTAGCTGTGTCACTGGAGAAGTTGAAGTTTACTCCGTGGACCCTTCTCCATGGAACATCTTTTATGAAAACTACTGTCAGGACCTCGGGGCTAGCTGGCCGGGGCTGAACTGATCCATCCCGTTCGGCTAAAAAGGCCTTAATTAATTACGCATAGCGTAGTTCACCCAGCACGATACTATATAGCCTAGAAGCTATTCCCGAGGGGTCTCTCTAGAACCTCTCCGGCCAGGCTTATGCCAAAAAAAAATAGTGAAATATTTAGGCAAGAAGCTGGTGGATTGTCACTATATTAGGTGGATTATTTCTTTTATAACTTAAATTCTTTCTACAACACGCCTTCACCACTCATAACTTCTTATTTGAATTTGTCTATTTTGATTTATTTTCAACTTCTTAAGACTACGGTAACGGTCACTAATCTCACTTATTTTTCCAAATTCGCCTTATCTTCTTTTCTTTTATAGACAATGCTATCTTCTACTCCTTGCTCTTCGAATCAATATTTATATTTGCCCTATTAAGCAATGCGTATATAAATATAAATTATTGTAACTGTCAAATACCTAGAGACTTAGTGGCTATGTCCATAAGTATATCCGTGATGTAAATGTCTTTCAAAGTGCTTTTTCCGTGATGAGTTGATGTGGTTACTACTAGCTTCTCCTTTCTTGGATGCCGACTCTTCCGAAGTTCCATCTTTGGCCAGCATATCTGCGAAACCACGATTCATTATGTCGAATAATTTCTCCGAGTCATCCTTCGGAACTTGGATCACAGGATCTTCCCAGTTATCCGGAAGCGATATATCTACAGAGTTGTCATTGAATGTAATTTACTCGAGGTTCTTTTCGCGTCAGTGTTGCGTACCTTTAATTTGCCACAACCGTGGATCTCTATGATTCGTGATATCATCCTGCAGATCTCTCCTCCTGGCGGGAACACTAGCAGAAGTATATGTCACTTTACATGCAGTAAGATGGGCATACCAGGTTCGATCTACCGGATTCCATCGCACTGGCTGGTCAACGAAGCAAAAGGCGTTGTTTTCAAGAGAGAAACTAGGGTTTCCGAACAGATTCACGCCTCCCGCGACTCCAGTCACTGGCCACGCAGCGTTCGTGTTGGAGTAGTAACCGCCCAATGGGCCAAGGGCCTCTGTGGCTGGAGACGAGTAACCTGCTGGATAGAAGAGGTTCATTATCAAATGTATCATTCCGGTATTCAATATATTGCTTCTCTTGTGTAATTTTAATTCTCGTTTATCTAGTTCTTTCTCATCTGTGAGAAAGGTCCATTGATCAACGAGAGATTCATCATATGCACTGGTATCTCCATCAATCATGACGAAGGCGAAAGGATCAGTGCTTTCATCATTGGTTGCTATTACCCTAGTTAGTCCTTGACAATAAGCAGGGCATAGACTGTAGAACCTACAATCATCATTCGAAGTCTTGTCCACATTGTAATAATAATTAACATCATCCTCATCTGGATAGTCGAATAGATATTTTGGATCGACTGGCCAGCTGCCGAGCCCACTTGGAGAGTCACAGCATAACTTGTTAGTACTAGAAAGATAATCACTGAAATTTCCTTCCTGATTGATGTTATCGATTTCTGTTCTCTGAGTGATAAGGATCTTAGTGTCGGGACAGCCCTCATGGCAGCCATACCAGGCACAGTTTTTATAAGTATCTAGATAAACACAAAAGGTATAAGCTAAATATTCACGGCTGAGGGGGTTGAATCCTACCTTCTGACGGGCAGCAAAAGACTGATTCGCCTGTATCACACATCTCAGAATTCTCGTTCAAATCTAGGCGGTGCAAATAATTGTTAGTGTAATCGGAAGAATGCGGTGATAGAAAGATGTTAGCATACTCGTCCTTGCATATGGTGATATCATGTTAAACATACACTGATCATCCTGACATGAATCTGCGCATTCAGTCTAGGAGCATTTCTCAAGAGCCTCATTAGTGTTGCAGCACAGTGACCGCTTTCCAGAGACGCAAAAAGACTCTCCCGTACGGTCAGCATATCTATCAGAAACCAGTTCGTATTTACCCTGACCACATTGACCGCCGTGACATAGACCGCTTCCGTTAGAACCTTCCCAGGTGCAACCTTCCGGCATCGCATCTGCTGGGCAACAAATCAACCGGTACTGAGAATCTGAGTCACCTTCTTTCCCACTCTTGCATAGGTTGGTATCTGGATCTTTAATCATGCCCAATGAGCCAGAATGAACGTAGTCTAGTACGCTATATCCCTTCTTGCATTGGTCCTTATTCCAAGCAACGCATTCACTGATGTAGCAGGCTGTTCCGGTATATGCAGAATATAAATAGGAGAGATCTTTAGCCTCCCCACTGCTCAACAAACTACCCGAAAGGAGGTTGTTACTATTCACGTCCATTCCAAGTAGAGAGCTCAGGGCTTGCCAATCGTAGGTGTCTTGGTCTAAAGACCAAATCATAAGTCCTCCGAGGCATGCCTTATTTGCGTAGTTCACCTTCTGCTGGAATGTTTAATTGCTGTCAAATGAGACCCATTGGTTTGTGCCCCAGACCATATAATTCACAGCGCTTCTTCATCCCAAGTAACAAGAGTGTCTTCGGCATCCATATATTCCATAACTTCTGTTCAAAACCCTAGTTAGAGACCGCTAACAGTGATTATATCTAATGTCATTATGGCTCACCTTTATATGATAGAACCCATGAAGTGTCTGTACATGGACCTGG
Organism: Paecilomyces niveus; assembly: GCA_003116535.1. Lineage (NCBI taxonomy): Eukaryota > Fungi > Ascomycota > Eurotiomycetes > Eurotiales > Thermoascaceae > Paecilomyces > Paecilomyces niveus. Next base: position 354,099 of record QEIL01000023.1, on the reverse strand, counting down.
GTTTCCTCCCGCAGAGAAAGGGCAACCAGGTTCGGAACACTCATTCTCTGCCATTGTAAATGATCTTCCATAAAAACCAATTCCAAGAACAACTTTCGACGGATCAACATTCACTCTCCATAAAAGGTCTATAGCACTTTTGATTTCAGTGAGTTTGGTGTGAGATCCCAAAACCTTTCCGATATAACTGCCCAAATCAGTCAGTGATTCAAATATAACTACAACTCCTGGTCACTCACGGATCTGTCCCGTCCCATACACCATGAAGGTCATAGGTCATAATATTGGTCCAATCTGCTCCTGCCTCCAGCATGCCAGGGACATTAAAGTTCTGTAGATACCAATAGCTTGAGGGGATTGTAAAGGTTATACCATAACCCTGTCCTGAGGCGTCAAAAACGGTTCGCAAATCCTGGATCAGTCGAACATAATTTTCCTTATCAACAGCACTCCCACTGCGGTCTTCTGCGACAGGGTATTCCCAATCGAGATCAACCCCGTCGAACCCATATTCCTTCATGAAACGCAAAACCGCCTTAGCAAATGATATTCTGCCTTTAGAGGTGGAAGCCATGTCTGACCAATATTTTCCAGTACTGCCGTCGTTGAATGACCAACCACCAATGGAAATATAGGCATTCAAGCCCGGATTTGTCTCCTTGAGTTGCATAAATTCGCTAACAATATTATTATTATCATTACTAATTCCATCAATAAAACCAAGCTCCCATTCGTTATCAGATGTAGGGTAGAAAAGTGCGAAGGCGAAATTAGTATGTGTTAACCCTGTAGCCGCAATAGCGCTAGGACGCCATGCATCACATTTTCGTGTGCTGGACCAAGACTCGTAGTTTCCAATAACACGTTTATAAACGTTATTAGACGAGCAGGATGGTTCAGTAGGATAGCCACAGTTGTCCCCTTGGCACCCATCACCGCAAAAGGCGCTCGTGGTACCGCAGAATCCGTATTGGGAACAGCATACCTATGAAGCTATGTCAGCCATGTTTTGCGCTAGAGTTCCAGGCTAGTGTGCGATTTTTTTTTCTCAAGGTTTGTAATCAACGGACCCAACGACTTCACTGCAGAGGGCTACTTCAACAAACTCGAAGTCAGAAAAAAAAAAAAAACGGCCGACGTACATTTAAAGGACACCCAGTCCCCGCAATCGCCGCGTATTTTCCACATGGTGTAGTAGCGTTGCAATTGCTGACAACAGATCTCCGCAATAAGTGTCCTTGCCATATCCGCAGACCTATAGCAGCATTAACTTCAACATCGCGGATAAATTTGGCCAGCAAGATCCCTACTCCTGTGCTCTCATTTTCCTCTACTCGGCAGCAAGCACCATTTACACAGGGAGTAGTCGCATTGCAATAGTATGTTTGAGCCTGTGCAGAGAACAAAAGATTGGTGGCCAAAAGCCATATCATCCAGTTGCAGTCCCGGGGCCACAATTGTAGAGCGGCCATTCTATATAACGACCAAAGGTGGAGAACGCAAATAATCTAACTTAGGTTCATAGGATCCTTAACAGATCTTTCCAGAGACACAACTGAGTCCTGACATAGGTGACGTCTATATAACTCCTAGCTTTTCCAGCACCATAAATTCCCTTAGTCTACCCTATCTGGGCAAACTTAGCATTTCTTCGTTGAGTTTACTAGAGCTTCTAGCGGCTTTAGGTCGGTCAATACTAATTTCTGACTTAGCTGTGGCATCATATATGCTTTTCTTAAGTTCGTAGTGTCGCCCGTAGGTGGAGTAGTGGTAGAGCATCATCGGCCATCAGAGCGGATACAATTCAACGGCCCCAGGCTATATCAAGAAGGATACCTAACTAGAATATGGGCAGTACGGGCTGCCTCGGTAGGGACCTGCCGCCAATCGGCCGCGGGAATGAGTACGTACCTACCTATGCCAAGTTCGTATGTAGTGCCGCTTGGAACACTGCTGCGATGGCTGATGCGGTTTAGTCTCTACACCAGCCTCCACCACGCTAAGGCTCTTTCCCGAGTTCCTGCTTATCAGCCGGCGTTTTGCGTCCACGAGATACGGTCCAAAATAGATCAAAGTCGAACTAAAACATCGGTTTAAGTTGCCCCTCTCCTCTGTTGTCTTCCTAACCTTTTCGATTCATCTTCCCACGGACATGGAAGATACATCCGTCAGCCTCAATTTGGATAGTAAGAAAGTGGATCGCACAGCACGGAAGTTTCAGGTTCGACCCTCTTTCTTACCCACCCAAGATAGGAACCTATCGTAACGCTGCTGAAGGCATAGATGAGTCCTCCGGTGAGAGCTTCTGAGAGCGTGACACCTGAGTACCTGCTACTACGGAGTAGTCCGTACGTATATGTGATTATTATTGCAGATGCCCTCGTGTAAATGGTACCACGGGAAATAACCCACCCACTTTTGGTGTGTAAGGTGTCACCTTACTTCGTACATGCCTAGAATAGAGGTTAGTCTCAAGTTCTGTAACCTCGGAAAGAACTGTGGGGGTGAGCTCTTAACGCGTCGACAGACAAATACACATTTTGGTTTGGTCAGCAGCTCAACAAGAACGCAACTCATAAAGATCTTAGATCTCTCCAGCTTCAGCGCTGGAGTATATGTTTAAGAATTGCCAAAATGGAGACTCCTCCTTGGCTTGTGGATGGAAATGTTGTCCTTCCTCATCAACTCAACGCCGCTTCTTCAAACCAGATTCAGCGTCAAGCACACCTGAGGCCAATTCGGTATTGGCCGGGAGGAATTCCCGCTTGTGTGCAGTATCATCCGACTAAGCAACTTACTGAGGAAGAGAGGAGTAATGGCGTCTGGGATTTTCCCGGATATGAAGAAACTGTCGATGAATCGAAGGGCTGGTTACTGTTTGTTACGGTATGCATTAGGCTAGTCCCCAGTGAGAAGCAAATAAAAGAAAAAGAGGGGCGGGTATTGCAGCTCTGTTCATTCATCTCTGATCTAAATCCAGGAACAATGGGTATCTCGTGAGGCGGCAGGCATTTCGAACAATGAAGACGAAGAATATAAACTACGTCAAAGGCGCTCCCTGGTTGAGAAATGGGCTTCGGCAGACCAATCATTCCGTGATGTTTGTAACACAACATCCATACTGCAGAAGTCAAAGAAAACTGATATATTAAAATTGACAGTCTTTCCATAGCCGTGCATCACCTCGGAAATCGGCTGTAGATTATCCATCTTCCGCCCTAGCACGTATCGAAGACACACAGCAAGAATTCAGCACATTCATCTGCATAACTCAGCTTGACACACCACTTAAACGTGCACGGTTTATTAAATTTCTCATCCTCTGCTACCAACTTAATGGAGAGATTTCCCACCCTATGGGTAGTGGTGGGCACCTTCCTACAATGGTCAAGCCGAACCCAGCCGCCTTCCCTGATATGAGTCAATTTAGTATTGCCGATTTCCCTATGTGGGCTTTTGTCGAAACTGCTGATTTTCGCTCTATGTCAATGTCCCGTGCTGGACGAATTCTTATCGACAACAACTATGGACCTTTTTTTTTATTGATCAAGATATTTCTCTTAACACGGGTCGGCTATCTGTTGTAGAGTATAAATTAACAGGTCATATTCATTATGTTGCTCTCCGACGGCTATATTATCTAAAGACGCTTACGAATTATGTCTTCGGACTCGGGTTCGGAGTCGAGCGTATAGTGGAAGAAAATATCGGCGGGCACGAGCGCTATGAAAATCAGCCGTAAGTTGACAGATTCATTGAACCCAGAACTTGAATTATATCTACCTAAGCTTCAAATTTACAACTGACTCCCTGTCTTATATAGAATGAACATGGACCTCCCAATCCTTGAAATTCTTCAGAATGCGAAAATTAACAATCAGTTGCCGATCCCCTTTGACACTGAACGTGATCAGTGGGAGAAGGATATTGAGCTATACGCGCCGGGATATTTGGCCATGGAGGCGGAAGGAAGGGCTTCGGAATATGATGTTCAGAGTCTGAGGGATATGGAAGTGGCTGTGCCGGCGGGAACGCGTCGATAGACTACGCGTCATAGATCGGAGGGTTGGTCAGGCTTAGATGCTGACATTAGATCGATATTTAAGAATCCGCATATTAGGCTACCCTGAAACAGTAAAGCGTCACTTAATGGAATATATAGCTATTTTAATTCATTGTGCTTTCATAATAAGCTGCTAACCATAATGCTAATATGCATAAATCTAGCTTTACTGATAGCCGACGTTCATTCAATAGAACTGCGAAATGCTATTGGTTCGGCCACCATTTCGACCCCGAGATGCTCCATGCTTGGAAATAAGGTACAACCTTACAAAGCATCGGCTTCGGACTCGGTCACTGGTTACGCCCGGATGATGAATGGACGGAGCGACTTCAATAACCATATCCCGTACGTTGACTGCTATATAAATGTTCAAGTCTCCGATGCGGCTGGCATTGATATTCTGGTAAAGTAAATCAATCTAGTGAAATACCTCACACAGTTCAAATCTAAGTGTCTCCCAATTGACAAAATGTCCAAGCTTATTACCGTCTTCGGCGCGACTGGCAACCAAGGAGGTTCTGTCATCAGAAGCATTCTTGCTGATCCAGTCCTCTCCAAGGAATTCAAGATCCGTGGCATCACCCGTGATGTTTCCAAGCCGGTTGCACAGGCTCTGATGAAGCAGGGAATCGAAGTCAAGAGTGTAATAATGCATGCCCTTTCCTCTCATTTTGCGCATCTCGAGATGACTGACAGAACCTTCAGGCCAATATGGACTCTCAGGCTTCCCTGGTGGATGCCGTCCGTGGCTCTCACACCGTTTTCTTGGTCACCACTCCTTTCGTTGAAGGAGGCACGGGAACGGAGCTCACTCACGGCACCAACGTTGCCAACGCTGCCAAGGAAGCTGGGGTGCAGCACATCATTTACTCGTCTCTTCTGAACGTGACAGAGACATCTGGTGGGCGTCTGACCCATGTTCCGCACTTTGACAACAAGCAGAAGGTGGAGCAGTACATTCGATCGACTGGCACCCCTGCGACTTTCGTCCTGCCCGGTTACTTCATGACCAACTACACTGCCTTTGGTATGATCCGCAAGGGTGAAGACGGTGTATATACACTCGCGTATCCGATTTCTGAAGCGGCGAAATTCCCCCTCATCGATATCTCTGAAGATCTTGGTCAGTTTTCCCATGTTATTCCCGTCAATGAGAGCACGGCTAACCAATCTCAGGCAAATTCGTCGTCGCCGCAATCAGGAACCGGGAGCAACTCCTTGGAGCCCAAATCCTGGCTGCTGCTGACTACTATACTCCTACTCAAATCTTAGCGGACTTTGAAGCTGTCACTGGACAGAAGACCCGGTTCGTGCAAGTTGACCAGGAGACGTACAAGAGCTTCACACCTGGACCGCTTGCTGAAGAGTTGCTTGAAAACCATCTCTTCATTGAGAATCCGGGGTACTATAATGGCCGCAGCTTGGAGGACAGTAAGAAACTTCTATCCACCTCCGGATTGAAGACGACAACTTGGAAAGAGTTCCTAGAGAGGAATAAGGCCTTTTTTGTCTGAAGTAGGAGTTCTGCCACACCTTCCCTGATTAGGCCTAGTGTATCACACACTGGGGATATCAGTTTAGCTAGCTCCTAGGATAGATAAGAATTCAAGCATTCTTCAAGCTTCAGGATCCTAGAGCTGAAATCTCATAATCAAAGGATCGAATCACAGATGATGGCAGATGTATTTTAACGAAGTCGAGAATAACCTTGATATGAGACTATTTTAACAAAGAAAATAAATATTAGGTAGAATCGAAAGTACGGAAGAAAAGTTATTAATAATAAATACACGCGGGCTCTTACAGGATCAGGCAGCAGCTTGCCCAAAGTAGGTAAGCAGCTCTCGGCCCCGAAAATCAGCCCCCGCGGAATGGGCTCAAGCTACACAGCCGGATTAGGAGGTGTTTATACGTACCTGTCACTGCGACCGCAACATCATTCCTCTGCACGTATCTCGCCCGCTGTTCAATCCCTACACAATCTAATCCAGTATTGTCTTATCCCGTCACTGCCTGATAGCGGAGATCTCCCAAATTATACAACGAAGTATCCAGGCAATATCTTAAATTGATGGCGTCTCTTCCATCCGTCGAAAAAGGGTTCCTCCCTTACTTCATTTTCTACGTAAGTAGACAAATGCCTTCTCAGGAGCAACACACTTATCATTATCCTGATGAACATGTCATCTCTAACCACATGCAATATGACCCTCCAGACCGGCGTGGCCGCATTTAGCCATACTATTGTGACATACACCCATCCCATCGCTGCTTTGAAACAGTTCTCTGGCTCCGGAGCACCACCTAAGAACCCTCTTACCGCGCATGTTTACGGCGTCAAGAACCTCTACACCGGTCTTATCCGTATCTATGCGGCATATCACATCGACAACCCCTACCTGTACGAACTGGCGATCTTCACGTTTGTCGGTACGTTGCTGCTGTATGGTGGGGAGTACTTCATCTGGAAGACGGCCGGAACTCGAGAGGTGATGTTTCCGTTCGTCACGGCCTCATCAGCTTTGTTGTGGATGGTGGCGCAGAAGAATTGGTATCTCGGGGCTTAAATGGTAGCTTATTAGTTGCATTGTTCCCAAACTAGGGATTCAACGAGATACTGTTCCAATGGCAGTTGATGTTACAGGGTTCGTTCTCTGATACGGCTGATGCAACGGATCTCGCCTCCAGTCCACTGCTCACTCTGAATGGATCGCTCATTAAATCGTTCGTGGACTAGAAGAACCGCAAAATCAAATTTCTCGGAGTAGTTAAGTGTCTACTGGATCTGGCGTGAAGTGGATGTAACCACTGGAGGATTTGACAGTGGCGGTTTCTCATGTAGTTGACCGGATCCTAGATTCAAGTAAGCTGCTAGCGAGGGCCTCAGACAGTCAACATAGTTGCCATGTCTCCGTGTCTTAGAAGTTGACCAGGGTCGTCATATACAATATAATGCTCAAAATAGGTCTGCTATGTTCGTTGCATCTCATTAGATCATAGCCTTGCTATATGAATTTGTATAGTACAAACCTATTCAATCATAGCAACCACTTCCACATGCCCATCTCCTAAAACCACTGTCACAATTTTGGCCCAATCTTGCTCTTAGGTTCCCCACCTGTGATCTATGGCTATATCCTGCGAAGACCTGTGAATTCCCTCTTCTTTCTCCGTTGCTCTTGCGATTTTCGCGGCCTCAGAGGCATCCCAGAGCCCTTCCCGGAGTCCGGTTATGGATAAAAGTAGCTGGTTAAGCACGTCGACAGATACAAGAATGTCGGCATTTTGTAATTGTCAGAAATAAGGGAGCGACAATTCCCAGAGAGAAAGAGAAGCGATATCCGGTCGGGATTTTCCTTGCGCAGAGTTTTGTCCTCATATTATATATCCTTTACCGTTAAAGGCTGTCGAATGACCAACAAGTGACTCTGCCATGGTAACTATATTGTTGAAATCATCGGTAAACTGATCTCAGACTGTCTGAGATCCCTTGTGATCAATGCTCAAAAACAAATTGGTTGTAATGAGCCAAATATGAATGATTTTGCAGTGTGGAACATATTACCCCTCAGTTTTATAATCGCCGTTCGCCTGGGTAAGCAATAGAGAGTAAAAAAATTTTCGGGTGAGTGAAATAGAGTCACCCAAGCTTGGAGGCAAGCTAGATATCGCCAGCGTTCGGCTTGTATATTGACAATTTGCAGCTCCGAAGGTGCAATATCCCCTAAGAAAGCCCGCCTCAACTGGATATGCAGGACATAGTTGATAAATGATTTGAAATTCATGTATGCTTCCTTAACGGCGTGTAATGGTGACGGTTTCGGTGGGTCTTCGACAGTGGGAGAATTAACCTCCTCCTCTCGATCCAGAGTTCCCAAGATTTCCACCACTTGACTATCCAGACGTAACAGCAGTGACTGGAGAATGCTGTGTGGTACGATTTCTGATACCGTTATAGAGCTTCATGATTGCTGGAGTAGTCTCTTCCCAGACCTGATATGTATTATGGCTGAATTACGGTTACCCCGTAAACGCTCGAAACATGCCAAAAGAAGAGCACAGATGACAATCGTGTAAATATGCGATGTTGAGACTAAATTGATGATGTTCTCGATTGCCTTCCCATATTGTTGGCAAGGGAACATAGGATGAATTCAGCCGTATTCATAGAACCTACAGCATGTCTAACCGCTGGTAGCTCATGTGCAATTCTTATAGCCGCATACGAAAACTCTATAGGGAAACATTGCGCGGTTCGGGAAATGGAAGAAATCAAAACATTGGTGTTCTACTGTGTTTCCTGGAAATTAAACTTAGTGTTGGTGAATCATAGTAGAAAACTAATGCTCTTAGCGGGCCTATCTCGGCAAATCGCTCTTGCGCTGACGGGACATAAAAAGCGACATGGAGATCTTTGCGCCGACGGTCAGACACTGGTGGTGTATATTCTCCACATTGGCGGCCCATTGAGGTATATCTATTGCAGAACGGTTTCGCTTCATCACATTTGACGTGGCGCTTCCTAGATGATTAAGACGAGTATGCATTCGAGCCACAGTTGAGGTACATTATGACTAGTAAAGATGGCCTTGTAAAGCAAAGTATTTTTGGAACAACACTTGCAAGTTAGGCATCCAGTTCTAACTTTCGATCCAGAGAGTCTTGCTGCCATCAATCCGGAGGGACCGTATCCATACCGAATTAGCCTGAGAATTCGGATGAATCCTAGGACTATGCAACGCTGATCGTGGTGAACCTGGGTATGATTCCGCGTTGACAGTAGCTTGTAAAGGAAAGTAGACTGCAGCGTTTCAGAGCCAGAGCCATACAGAGTAGGGCAGATGTAACAAACCTGTCTTAATTTAGTAGGTCGAGCGACCGAAATCCTCCTTCAAAGGACCGGGTTGTTTAGGTGTCTAATGCGCTAAGAATAAAGCCGGATAGATCAGCGGCTGGCCCCCAACTTATTTATAGTAGGATAATACGAGAATACCCGGCACGGTGATAGATCCGGCAAATGAACGACTGACTCATCTCATGATGTTGAGCTTGCATAACGTTGCTACCTTGAGAATAAATAGGTCAATGATCATCAACCAAGGTAAGCACTTAGATAACAGGTCTTCCAACCGACTTTTATAGTCTCAAGTCCTGCCAGGAAATAAGGTGTCACACATTGGCTCAACTTAAAAAGAATGTCAATAATACTCTGTAGACAGAATTAATATAGATAAGCATAACGCCCGGAATGACCATAGGGAGATTTCAGCAGAAAGTACCCTACATAACTGGTCACATGACTAAGAGGCGGGGTTGATATTACTAATGGTAACATTTAACTGTCTTCCACTTCACTAGTATTGCTGGCAAGAGCTCAAGCGCAGGTTTCCAGCTTTCCGATTTCATCCCTTGTTTAATGTGATGGGATGGATAAGAACAAGACGCCAGCCGATAATAATCCCTCGAGGATTGTCTCCCTAGCACTACATCCGCTAGTTGTCGGAAATCCGGAGGATAAAAGACCAACACCACAACAAGTTATAGATGTGATATCAATACTGAAAGATGCTGATATATGTTGCTTTTTTGTGGGAGAGAAGGCGCTGATTTATTATGGGGCTGGTCGAGTCCTCCATGTATGTCTTACTTGTGGGTATCATTATAGTCGAATAAATGGCACTAATATACCTCTCACCAGGATCATATATTGTGTGTCTTCGATGAACAATATAAACAAGCTGTCCAGATATTTTTGTCCGATATTAATATTTTCGAACCTTGCGATCCACTTCCACTCAAGAAGCCCAATTCTCTTAATCATAAGTACCCCCGATTCAAGGCGATTGGCAGAACCGATTTCTGGCTATTACTCCCAGCGAGTTACTGCAACATTGACTGCAGGCCAGAAAACGTTGAATGGAGTCAAGGTAAGAATTGATCTATGTATTTGCGTTCTTACACACGGAAAAATGTACCCAAATAACAATCTTTAAAAGGCGGATTACCATATCCAAAACTCGAAGTCTATGCACAGAGCTTGATCGATACCAAGAATGAGCTGGATTTAAAAGACTTAATCGATGGTCAGGACTTATTATTAGAATGGGGAGAGAAGAACCTCAACCTAGATGGCTATACAGATTCTGAGTGGGGTAAGCGATATATCGAGGACCTAATAGAAGATGGGGTCGATGAGATGTTCATCTTCATTGACCCCAAGCCTATTTCTCGACGAAGTCTCTGGAAGGAATTTGTGCAGAATAAACAGAGGCGAATGGGATGGAAGTATTCCTCAGAGACACATGCAACCAGATGGCGACGTCACGGTTCGGAAGACCCCAGGTGGAAGAATAGGCCTGGGTTATAAGGACAGTAAATGACCATATATCAGTTTTTAAATTGAAATAAGTGCCAAGGTTAGCAAACTTTGTTCCTCTTCACAGAGCAGGTAAAGTTCCTGTGTCAAAGAAGGTATTTCCAAGAAAATGTCCCTTGTATCCACAGTATTTCCATTCAGAGTTAGATACAGGAAACTTGCAGTATTCAGGTCTATTTCCCTTTCTATTTGACGACAGGCCCCTGATGGCATTTCTTTGCCACCATGCTGTTGAAGGAGAGTAACCACTGATCAGCCGCTAGGCTGTGCTTTTGGTGAAACCTCACAGACCCACATGTTACATTCGTTTGGCTCAACATGGGGCCACCAATTTGTATTGAGCTACGTGGGACCTCAGATCAGCGAGCAGCAACTCGAACTAGTCTAATTGTGGATTCACAGTGAATCGATGTACCTGCCTCTGACTTACGTACATTCATTATAGGCCTAGCTCAGAATTCAATGTAACAGTATACTAACTATATTAGACGTATCAGCTAACACATAACATAGTTTAACCGAATCTGCCCCCATCCAGATCAGCTCACGAGGACAAGCGATTCTTTGTAGGTTACGAAAATGAATGTGGGATGATAACGGCTACTCGGATATTCCTCGGCGATGCTGTAGGGACCAGTTACTTCGTATGAATTATTCGCTGGGATTCAAATCCTCTTGCCCCATAATAGAAGGATATGCGGATATTGCCGAAAACGTTCGCTTCCTTGATGTCTCTTCCATACTGATGGAAGAATATAAATAAGTGCTATATTCCCTAACTGTGTCTCTTCAAGTAGGCAAAGTCAATCAGTCGCCTTGGAGTCTTCCTACAGCATATCTCTTCGTTTATCCATCTAATCGACGAAAACTTCCTAGGATAATCGGTATGTAGCATTCTATCTACTTCAATCCACCTTTTATATCTAATACCGTCCTTCCTAACAAATATAAAGGATCGATCCAAAAAAGCAATCATGCTTCTGACGAAGTCGGTCATCAGCCTCGGCATGCTTCTGATAACAGGAGCTTCGGCATGCTTGAAGGTCGGGGGCCAGATTTCTGATGGATTTACAACTCAATTCGCGGTCACCGTTACGGATGATGGAAGACAAACCTGCACTTTCACTTGCAGCGGCCAGACCGATAGCTGCAATGGCAAGTGCATTTCAGGCTATTCTGCCAAGCTCAAGACAGGGAATAACTTCATCCGTGATCCCGTGTATCTTACCTATGATACACCCCATGGAAACTACGGCGTGAATGTGCCAGTTACCAGCAGCAACTGCATGAACTGCTGTGGCGGGAATGCTCCTTGCAGCTGTTGTCAAGTCCACTATAGCGGCTCCTACTTTGGCTGTTGATATGTGCAATGTGCAGCCTGAGGACATCATAGCGCCCTTTTGTTATACTTGATTAAGTTTCTCATTCAACAAATCATTTCCCTGATTGTTGATATTTACTAGTATAGTGTCAATTGCTTTCTGTCTAACATTTGCTTCTATGGGGTTGTGGAATGGATACTCCTTTATGTGCAGTTGCATTAGATGACTTTGCTGTGGCCTTGTCTCATCATATACGGATGTGACGCATTTGGTGAAGGGGATCAAATTGCGATATCTTACTGATTTCATTCCTTTACAACAAGAGTGCTATGTAAAATGGGAGTGTTGTATCAGATAATTTAGCTTATCCAACTGTAAAAAGCTGGTAGAATGGTCTGGTTTTAGACTCGTATAACTCAGTGAATGCAGAAGACTCAGACTCAGACGGCTGTCTTCAGCGTCCCGAAAATCTACATGAATGCTTTAAATAAGGAATTGTTGGCCAATAAGACTTAGTGTTCCTCCCGATAGACTTAAGAAGATTGGGTGCCACGCAGATGGGAAATCCACATGAGACAGCATACTTATCAAGTATTCGTATTAGGACAAACAATAAAGCTTTAGTTTCAAAGTTAAACTACTAAATATAGAATAGATATAGTTCCTAAAATACTCTTAACGAGACAGAGTCTTCTTTGACCCAGACATGATACACTGGTTCCCCCTTGGTAATCTTGTTAGTAGAGTTCCGCGGATCATGGAATATTAATGATACTCTTCCAGAATATATGGTAGAAACAAGAAATAGGAGAGTTGGAATAGCTTCAAGATTCTAGGGGGTTCCCTTGAATAGCAGGCGGTCACCCACTGCCATATGTGGACCATACCCACGTACTAATAAGAGTAAATGAGTAGAGGGCTGCACGTGCAGATGGTGGCGCATTGATTTCTTTTTATCCTCTCGATAACCCAATCCTTCTGTCAATGATCTTTCTGCTTCATGGTTACTTAACTGCATGACCCGTAATCTGGCACGCCCCATATGCGATATAGGCTCTCGGATTCACTCGGGCCAGTTTTGAGTACCTGTTTACCGACTACTCAATTAGGCAGCATGGTCAGGTTGGGTGCTAAATCCCTGTTGCACCAAGCCGCAAAACTGATTCCCCACGAATAGCGTCGGCAACTCCTTCTTGTTGAAATCCGATTGGATACGAAGCTTATTAGGTGCTTATCACTATGGAGTTATTGGTTTAGCAAAATTTCGAATGCCAACGCAGGTAGTGCCTACAGACCAATAACTCAAAGGGATGCAGAACCGAATGTTGGCACGCTATAACGCCTTGCTATTGGAGGGATTTATAAGACTTAGATAGGACTATTCATTGACTGAAGTTTTAGTCTGTTGTTGCATAGGCTCCTAGCAGAGAAACCCAATGGCCGCCTGGAAAATAGAGGCCATATTCCCATGCGAGCGATAATTGGATGCATCAACGAGAAACTACTTGGGCCCCAGAATGACTCAGCGAAGATATCCTGGAGGCAACTCCCACTAAATAGCTGGAAAAAAAAAGGAAGACAGTATAGGCCCTCAAACGGCGGTGGTCTAGACAGTCGGATGTTAAAAATTAAACCTCGTCATTGCCGTGTATTTTGCGCTTTTTCTACATTGTTGACGAGGATACAGCGAAGGGAAACTCCTAGTCGTCATAATATTATCAACCTCGTCTAGGATTTATTATAACAGAGTAGTTAGTTAAGAGTCTCACTATGGCTTCTCACTACAATCTCCTAGAGTATGACTCGAACGAAGAAGCGCGAAGGTACCCAGAGATCCCTTTGTCAAACTTAGCATCAGCTGCATTCTTCATTGCAGACATGCTGGACAAAGAAAGGATTGTATATGGTCTCATGGGTGGCTTAGCTGTCACATTTATGGGAGGGGAACGCGAGACTCGAGATGTCGACATTGCTTTCCAAGCTCCTGGAAAGATGCGAGATCTATGGCGTGTAGTGGAAGCTGAACCACGGTATTTCATAACATCGTTACAAAAGAAAACCTTGAGGGACTGGGATTAATAGGACTTTTACAGTCTAATTATACCGGAGAAAAAGCTCATCATCAATATTATGAAAGTCTTCGCGCTAACTGGGCCTGGCTATGATGACTGTGAGGAAAGAATCCCTGTGGAGGTTGATCTTATCGAGAATGGTATGTTCTGTTACACCATACATTTGCAAACAGCCCTTCTCGTAGTCTTTTTGACAAGATGTACCAGGTTTCCAAAACAGTCCCCGAGACCTGGCATCCCACAGGAGAGAGCTTGTTGTTATGACAAAATCAGGTCCTAGATCAATCTATACCATAGACATTCTCCACCTATTGCGGGGGAAAATGACGGCTTTTATGGCTCGGGGTGCCCCCAACGACAAGTACGATATCCAACATCTGTTGATGACCTTCCCAGATGATATTCAGTCGTTTAAAGATCGCTTAGACCCAGACGCTGTTGACCACTTTATTGATACTGTGTCAACTGCTGCTAGAGACCGTTGGAAGAGGTTCTTCGGCCGCTAATTTGTATCTGCCGTTCCATCCTTGGAGTATTCTTACGTCAAGTTTTGTCGTTATTTGTATTTCCAGTGCACTTCCGCTGTCATCTTCCGGCACAGGACTAGAGAAAGACTTTTCTTAACTCGGCTGTTACTCCGGCAATATCCTTATATAGTAAAACTCTTCTCTCTTAAATTACCCGATGACACTTGAAGATATGTTTTGAATTCGATGAAGTTACAAATATAGAGATCCATGAGATTTTTCAGCAACGTCCCCCCCAAAGCTTTAATAAATAACAGACCTAAGTTTGCAATCGGTCCAAGGAATTTTAGCCGGCAGCATCGATAGATGTTTTAATCATGGTCTCGTTAGACAGCGAGCAATCATCGAGAGTCTCCTAGCCCATGGTCTCAGGCTAAGACAGTCAAGAGATTTTATTAATCTGACTAGAACAGGATAAGTATGGGGCCGTGGGACACCAAGATGAATTAATTATTATCCAACCGAGGTCGGAAGGATAAATGTGGTTGTAGGCATGAGCTGTCCTGCTGCATATCTGCGCGGCAACGATGATGCAGATAGCTTACTTGAGTAGTCTTTAACAGGGACTAAAGGAAGGATGAGCCATGGCTCATGTGAAACAAAGGGCTCCAGCCCTCGTGGAATGCTGGAGGATCATCCAGTTTCCGCTCTCAGAGTTTCAACGAACATTCGCCCTCCATCCTCTGTGATGCACGCTGTCCGTTGATGAAGAGATCCTTGCAGTAACTTTACTTGCATCCTGACTGTATGCAGAAACTAGGGGTCATCATGATCTATCGCTGAGAGTTTTAATAGTTCTGCTTTGTTCTCTGAAGGTTGCATCAGCGGAGACTGGCGGAATGATTGCCAAGCCGACCTTGGAACCACTACATCTCGATGACGATGATACCCCAGTTTTACCGCCCATCTCCGGCCAGTAAATGAAGATACTGGATGAAGAGCTCTGGGGGGGGGACACGGAGAGGAAAAGCAACAGGACCTTGGCATATGTGCTCTGTGCCGAATGCAGAATGCACAACGTGATGATGAAGATCTTCCCGTATATTATTCTTCTTTAAAGAACGGCGCTCCCCTGCGCTGGAATGTTGTTGGTTTCTACTATTGCGCATCGCTGCCCTGGCTCAGGCAGTCTACGATTCCCGGACAGTCGTCTATACTTTTGTCTTTCGCTATCACCTTGTGCCTTCCACAGCGTATTCAAGGAAGTGCTATCCTATACTTACCCCATATTTACTTGTTTCTCCAACTTATCAGTCGCTTCCTACTTGTAATAGAACTTATTTGATATTTGTTTTATTCATCCGACTGCAGGCCAAGAACGGCCAGACCGATCGATGACGTAGAAAAACGTCGTTGGAGGAACTCAATCGTCTCACTGATAGACAGACAGCGCCGGCTAACCCTTCTCAGTGCTTACATCCACTTTGAGACAGGATATTTGCATTCAAGAGTGGTCATGAAATGCTTCACATCTTCCCCTAGAAGTCCATTCACATCATGGGCGGTTTTACTCTCCACCGTGCTATTAGGATCCCAGGCCGTATGGGCCATCGACCTAAATCTTGATGACCCTGGTATGTGCTGCTGAACTGCTATAGGACTACTTACATTCAATTGACACTTGTAGCATCAATCAAGAAGGCCGCAAAAGAGGCGGCTACTGAGATGATGAGCTACTACACCGGCATGAATCCAGGAAACGTTCCCGGGAACCTGCCTACCCCATACTACTGGTGGGAGGCTGGTGCAATGTTTGGAGCATTAATCGAGTACTGGTTCTATACTGGTGATTCGACATGGAACGATATTACCACTCAAGGCATGCTCTGGCAGGCTAGTCCAACTGCAGATTTCATGCCAGCAAACCAGACAAAGACGGAAGGGAACGACGATCAAGGGTTCTGGGGAATGGCAGCAATGTCTGCCGCAGAGCGAAACTTTCCAAATCCCCCAGAGGATAAACCCCAATGGCTGGCACTAGCGCAGGCAGTATTTAATGAACAAGCGAGTCGATGGGACACCCAGACTTGCGGCGGTGGTCTGCGCTGGCAGATATTCACCTGGAACAACGGTTACAACTATAAGAACACAATTTCGAACGGCTGTTTCTTCAATATCGCTGCGCGACTGGCGAAGTACACGAACAACCAGACTTATGCAGATTGGGCAGAAAAAGTTTGGGACTGGACGGAGGCTATAGGCTTCATGACGCCTAACTATGAATTTTGGGATGGCGCAGATGATTTAAAGAACTGTAGCGAGTTCAACCAGATTCAATGGACGTATAACGCGGGCGTATACCTACTGGGAGCGGCGAATATGTTTAACCACGTAGGTTCTCGGAATTATCGCTCTTCCAGAGATTAACAGCAGCTCCACCAGCTAACCTGATCCTTAGACAAACGGTGATCTAAAATGGAAGCATCGGACTCAGAAGATCCTGGACGCCATAGGAATTTTCTTCTCCGATAACCCAAAGGATGTCATGTACGAGCGGGCCTGTGAGCCTATAAACACCTGCCAGGTTGACCAGCGGTCCTTTAAGGCGTATCTGTCCCGATGGATGGCAGCTACAACGCAAATGGCCCCGTTCACCTATGATGCCGTGAGGGTGAAGCTCCGCGCATCCGCAGCCGCAGCAGCAAGGACCTGCACTGGTGGTGATAAGGGCACCACCTGTGGACTGAAGTGGACGGATGAGAAATGGGACGGTAGTAAAGGAGTGGGAGAACAAATGAGTGTTATGGAGGTCTTGCAGTCGAATCTCATCAGTAATGTTGCACCACCGGTGACCAACTCCAGCGGCGGCACAAGCAAAGGTGATGGTTCCGCCGGCACGGGATCCTCCTCTGTCAAGTTTCCCAGTGTGCTCACCGATCCTATTACGACAGCGGATCGTGCTGGTGCAGGTATCCTTACGGGCCTGATGTTTATTACGATTGTGGGCTCTACTGGGTGGATGATCTGGGATCAAGTCCTCGACCAGTCACCCTCAATGGTATAATGTTTGCAAAATAGTGCGCTATATGGGTGACCTGGAGTCTTGACATTTTGGGTATGAATAAAGGACGTAGGTAGAAGTTTGCACCTAGAGATTCCTTTGAATATCAACTTAGAATAAGTGGGACCTCAGGACTGGTTTCCTTTACAGATAGTTTTCGGACGAGGATTTATGTAAAGTAGCTACGGATGAAACCAGGCCATATGTGATTTGATACAGGTTTTAATCCCAGAGGTCCCACCGTTTCCGATAGGACATACCCATCAGTGCGATGAGGCAGAGAAATATCGTATGCTCATTACTTCCTTAAAATCTCTCGGTCCAGGAAATCGCGTATCCCCACAAGAGCAAAAGCTATATGCCCATGGCTTAAGTATGTGATCTTCCCGCGGCAGTTGACTTGAAAATTCAGCTCTCCCTCTTATTTATATTATGCCTCGAAAAGTCTTCAACCGCATTATCAAACTCCCACGCCTTCTCCAGACCCAGCTGGTCGAAGAAGTCTTTGATTGTCTGCCCTTCACAGGCATGCAGGTCAGTTCCTTTTTCCTTCAGTGCGCCGTAGGACCGCTGCATGGCCAGCATAGCAGGGACAAACCCTGTGCAGGGATAAATGGCGGCTTTGAAGCCCAGACGGGTGCAGTCGTCGGTAGTAAAGTTCGGAGTTAGGCCCTGGAATCTGAGTTAGCATCTGTCTAATGCGAATATGGATCGTGAAACTAGAACTGAAGATTGGGGAGCCATACATTCGGCAAGACGTTGATCAAAACTGGCTTATCCCGCATTATCTTCACTAGAATCTTACACTCCTCCTCCGTCCGTGGAGATTCCATGAATGCCATATCAGCACCAGCCTCCAACGCAGCCTTGAGGCGCCTGATGCCTTCCTCGAATGCCTCCCGACCAGCACTATCTCCGCCATATCTCTCAGCCTGGCGTGCGTCTGTACGAGCGATGATCACAAAGTCAGGGTCCTGACGAGCCTGGACAGCACTCCGGATCCGCTCAATGAAGAAGGACGTGTCAATAACATCCTTGCCCTTTAATTGACCGCAACGTTTAGGGAACACCTATGGTCTTCTCTTAGCTTCTGTAGATGGTTTTATATATACCTCACTTTTGATACCTGATCCTCGATATGACATCCCGCTACACCAGCATGCTCATACAATTGTATTGTACGGGCAATATTCAAAGGACCACCAAATCCCGTATTAGCGTCCGCAATGACCGGCTTGTCGGTATGAGTTGTGATCATCTGCGCTAACGTGAAGAACTCCGTCTGCGTCATAACGGACAGATCTGGCTCTCCGCAATAAGAGCCCGTAGCACCGCTACCGGCGAGATAAAGAAAGTCGAAGCCAGTCTGATCCGCGACTCGCGTGGAGATGCCATCAAAGACACCAGGGCCAATAAGGCACCGATCTGGAGCAATGCCGGTTATCAATATGTGAGAGATTTATCATATGAAGGAGAGACATACCGCCCTTAAGGGCTTCACGTAATCGTGTGGAGGCTCGTTTAGGCTCTATAGGAGGCATTTTCGTTGGCTATATGGAGTACATAGATCTGTGGGCTTGATGCTCGTTGAAATATACCAAAGGCGTGATAATAATTTCCCAAGTCAGCTCATTTATTACTCGGAATAAGGCTCCATGTAGTCTAATGAGAAGAGGACTTAACCAGGCTCTCTATTCGACTAGGGTCACGTATACTCTAGATCGACGTCACTTCGATATAATTTGGTAAGTGAGCAATTAAGCACATCTTACTCTTTTATCTGGTTCGTCACTTGAATACTAGAAACCTTGTAGGAAATATTCAATTGATATTTTGGAGCCGATCAAGATCAGGGCTGCCATTCTTTGACATGTATATCCTCTTTGAGCTCCCTTCAATGGATATCTCATTCCACCATCTACTAGACGGACTCCACAAGTCGATCCCGTTAGCAACAGACACATCTCTAGTCAGAGCGATCCCCAGGCTACACTAGAAAGATTATCCTAACCTCCTTGAAGATGGAGTTGGCAAGCATCTCTTGACTCATCCCAGACGGCTACCGTGGTCGTTCATCATGGTTACGTCGCAGGGGTGATCGGCATCGGAACAGCCGCCATTAAGTTAGGCGAAAAATGGGTCAAAATAGGCTGGGAGCAAAAGAACTCGGGCTGTGTCGCGCCCGATCGGGTCTGTGATCATCTCATCATATCAAGCTTGGTCTCATACTTGATCGTAGAAAGAAAATGTTCATGGAGAACCCCTATGGGGTGGATGACTTTCTCCTCGCCTTTAGTGCCGGTGTCGAGTTCGCGCAAAGATGAATAATTCTCCTCACCGCGGTCAATCCCGGTAGCTTTGATAGATTTTATCCTGAACACCTCTACGTCTATCTACTTTAGAGCTCTTATCCCCTGATCTGCGATCAGAGCATTGTCTGCTTTGATAACTGAACACGTTCTCAGATTCATTATCCTCGTGCTGTTCTTCCAACGACTGCCCTTTGTCCTTGCATCTAAGAGATGGATTCCCGAAATCGAGACCTGAAAACAGGTCTTCTTCTGTAACCACTTCGGACCAATGGAAGTGGGAACACTATTCCTTTCCATTGAAGCTAGTGTGCAGTTGGAGGGTGATATGGCGCTGCCGTTTACACAGTCTCCCCAGTAGGGTCTCGAGATAGATGTTTAGCGGGCGGTGGACATGATCTGGCTTATAGTGTTTCCGGTTTTTCTGGGATTGATTCTAGTGTATAGATTCAGTGAGTATTGGGTAGATGTGGTTCTAGGTCTGTACTCCCCCCCTTTTGTCCCCCTAAGTAATCTTGTTAGTATGTAGGTATAGTCCACATATGACAGTGGAGTGACCGCCTGCTATTCCAGGGAACCTTGAAGCTATTCAGACCTATCCTATTTCTTGTTTCTACCGCATGTTCTGGAAGAATATCATTAATATTCCGTGATCCGCAGCATTCTACTCATAAGATTACCAGGGGGAACCAGTGGACTAAATGGAAGAAAGTCGAGACTGATGAATGTCAGTGCGGGAGATCAAGTGCAGGATGCATATCATGATGATGGCTTCGGACAGAGGACGGAATAGACTCTTCCATGAGTGGTAATGGGTTGAGATATATTTTTAGTTGCATCTTTATATTAACCGTGATGCGCAGAGAAACTACTCAATAGCAATCATGGAATACTTCCGTTGACTTTACGCTCTAGAGAACATAACAATCAACCTCGCAACCTCATAGGGTCTCTCCTCCACTGGATAGTGACCCGCGTCTGCGATCCATTTCCCTTTCTTGGCCCATTCGATCATGTTATTCGTGCCGATTAAATGGACAAGTACATCCTTGTAGTCCTTCAGGAGGACATCATCCTGCCCAAACACTACCATCACCAGTAGGTCCTTCCAATCTGACTGGTCCAGATTCGCCCAGAAAGTCCGGACACCTTCATTTCGTCCTAACAGCAAGGCTTGGGCATTGATGTCGCTGAAATTGACCGGCCCGCAGAGACCCTCCAGTATGCGCCATATATAGTGATGCCGTAGAGTCTGCAAGACCTGGCGAGGCAAACCAGGCAGGATGTGCGCAAACCGGATCACACTCTGCTTGGTTCGCGCATCAGCTTTATACGGGGCGCGGTAGCCTTCCAGGTCGAGGTTTGTGCTACGTGGCACCATGAATCTCATGATGAGCGGCTCAGCGATGTAGCCATCAAAGATCCCCGTCACGAGGAACCAGATGATATAGAGTAGATAGCAATACATACTGATGTCGGAGGGGCCTGGTGGGAGAAAGCTGCTGAGGAGGAACAACCGAGACACGGCTTTCCTTGGGAGATGAGGAACGGTGCAAAGAGCGATACAGCTACATTCCGTCAGCCTATCTCTATCTAAGCCTATCGGCAGATTAAATGCATCAACAGTGAATCTTAGATAAGTATCAACAACGAATGTACTACTTACCCGCCCCAGTCATGAGCAACTATGACTGCATTGCGCAGTTGCGTTCTATTGAAGAATTCAATCAACGTCCGCATATGCAGCTCGACGCTGATTAATTCCTTGCGGATAATTTTGTCACTCCGTCCATGACCCAGCCAGTCAAGGGCATAAACATCATGGCCTTGATCAATAAGGTGTGGGATGATCTGTTTATGATATTAAGTCCTATTAAACCACATTCGACCTCCATGGAATGCACAGAATAATCGATAAGGATTCGAACTTACATTTCTCCACATAAACGACCAGCTTGGACTCCCATGCAGAAGCACAATCGGTGGTTGCGGTGTACAACCCATTATAGAAGATCTAGGCTTTACTCTGATAAATCTCGCATCCGCACCGCAAACTGGCAGCTTCTGCATTCGATCTGCCCACGGCAGTTCTGTCATTTCTTGCCGGCCCACCCTTCGGAGTTCAGTCTCCTTGAACACAAAGGTTCCCCTTAATTGCTTCTGTGTCCATTCGCGTTCCAATCTCCGATACCCATCTGCGGTGCTAGCGAGGTGCTGGCGGCCTTCTTTGGAAAACAGATGGATGGCATTGAAGGCGACATAGGGCAGGACACGCAATGCAGCAGATATAATATAGAGTGGAAGGAGGGAGAAGATGATAAATAAACGTACAATTGTCCAGGAGAGAAGGTATGTGCTGAGAATACCGGAGAGCTTGGGAATCTTGTATGAGACGCAAGAGAGAACGCGGCTGAGCATAGAGAGCATCGTCAGCTCGACGGGCACTCGTTAAAACATACTTTAGATAATACTACACTGTAACAAGAGAGGACAAATGGACTTCCGAGACCATTGTGCACTGCGATAGTAGTATTTTACTAGTAATCTTGTAAAGGGCTAGGAAGCGTTACCTAGATGGGGAGTGCGGGAAGAGAGCAGGTGCGAACCTGAGAACAGTTGCCAACTGCCCCGGGATATTCCTGGATCAGCTAGGCATATTCCCAGCAAGATTACTAGTACTAATATTAATGCTGAACTCATTGAATACTGCTTAGTCACATGGTTTCCCCTCAAATGACGAATAGTGCTTGCAGTTCCACGGTAAGGTGGGAATGAAGCTTTAAGACCACTACCGAACGTACTTCGGGGATCACCATTACTCTATGACTAGCAGACAAAGGTCCTAGCCGTGAGGCTTTGCTTCTGTTTTGAGGACAAGGTCTAAGACAGTCTAGTGAAGAAAAGCTCCTAAGCATATATATTCACATGGGGTGTAGACATTGTACCTCGAAATCGCTATTCATCTTCACTCTGTTGAATAATGTCTTTTACGTAAAAAAAAGAAGAAAAAAAGAAAAGAAAAGAATCTACATGTATTCTGTTCTATTTCCCCTGATCTATGATTAAAGTCGTCTTATGGTATTGAAATGATTGATGTAAACATTACCAGCGCTCCAAAACTCACCCACACTAATACTCCTTCCTTTACCTCCTTTCTTCACTGCACATCTACATAGCTTTAGCTAATAAAGAAATATCCAGGAGAAATTATCATTATGGGACGTAAGTCCTGGACAGCATATGACCGTTGCGTCTCCTGCAATACCGATTTCGTTGAGGATTGTGATCGGAACCTGTTGTGTCGAGCAAGTAAGAGACACTCCATGCCAGAGTTACCGATGGCTAATATATATAGTCTATTAGACAGCCGAAGATATACGAGTCTCAGGTATCGGCCGCTGCAGAGAAACCGCCAAATCTTTTGATTATATATTCTCTGTTGAGGAATCCGCACAGTGAGATGGCATCTCTAATCAAGCAGTCATTCGCGTATCAGGATATGGAGGCGAGACAAAACAAGCACACATGTTTCACGAGTGCTGTTGGAGTTTGCTGATGCAACATTTCCGTGTGGTGAACTGGCTCTTTGCTTGAATAGGCCATTTGAAGTCTGTGAGTTTAGGCCATCGGTCAAGGGTACGGGACCCTCCACTCCTTCTCCTACAACGAGCATTCCACTGACCATACCGGATCCTTGGCATAGAAGCGAACTATTTGGAAGGTCATTCATGCGCTGCGCCACCCATCAATCAACGGATAAATTGCACCAAGCCATTTCCCGTCAGAATCTACAGCACTGAAAATGGT
Source organism: Paecilomyces niveus (assembly GCA_003116535.1). Classification (NCBI taxonomy): domain Eukaryota; kingdom Fungi; phylum Ascomycota; class Eurotiomycetes; order Eurotiales; family Thermoascaceae; genus Paecilomyces; species Paecilomyces niveus. The sequence continues at coordinate 330,619 of QEIL01000023.1, read as the reverse complement.
AATTTAACTGATTGTTTCCGAAGCCTTCCATTCGAGATCCAAGTGACCGTGGCGACATATCTATCCTTAATTGACATGCTCAACGTTCGTTTGGCTTCCCGCGCGATTGCAGATATCTTCCTCAGCCAAACGTTTTGGAGGTCGAGATTTTGTATCAACCACAAGCGTGGGTATTTAACTCATCTTCTCATTGAGAGGAAAAAGACTGAGCCGGTCGATTGGATAGCGCTCTACAGAGCCACCAGCGATGATGAAAAGCTTGTTGCGAGACGGAGCATATGGAGGTCCACCGGTGGTTAAAAGAGACTGCGTCGATGAAGGTCTCCAGAGGAGATCATGCCAATGAGAAGGAGCTACTAAACAACATGGACTGGGACTTGACTCGCAAGAGGGAGTATGAAGGTCCTTGCGATTGCGCAGACTGTAATACTCATGATGAGTTCTCTCCATACTGGGACATGTCGATATATAAATATATCGTCCGGATACTCCTATCTCTGACTTACATCCGGATCTCTGCTTTGTACGAAATGGAGAGAACCTATATCACTGGAATGGATCTCATATCGGATGACGGATCCGTGACTAATATAGGTTATCATACCCCTGGTGTAGAGGTTACAATTGATGTAGACACGTCGTCGTTTAATGGTTTTATGGTAGCTGTCGGAAGTGGAGGGATCCGCGCTCTGAAAGTGATCCATGGCCCAAACCTGAATCATCGTCGCGATGGATTGGAGTTCCGACTGATCTCCCACATCCATTAGTGAGATGCAGTAAGGGAAAGCCTATTATCAGTGACCTGCTCGTGTCCGATGATGTGAAGATCGGAGCTCTTGAATTCACTTTTGATGTCAGTCCCATCTCTTCACCCTATACAATCTTTCCTCGTGGCTGACACTGCTTTAATAGCAATACCGACTGACAGCACTAGCCATCGGTCGAAAGAAACCATTTGTTAAGAAGAAACCGAAAGGAATGGATCGTCATCTTCGGCGCGTAACTCGATGGGCCCGCAGTCCCCCTCCAGAAAACCTGTCTCAACGAAGGTTCCTTCATGAGAGTAACACCGCTACTAATGAAATATCGGTCCATACTATGGACTCTATTCGGGGGATCCGACGGCCGCGATCTAGCCGATCTAACCTCAATTTCAGAAATTGGGAAAGGTCACCAGTACGATTTCTCCTATAATTATAAAGAATCCTCTGGAGCTACCATACATATCACAAGCTACTAGGACGAAGACGAGGACGAGGAAGAACGTAGGATCTTCTTCATCGATGGCCCAGGAGGCGAAAGAATTAATAATTTGCTTTTCGGAATGAAAAAAACTTGTAGTGGGAAGGATGTTCCACGCTGTTACAGGGTATTAGATTACTAACACTGGCATTTCAAAAATAGTAATACTGGCTGATATATTCTAAAACAGATTTCTACCAACCGTGGAATGTCCTTTATTCTCAAGGCCGAACAATGCCAGCAGACAGATGAAAGCGAACTCATCTTCCAGAAGCTGAAATCGCTCATTGTATGACAATTGTTGGGTTTCTGGCAGTTGAGGTAACCATCTAAGCAATCTTCATTACCGGACTTAACTGAAACGCATGGTATAAAATATTGAGTACGATGCACTCAGTCTCGGGGTTATATCAGTTGCTATATGACCTTTTACTTTTAACAAGTTCAATCTGGGCACTTTTATCAGCTTCTTGTTAGTAGAACGTGCTGAGATGAAAGAATTCGCCACTCTCCAGTCTATTTGGTCCACTAGTTTAAAAGAAAATCCAAAGTATATTCTCTTGCTGCTAACATGGATTATCTTTTCTTTACATATTGTCGACAGACTGAATTGTCTGATGCTTCAATTCTCTGGCAAGCTCAGGCTATTTATCTCTGTGGGTGGAGCTCGCTTAAGCAGGCGGGAGAAATCCGTCAGGAACTCTCTAGGAGTAGGGAATCTCCGAGATATATGATTACCCCTGTGACATGTCTAAAATTCTTCGCATAATTGGCTTTCCGGTAACTTCTAAATACACTGTTTGAGGATGAAAATTAAGGTAGAATTTATATAATTCGTCAGTTCTGGAGGAATTAGCTTTCGGAAGCTATGATAAAATCAAAGTTTGCGGCATTCACTTTCTGGATACCGCACAAAATCTAGTTTATAATTAGACTTGCAGAAGCTGCATCGCTTTTTGACTTATATTTGTACAGTACGTCAAGCAACTTTGTCCAAGAGTTGAATTACATATTTTATAAAGCTGTCAACAGCATCCAGCGCAGAAAATAGTTCCATTCTATGAAATACAAAATTGACTTAGCTCTTTACAGACTTATGTATAAAGTTATTCAATTGTTCTTTCTCGGGAGCAGAGCTGCTGACTAATGCCGTCCGTATCTAAAAACATCGCACACTAAGAATAAGAATGCCTCCACAACCAGTTAATTTGTGCCATATAAAGTGAAAGTATACATCATGTTTAGCAGACCCTTTTCCTCGATTCTGGTGATACCGTCCAAATTCCACAATGCGTCCAGGATGTCAAGCCGCCGGATTATTCCCGTGGCTGCAGGCCGGGCGTCGCTGCTCTCAACCTATGAGAAACAGCACATTCCAGGATCTGTGTACGTCGAGATTGGCACCCCGCGCCACATATGTATAAGCTAACAAATTACTAGCTTCTTTGACATGGACCTCGTAGCAGACACAGCATCACCATATCCACAAACGCTCCCAACGGCGTCCCACTTTGCCGCCTGCATGGGTCAATTGGGCATCCGACCAGACGATATCCTGGTTGTGTATGATGCATTCGACGTCGGCATGTACAGCGCGCCACGTGTGGCGTGGACCTGTCGATTCTTTGGACATGATTCTGTTCATGTTCTAAATAATTTCCGTCTATATGTCAAGCAGGGGTATCCCATCGCTGAGGGGGAAATGACCCAACTCCCAGAGACGGATTATCCCGTTCACGAACCAGATCCAAAGCAAGTAATTTCGTTTCACGAACTCAGGCAACATATCTTACAGGGGTCGAGGGAATATCAGATAATCGACTCCAGAATTCCAGGACGGTTTTCAGGCGTGCAAGAGGAAGCGGATCCCTCACTCAGATCGGGGCACATGCCCTGTGCTATTAATATTCCGCTGGCGGCGATGTTGGATGCGGAGACCAAAGCCTTTTTACCACTGGAGAGACTAAAGACTCTATTCAAAAACGCAGGAGTCCATGGGAAGTCGTCAGTGATACTGACATGCAATTCAGGGGTTACTGCTGCAGCGCTCGATCTTGCCTTGCGGGAGATGGGCTTTGGGTCGGAAAGGCGACTTTATGATGGGAGTTGGATGGAGTGGACGCGGAGAGCAGAAAATGCTCTTGTGGTCAAAGGTTGATCTGTTTCTTATATTACTATATCCATCTGGTACCGAGAGAGGTTACCATGGACTGGCCGCAAGATATTCGCATTTACATCAAAGACCTGAAGATAGGTAGACTTTCACAGACCGCTGCTAAATATTACATATATGCAATTAAACAGACATTTGATGGTTGACTAATGAATCTACCTCCCCATCCACCGTTTGTTAAGCTTCGCCTCACACACCAATCCCAAATCCAACAACTACATACAACCTCGGAGCGCAGAATACAAAAAATCGCAGACTCATGCATGTCTTGGTGCTGTACACTCTCCGAGAAAACGGTATCATGCTCGACCCAACGGTATGCCGGAATATAGAAATGGTGCTACTCCACGTCCGGGCGACGCTATGATGTCGCGGTATCTCGTCTTGCAAACAATAGATACGCTCATAGTAGCTTGTATACAGTCGCAAGTTTGTCCATTATGGAAGAAAACAATTTTTTGGGTATTTGAGGAGCAAGGACGGGGGTGAACCCCAGGGGCAGAAGATGGGGTTGCTTCATTAGGGGGCGTTTATGACTACCTGAGGGACTCATTTCATTCATTGTGCCTTGACTGGGTAGAACCTTGGGAATTAATCTCTTGGCCTTTCCTTCCTTTGTATTCTGGACCAAAATCTATGATCCTCATCGCATCCAAGCTATTATATACTACAATTCAATTCCCACAAGACATATTTGAAGGCAAAAGAGCATTTGAGTAATGAACAAAGACATTTCTCTATATATATCGTAAGTGCTAGTTCGAGATCTAAGGCGTTCAAGCAATGCATGACTTCAGAAAGGATATGTGCTGAGCATATGGTGATGGGAGACCTTCATAACTCCAAAGCTATGCTCATAATATCGTAATGGTGGAATATGTTAAAAAGAGAAATTCAAAAACAGCGCGGTGATGATCGCGAGCCCTCTCTTCTGTGTTCCCAAATTGGCCGCACACTCCTGCCTTGTCAATGCGCGAATCTAAAATCTAGTCTCTTGCTCCCTTGTATTGTGGTATTCTTAATGTACGCATTCTGCTCCTCTCTGGTCATAGTATTCCAGATTGTGTCTCTTCTCCGATTCTGGTACACATAGTAGGCTTTGGTCCCGAGGAAGATGAAGATGACCACGATGTTAATGATCACGATGTTTGTGTTTCCCCTTCTATACTTAGGCCTATCATCCTCTCTATATATAAAATAGGCGCCGATATCGCCAGTTTGAACGGCCATCTAAATTTGTTAGAGAAGTAGCATTCAATATCAAACAGGATGATTACCCACATTATACAACGCTGCTGATACTGAGCGCGCACCGACATTATTTGAATTCTTCGACGTCCATCCAACAACAATAGCTGGCACTGGTATGAGCACTGGCGTCCAGATCTTACAATGGCGAGTTTCAACTTACCGTGGCAATATGGGTAGCTCAATAAAACGGTTACCAAAGCATATGTTCCCCAAGCATTTGTGACTATCCCAGGCCAGAATCTTAGGGCAAGCACGCATGGCAATGTCCAAGTGGCTTGAAGCATGGAAACGAGAGCTCTCTCGTTGAGCCACTCGGAGAGGTGAGTAAGGCCGATTAGAGTGCAGATGTGGAACACACTAGACGGAATCGTGAGCAAATTCGTTGTGAACTTGCTGAATCCCACGGAGCGAAGAGTAAGCGTAAAGTAGGCGTTTGGTGGCGATTGTGGTATATACGCCATAAATCCAATCAGGTAGAGTGGCCATAAATGATAGTCACTGGCGGCAGCCCAAAGCCTTGCCGGCGTAATAGCTTGACGGTTGTGCATGTCGCCCTTTGAAGGATCATCCCGAAGCACTCTATTGACCACGATGGAAACCTCTCTGTCGGTGAACCATCCATTTGGTCGGAACCATGTCTTTGTCTGGACAGCGGATGCAGGCATCATAAAGAAGGTCGCAAGTCCTATAGATAGGGTAATCAACCCTTCAATCATGAACAACCACTGCCACCCTGCCCAGCCATTAACTCCACTTAGGTGAAAGATTGCGAAGGCCAGTAACGAAGTGACAATAGATGTAACAGAAAGGGATGTCCAGAATAAACTTATTCTCATGTTAGCTCAATGGCCGAGCTAAACCAGAGATAAGAGCCATACCTCAATCGGATCGGGAGCTCTCGAGATGTATAAAAATAGGAGAGCCAAAGGACGATGTCGGGGATAAATCCACCCTGGTTAAATCAGTAATTGTTCAGGAATCTACTGAGATGGCTAGGGCTAACCTCTAGAATTCCTAGCAAAACACGTGTAGCTAGGAATGACTTTCTCCCTGTCAAAGAGCACTGAGATATGGCCACAATAGACCATAACACTATTTGCACAGGGATCCATCGATCAGGACCAATCTTCTTAGAGATAACTTGCGACGGCAACTCAGCACAGAGAAACGCCAGACGGAAGACCATATTGCCAGTATTATAATCTGCATTCCATCAGTCACCGAAATCAAATTTGCAGTCCAGGTGAGCTAGCTTCGTATCATGCCTTTCCAGGAAATTGTGGAAAGTGCCTCGGGACAACTAATGATGTAATCTTGTCCAGAAGTCTCATCACTGGCATCCGAGGGAAAAGAAAAGGAGGCTTGTATCTTGGATGCGATGAATTAAGAAACACTACGATAATATCTTACCATTTGTGTTCATTCCTAGATCCTCTAGAAAGGTATCAGAAACTGCCTGTGTAAGATTCCCTCTATCCACCTGAAGACCGAAGAACATGATGCACTAATATTATTTCGATTAGCTAGGGCTTCAAATACAATTCGTTAGGATTCATCCCATACCGCCCATAAACAGATTCTCCAATCCAACTTGCGAATCAATTGTTTCTCTTCTTCCTCTGACCAAGTAAAATGAGGGTCGAACACATGTCGGCATTCATAACTGCATTTCTCATATACCTGTCTCCAGTGTTCTGCGGCTTCAGGATCAAGGAAAGGATTCTTCCTCTGAGTATTCTCCCCCTCGCTCGGTTCGGCCGTGGTAATGCCAGATTTCTGCTCGCCAGGAATTGGTCCACTACCCACAGTCAGGATAACGTTAGTTTTCTCCATCATAACACTGTGAGGCACGCTTGCAGCTTGACTTGCGTTATGAGTGGTAAGGTCTCCTCAGGTGTCGACCGTCCTCCCACCTTCCTCCACGGCAGCGACAACATAGTGATTTTTATATACCAGACGGGCGGGAGTAAACCGATGAACAACTCCGCGGAGTAGCATCGGGTCTTGACTTAGAAGGGGAATTATTGTTCATTTCAGACTTGGCGAGGAGGGGTTGCGAATATCTGGACTTAGTGATGATCGAGATCGCGGTAATCTAAGAGTTGCGCCGGATTGCGTGCTTTGCCCGGTGACTCTCCAACATTCCTCCCCGCACCGATAGAACATCAATAGAGATCATAAATTTCCTTGTAGCACTCGCCATCTGCTTTGAGATAAAATAAAAGCACACTGAACATAGAACAGTTCTTTGTCGACATGATATTGGTGTATTCCCCGGATAAACAACTGAACCCTTGATGCAATTGGTTGGCCGATGCGAGACTCGAGGTAGATGCAGTTGCTACACATAAACTTATTGCCAGGTCACTATCTGTATTCGAAGCGTCCTCGCTAATATCGATCACGTCAGGCAGTCTTATGGTCCATGCGCGAGATCACGCTTAGACGTCAGCTCCACTTAGCCAGTATGTCGCCATCATTGCCAAGGAGTCGTCATACGAATAAAATGATGCCAAATCATTTATACAATAATAGTTGATATCTCTGAAGAAGAACAGGTTACCTATTCCCATCTAGAGTTGTCCATTTAATGCTCTTGGTCCGCCTCGGAAGATCCATATCCACATGTGTCGAAAGTCCCGAAAAAGTTACCCTCGAAGAATTATCTCTGCATATCAACAATATCTTTAGAGGGCCTTTTACATTCGTTTCTACAGACAATGCTTTTATTATAGGCATTTAACACTCCTGCGTAATCATTTACGAATCATTTAAGGTGCGTTAAGCTTTCGAATAGGAATCATCTAAAGACGAAGAAAGTAGGTAAGCGTATTACCAACTGTCTGCTCCTGGAACTCGCTTGCATATGAGCTGTCAATGCTATCTTTATTATTATCTAAGCTAGTAGAGCCTAGCTCCTATGTCTAGTTAGAGGTTAAATCTAGGTTCAAGCTCCTTTGGTAAATCCTAAGATTGAAGTAAGCATATATCTAGCACTCTAGATAGCTATACCATCACTATTCCATTCGCTGAAATTTAATAATAATCTCATAAAATATATTACGATACATTACATTTGTCAGGTAATCGCCAGGATTACATGATACCACTGAAAAAGATATGCAAAACATAAATAAGAGAATTGTTAATTATCCAATAGACAGGATAATTAATTCGCTAGATGGCCGCTGTGCCTATATATAAATTTACCGACTTGTCTTGCCAAATGAGAAAGGCGCGTATGGGCCACTGTTGGCAAACGATAATTTGGAGGCAATTTAGATATAGTATGTACATTATTATCTTAGAATAATTTATATAAATCCCCAAATCTATCTTTATAACTTATAATTAAGATCAGATAGCAATATCCCGGTTAAGAGGGAGAACTGCGGCATCCGGCAAGAATTCTACCGGCTTTTGGATTCGGAAAGCGAAATACTCTCTGTATTTTAGCTCGTTGCTGCGGGACCGGCTTGTCAAACTGTCTTATCTGTTGAATCCTAGGGCACAGAAGCAAGAATGAGTGCAAAACTGGCATTGGGGAATAAATCCTCTGGATCGCTTGATATCTAAAACTACCGAGATCAATCGTACTATTTATGCTTAAAAATAGGCCCTAACCAAGTTTACTGCCTCTTCCACCTCTATTCATCGACATCCAGATCTAGCATATCTCAGATCATGATTTGGAATAACCCCGTTGATTTGGAATAGATCAAACGGGGTGGATTTGGGTAAGACCTGCCTACCCATTGTTTCGGGTAGGTGAGGTGCGCGGCAGCTCGCCTTCGGTATGCGACTAGGCGCTGACATTGTCTAATCCGATGATAATATAAAACTTTCTTTAGCCAGTTTTCATTCAGAGTACAGGTTGTATCAGTCTTCCCTAGTAATCCTCTTAATATATGGGTGCGGTCCGAATATAGAGGTGAGGTACCACCTACTATTCCGAAGGACCCCCAGAATCTTGAAGCCGTTCAGACCTATCCTATCTATCTTTTTCTGCCGTATCATCTGGTGGGATATTATTCATATCTTGTGGATCCTATCTACTTTGCTAACCAGATAACTAAGGGGGAACCAGCAGTAGACAACTAGAGGAAAGCATCAATGTCCTCCGGAATACGAGACTCCAAACTGCGCATGAATCTGCCCACGGTTTCATATCCTGAATCATGGCAGGTTAGATAAGGGCAGCACAACCATAATCCTGTGCAAAGGGTTTCTAGACTAGCTCCGAGTGAGGTGTAAGGCTACGAGACGACCTGTGTCTATTGAAAGCCACTGCTGCGAGGAACAAAGTCTCCCTCCTCATCATTTTCTTTCCAGGTAAATAATGTGTTGTGGAAGCCCGATCGAGACGTATTACCCGATATCTATTACGGAGTATCTTCGGTGGGACCGCAAGATAAGCCAGCCATGCCCTTATCTTTTCTTACTAGGGAGAACCCCGAAATTACCTAAGTTAGATATCTTTCCTGAACCAATATTATTAGATAAGGTCTGTTTTTTCAGTTCTTTCTCAAGTCTCTATGCACAAAAGTCTGCGCTTTCCGTCCAGCTCTGGCACTTTTGTGGTGCGATTTCTGAGGCGATTCTCTGGTTTTAGACCAGCTTATTCGACTTCGGCATGTACTGTCGACATGTTCACTTGGATTTCCCATTTGGATGCATATGGCTGTTCAATAGACTCTGTTCTGGAGTAGCATCTTGTGCGTTTCGACGTTAGGTACTAGCATACAGATGCGGTCATCAGGGATAGTGCATGTTCAAGACCAAGCCTTAGCGCCAGGATTTGGGAACACCTCGCTTACGGAGTGGTGAGCGGCGAAGAGTTTGTATCTCAACCGTGTAAATGGACTACTAGTACCTTTTCTTTAAGAGTCCATGAAGAATCCGAAACGAGACAGCCAAACCTACAAGGCACACTTCTTATCGGTCTCGTTCTTCCTGTGTAGCAACTATTGGCAGATTAGAAAGCTTATCGCCTCCAATGCGTCTCATACGCCCATGCCCTTACGCGCTTACCACCAGTAGATGTATAAAGCTGAAAGAGCAGCGAGCCCATCTCTTTTGACACTGGTCTGCGCTGATATATTGAAATTCGAGTTCGTGGGGGAAGGAACGTGTACAGGCTTAGACCCTTCTCTGCCTCGGCTTGCACTCTCCGACAAACAGCAGTAAACTTTGAGCCTAAAGTTTCAACGACATCCACAGGGAGCGCTAATCCGTCTTGTTGCTCTTCAATTGCACGAAAGCCACGCCTAGAAGTCCGCTAAATACGCTTCTGATCGTCCGCTTATCTCGGCCCCCTCATTTCCTGCATTCAGATACTCGAATAGGTGGACATCCCTAGCACCGAAGCCACGGTGTACCTCACTTAAAGTCAAATTAAGATTGCGTCGCGTGGCCACAACCACACCATGACAGGGGCGTCAGACATACACGATAAGACAGCCACGTGTGGATGGAGTTCCCCCCATCGTCTAAGGGGTTTATACGAAGGTGGCTTATGCGGATTGAAAGACGGTCGTTGGATCAGTGGAATGGCTTGTCAATTAGATTCAGCTCCATTGCCATGGCCAATTGACCGTCTTCTTCCAGAAAGCCTTTCAACGCCATATGATCTTCCTTCGGCTCGCCAGACTTTCTTAAGTTCCCTACGGGTTCATGGAATATTACGCAGACTTCAGCAATCTTTCCTATGCTCTCCAGTCGCTTCATGTTTTCTTTCTCCGGACCTACTGCCTTCGTTGTGAATATTCCTTATTTAGTGGTCTTAATATAATTATCCGCAGGCGGCCAACACAGTAGGTTGAGAGATGGGTTCATCCATAGGGGTTGAATCATGGATATGGTACAGTTTCGCGATACTGGTGGTGGTGGCACGATAGTAAGTCGACAATTCCCCTTTTTACAAAGTCGCTAACAGGTCCTGTTAGCACCTCCCGGTTTATTCTCCTAGGAAGTATAAGAAAGTTTAGTTATGAAGACTACCTCATGTTGCTTATTGTCGTCAGTGCCCTGGTTCCAATGATCAAGAGCACTGTACTAAGGTTGGTGCCAACAGGGGACTTACACCGTACTGATAGCACTGCTTAATGTGGTGATAAACATGTCAACAAATCTCATTGAACCGGATGACATTCCCGGCCTGACACCAGCGGATATTGCTGAAAGAACACAAGGGAGCAAATTGGTGATTGTGGCGGAGCAGATGATGTGTGCGACCATCTGGCTTTGCAAAGCATGCCTGCTCCTGATGTATTTCAAAATGACGTCTGTGACTATGAAAACTAACTGGAAGTTGGCATCTTTCTAACATTTTATTACTAGTTTCGGTCTCAGAGCCAACATCGCATGCAAAATTGTGGGTGGATATGTTGCGATCAATTTTGTTGTTATGGAGATACTTTACTTCGGAGTCTGGTGCCGACCTTTTAGCGACGCATGGAAAACACCAACGCCCAAGGGTATGTATCTGCTATAGGCCTTTCTGTTACTTGTACACTTTTGTGCGATACTTGAAAATACTAACTGGTCTACCAGAACAATGCGCAACGCAAACACATCATCTTATAACTAACCTCGTCTTCAACCTGACCTCCGATATCTTCATCCTCGCAATTCCTCTGCCTCTCCTAATCAAGTCACACCTACCTACTCGACACAAAGCGATCCTCATTGTCCTATTCTCCCTTGGTGCCTTTGTCATGCTATCCGCCATCCTTTCCAAAGTCTATTCTTTCCGCGATCCGTTTTCCTCAGAATGGGTTTTCTGGTACACCCGCGAAGCTTCTACAGCGGTTATTGTGACCAACATGCCACACTGTTGGTCCCTCGCTCGCAGAGTATTCCATCTCAAGTCATTCATCGCGAATGGCAGTTCTTCGAAACGCATAACGTCGGATCGAACGCGCAGTTACGGGCCTAGATCACATAACAAATCCCGTAATGACACCACAAAATCCTCACACCGCATCAACCTCCGCAGATTCAAGTCCATTCATTCGCCTAACGAATCGCAAGAACGTATAGCAGCCTCCAAGAACGATAACGTTGGCGTTGGTTCAGTGGAAATCTGGCAAGACGTCCATTTCGAAGTAAGCCACTCCGGACCACGATCTCCCACTCCTACGAGAACGGGAGATGACAGGTTTGGAATGGCTCATACATTTTTCGACGATCGTGAGCTCGGTACAAAGTCCAACGCTATTGCACTGAAAGAAGTAAAACCAAGCCGCTCATCCTCCGAGTCGCTATCGGAAGCGTCATCCTCAGACAACAATTCAAGACGCCATTTCCCTGATACTAACGCTTCGTCTTCATCTCCTGGAAACAGGATAGCAGGAGGTCGCCATTCTCCAGTTTAAAGCAAGGGCTTGCCATCCCTTTGATAAACGAAAAGAAGCGGACAAGGACACAATATGTACTTACCTCTGAGAGCAGCGAGGGCTAAGACTACAATTCAGTTTTTATTATACGATAATGAACGACAGTTAGACAGCATTTCAGGGAGGGAGAGGAATTTTGGTTTGGGGAGGCAGGGGGAAACGTGTCGAATCCTAGGGCACGGAAGCAAGAATGAGTGCAAAACTGGCATTCGGGAGTAAATCCTCTGGATTGCTTGCTATCTAAAACCACCGAGATCTATCGCCATATTTATGTTTGAGGATAGGTCCTGGCCATGTTTACTACCTCAAATCATGATTTGGAATGATCAAACGGGGTTGAATGGGTGAGACCTACCTACCTGTGGTTTCAGGTAGATGAATTGCGCGGCAGCTCGCCTTCGGTATGGCGGTTAGGCGCTGACAAAACACATTATTAAAGATATAGCTAAGTGTATATTATTTTATAAGGCTATCTAATCATCCTTTCACTATTTCGAGTTTTCCCCTAGCCATCATATAGTAGACGAGTTCACTGAGGCTGTTGCGATGATTTCTGTTTGTCTCAAGCCAGCTGTGAACAGTGGCGAGCTCCTAAGCTCCTCCCAGTTATGCACTGACAAACTGTTCATATTAGCCACTGTTTCATTTCTTCTTTGCCACAGTTCCTTTTCAAAGGCCATAACTGCAGTCCGTAGAGATTCGGGTGACCTGACATCATGAGCTTCCAGCTAACGGCCGAAATATGCAGCGTCGGTGATCGCATTACCAAGCCCTTGTCCGCGATTTGATGCCGGTGCTCGGATGCAGTTTTCTCAAACTCCCTGTCGCATGCTCTGGAAGATGCGAAATCGTTGCCGATACCAGAATCGGCCGGGGGATCAATGTTGCCTTCTCGTCGAGTAAGCACCCACGAACCACTGATCTGGATGTCAATTCTGGCTGAGAATCAGCTTGAGAAATTCCCTCCTCTGCAGACGATAGCTGTACGGTGCGGGTACGTCAATCATGGACTCTCCCGTCTGTGGAAACATGAGACCCGCGATACATCTAGGTTCTGCCATGTGGTAAAGTTTTCAGGCCAAAGGACTTGACTTCGAATGAGATCTCTGTTATAGGCCTAATTGTATCTGGGGTTGCCAGAAAAGGCCAGCGAATCCCACGAGGGATCTTTACATACATAAGTCAGCATATTCTCTAGCTATATTCAGGAACTAGAACATACGTGTGCATCGAAGTTCGCTCAAAGAACAGGTCATCTTTATTCGGAGAGTTATGGTGCCATCCTTGCTGACATTGCAATAACATGCAAGTAACCGCCAGGATACAGGTCCGTCGCGTCTTGAACAAGCTCCTCTTTTCCGTAGAGGTTCGGCGTCCCATGTGCCGTAGTTTGACAATCTGCCAGACAACGAACTTCGTCTCTGAACCAGTTTATTGCCGTCTGGAGTACGGAATATCTATCTGTGTCTGATCGGTTCAGGATCCATTCTTGAGAATCGTATCATTGGTTAGCGAGATGGTATCAGAAGATATACATTACAGAATTTTTCATACTCTGTTCGAACGGAATTCACTATAAATGTACAGATGGAGAGGAATTTTCAGTCAAGGTAGTGGAGGTCACAACTCACTGGAAACGAATCTTGAGAATCACAGTCTCTTGATTATTGGATCTTTTCGCCTCAAAGAGGGCCACCCGCTGGACCAGATCATCATCATATTTCTCAGCAAAGACGCGTTCCACCAGGTATTGGTTTCCTTGGACATGTAGCACTTTTCCTACATATCTTTTGAGAAGAATACCGTCAGGAAACAGAGGGTCCATGTTGACAGGTATGGGAAACGTGCGAGATACCTCGTTATGATGCCTGATGCAGGAGGCAGGTAAACTTAAGATAATAGAGAGAGAGAGAGAGAAAAAAAAATGAAGAGACCAAATATACATAGCGCCTTATTCAATGACTTCAATGATGGGGAAAATGAAAATCTCTACGCGCGTGACATCATGAAGCGCGGGTATTACAGAAATTGGTAGTTGCCTAGACTTAGGACTTTATTGTTGATCGCTTAGCCGCAGATGTTAAGCAAAACAAAAGAAGGATGATAGAATGTCTTGGACTTGCTCAGATTGACCTCTATTTCGGCAGAGCTCTAGAGGACTGACTTATCTACGATTCTACATGATGGTAGTATGGTGCGCTATCGGAACTGGCAAATGGATGTGAATAGCTAACGATCAGGAGCTCACAAAGAGTAGGGGGTCTACCGAAAGAGTCCTTCCCCATGAGGTATTGCCACTTGTGTTCTGTCTGTAGAAACACGAGGCGGTATGTGGAACTTTTGCTCATATATACGTTGGGTTGAGAAATCTCGCGAACTAGTCAAGTATGCCGAGTATGTGTACAAAGATATGGTATGTTCCATTGAAGACCCTTGTTCATCCATCGTGAGAGGGCAAATAAAGATCACCTACATTGGAGAAGTACATCTGATCGTAACCATTCTAGCAGCATTTAAATGCAGGGTGGGGGTTGAAAATAGCGTCTTTGAGCGACGATACATCGGCACTTAGTCGCTCTCTATCATAGAAAGGGACTCTGTGGTTTGGAATCGACGGAGCGAGGGTGAATGATTAGTAACACCTTGTCTGATGCAGAGTATATTCATAAAATATCGATCGAATGTGATATAAAGTACCTGAGAAACACAGAAACCACTCATCCCTCTTCTATTAAGCATCAAGTTCCTTTCCAAAAATCTATATATGTCAGCTGGAACCTCCCTTCTTTGACCTCCACCAGTTCTCAAGCATAAAGCATATCGACAGAGCGAGTCCCAGACCAGCAAGTCCGATTCCCATATATGATGCTCCACGGAACCCCTTCAGAGTATTCTTGCCACCATCGTTCACATGAGTTTCCACCGTGCCCGCAAGGCCGAGACCGATAGAGATGGAATAATTCACAACGGTATTAACCAGTGAGCCTGCTAGACCCTGGTGGTGATGGTGCATGGAATTGCTGAGAATTATAGTTCCCGATGGGAAAGACATATCCCTGAGCCGTTCTGTGAGTACTATATTTTCACCACTGAAAGATTTCAGGGGTTGGGATTGACTTACATTCCCCAGCATATGACAATGGACATCACGAACGCCTCGGCCCAGTACGTCTGGTGCGGTGGTATCGTCGCTAGTAATGCCAGGCCAGCTGTGAAGGCACACATAGCCGCGAACATAATGACGCTGGGAGGGAGCCGGCTAAGCAAAAAACCCGTTGTCACTGCTGCAATTGCTCCCGAGATAGCTGCTGGGCTCCACTTTGCGCTGACAAGCAGTCCAGTGTCTCCCTTGACGACCTCCATGAGCTGGTAAAAGTAAAATATGGCGGTTCCAAAACTGGACCATCCGGCAGCTATACATCCCAGCACCCAGCCAACGTCTCCTGTAAGCACAGACCACGGGAGCAGAGGGCAAGGGGCGTTGCGCTCGATAACCAGAAACGCGGCCAGGAAGAGAAATCCCACGATGAGTAAAACGTAGTTGTACGGCACCTGCCACCCGACAACCGGACCCTGGTTCCACGCGAAATTGATCAGGATCAGGGCTGTTATTCCCGCGCTGGCACCCAGGATATCCAGCCTAGTAAACGTGCTGAAATCGTTAGAGAACTTGGGACGCGGAGTTCTGGGAATAACCAGACATCCCAGAACAGCGAAACAGAAACAGACGATGCCCATGACCCAGTAACTCCAAGGCCACCACACCAGCTGCGAGAAGATAGACGAAAAAGTCGACCCAACAACGAAGCCACCAGGAGCAGTCGCTCCAAAAAGACTAAACACCATATCTTTCCGCGGACCCGGCTCGTATGCTCTGCCAAAGATCGCAACCGCATTGGGTAGCAACAAGGCAGGCCCTATCCCCTGGAGGGCACGACAGCAATCGAAAAAGATCTGGTTCGTCCAGACGCTGAAGCCTGCGACAAGAGACCACAAACCAAACCATGAGAAGCCAATGATGAACATCAACTTGTGCCCGTATACATCGCCCAGCCGTCCCGCAACGAGGATGAAAGTTCCAACAGTCAAACTATATGCGGCGGGACACCAACTGAGTTGACTGGAGCTTGTTGTGCCAAAGCTCGCTCCGATGATATGCAGGGGTGCAATGGACTGTGCTAGACCAGCCTGGGTCATGAACTGGGCAGCACAGACGACGCTGACGAAGAGGATCTCCTTTGGCAGAGATTGAGGGCGCTCGACGTGCGATTGAACCGTGAGGGTTTTGGTAAGTGCTTCTGGATCGACATCTTGTCTCTTTTCCTCTTCTTGGATCTCGCCAAAGTCCCCGATGGCCGTCATGGTAGACTAGATTAATCGCTCTCCGGCCTAGAATCGAAATGACATATTAGCACCAGGACAGCGTAGGATCGTCGTGTTCTATAAGCGCTCAAGGTTATGAACAAACCAGAAACAAAACAATCCTCAAAAGGAGCGCTTTAGTCGTGTTTCTCTATCCCGCGCCTTAGAAATGTCTAGAGTCCATCTAGGGTAAAGATGAGGCCCCTCTAGAGAGAAAAAAGACCCCCCCCTAGTACTTCAAAATTCCAGAACAAACTCCCCCGGCAGATATATGCAAAGCCAACAACACTCCGACGATCGGAAATACAAATCCAGAACGATTGCACATCCTGGCGACGCTAGGCATATATAAAGGGCCAATCTTCGGTCGAATTCCGCGTTGATTTATCATAAATGGCTAGACCTTCGCCATCCTTGACGCCGGGGAGGAGGATGATTCGTTGATTTGATCTAGTTCCGATCACCGCAGGGGCCGCGCGGGCCGCGATAGCCATCTGATAAGATCAGTACACCGATTTAAATATCTTTCTCTTTCAATTGGGAATATATCTAGCTTATAGACATTCTTTGGGAATATAGGGACGACAGATGATCTTTGCCTTCCTAGACTAGGTATGTTAGACAATGCTACCCCAGATCTGTTTGACTTCAGCCACAGTCCGCCATGGACGATTCCCCGCGCGTGATATGCCGATCGGTTGACTTTGTAAGACTTACATACGCTTACATACGCTTCATTCTCTCATTTCTCTATACGAGGACTTGAAGAAGAGACGGATTCACGTGTATAGGATTACATAGTTCTCATTGCTGCACCTTCTGTTCTTTCTTTCTATACAGAATCAGATACTACTGCTCCTACCGCTTCAATTTACCCGCAAGGCGCTATACCCATCAACAAACAATGTCTTCCTCTAACAAGACCATGAAAGCTCTCTACCTCGCCCGGTCCTCTGAAATCTCTCCTCCAGAGCTCTCCTTAGCCACCGTCCCGGTTCCGACCCCACCTCCCGGCTCCCTCCTCGTCAAGATTCATTATTCCTCCATCCAGCCCTCCGACAAACTCAACGCCCGCGGCGGCTTCCCCAAAACCACATTCCCCCGCATCCCAGGCCGTGACTACGCCGGCGTCGTGGTCGGTGGCACTCCCACCAGATCTGATATCACGATCGGAACCGAAGTCTATGGCAGCAGCGGCAACACACTCGGTTTCGATCGCGACGGCCTGCATGCAGAGTACTGCGTGATTCCGGAGAATTCTCTCGTTGCGAAACCGAAGAACCTGTCGCTCCTGCAAGCCGCGACGGTGGGAGTGCCGTTCCTGACGGCACTGCTAACTCTGCGCCGCGCGAGGGCCACGAAGGATGATATCGTTCTTGTCCTCGGTGCATCGGGCGGTGTTGGGTCCTCTGTCGTTCAGATCGCAAAGGCGATAGGATGTAAGCGCGTGTTAGGCGCTACGAGAAGCGGCAGCCCAGACGATACTGACAGGGTCGTCCTCGGTGCTTCGCCGGCGGATTCTTTCCGCGATGCCATCCCCAATCTCACATCCAACCATGGAGTGGACGTGGTCATTGACGCAGTCGGAAATCTTGAGCTCATGACTGCTGCGTTCTCCCACCTCGCGATCCGCGGGCGATACGCATGGATCGCATCGCCGCGTGGACCTAGTGCCAAGACTGATTTCACCTTCGATATCTTCCAGGCGTACCGGAAGGAGATCGAGCTGGTGGGGTGCAATACGGGGAACAACACCCTTGAGGAGGTAGCAGACGAGCTGTGCCAGCTGAGGGACTGGTTCGAGAGCGGAGCACTTACGACGCGGGGAGAAGATTCGCTGGAGCTGGTGGATTTGAAGGATTCGATTGAGAAGGGGTATAACAGTACTAGCAAAAAGCAGATTGTGATCAAGATGCCTTAAGAGCGGACGTCACAAATAAAGTGATATAGAGGGAAATAGACAAAGGGTATAGACTATATCTACATGCAGACTCGTATACAACCAATATCAATACAGATTCATTCAAGAAGGCTAAGCTAGCTATCTAGGTACCTGCAGCATCACATTCTGAAAGGTCTCGAATGGACAGAAAGCCCAGCTGCATTCGTGGAAAACTTATCAATCTAAGTACCATCAAAAGAATTTTTTCAATGGATTTGGAAATTATGAACGACATCGTGGATAAAGAGACATGCCGAAAAGGAGACCGGTATGGGGGAAAAATTGAAATAGGGACATCCCAAGGGAAAAGCAATACAGATCATCCTAGAACCCCTGACACCAACTTATTTTGTTTGCTTGTCGTGTTAGATCAACCTCTCGTGGAGACATGGAGACATTTCATCGATTAGAAAGGGAAAGATAGAATTGGAGGGATCAGAGATGGTGAATTTCTAGTCGCTTAGCTAGCGACCACACTACCACTCGAATTCTCCTTGGCCTTTGTGGAAGACATACCTACTGGTGGTTAGTCAGGATGCATGCGAACTAGCTGGAGGCACTCACTCTTTTCCACCGGTGGTAAGTATTCCGTCCTTGAGAGTACACTTCCACTTGTTCTTCACCCTTTGCACCTTATCATAGGTGCAGAGCATGACCTGACCGACCGCATCCTCTCCCTCGTGCTCTTCAGCGACGAGATCATCGGGATCGTCGAGGTCAGAGTTGATGGCGTCCTCGTCGTCTTCGACCTTGTCATCATCATCTGGCCCATCATACTGAGGACGCGGAAGACTAGAAACCGATGGCGCCGTGGCAGGAGTAACTCCAGCAGGAGCGTCCTCAGAAGTTGAATCTTGGGCACGAGACAGGACACGGCGCTTGGCCATCTTGGACGGCGAGTAGTGCTCGTCCAGAGGAAGCATGAGACCACCACCCTCTAGCGACAGGGCCTGCAGCCTCAACTGCTCGCGCAGCAGACGGTCACCTTCGCCGTTCTGACGTGCTGCAGCCTCGCGGCGTCGAGCCACCTCCGCCTTCCACTCCAGAAGGCCATCACTCGCACCGTCCGTCTGCGCATTGCTAACCGGTGTGCTCTGCGGCTGGTTGATGTTCTGGTAGCTCTGCTGAGGCTTGATATCATGCCCCTGACCATTGGGCATCTGTAGATTAGCTGGACGCGGCTGTCCGGGAAGCGACAAGGCAGCCTGCGACTGTGCCTGCAGCTGACTGATCGAACTTGTCGCCGCAGGACCATATCGCTGATGCAGCATATTGGCTGCACGCTCACGCGCCGATTGGGGGTTCAATGGAGCCTGGGGCATTTGGTTCATCGGAGGCATCCCAGACTGCCCGTTGACCCCGGGCTCCGTCTTGATGCGGGGCTGTCCATTGGCGTTGGACGGAGTAGGGAGCTGGCCAGGAACTGAAGCCTGTAGAGGCGGTATCACACCCGGAAGGGACTGGGGAATATGTTGTTGAGGTCCTTGCGGCTGTGGGGTTGGGGTTGGTTTGGGGGCATTAGAGGGGACGGTCGCGGTGGGTGGGAGAATGGGGTTCTGTGGCTGCGGTGCTGGTTGTGGTGGAGGGTCCCATGGGAAGTGTGCGACTCCCAGGGACGAGAGCTTCTGCTGCCAGCTCTGTTGATGATGTTCAAGTCAGCCGAAAAGCAACGTCAAGGGAAAATAAAATAACCATTAAAATATACGAAGCATGGAGTTCGGAGTATATAGAAGAAGACCAAGAGAAGTCACGAGCCAAAACTCCAATGATGATTGGTCCAGCGGGCACAGGGAGGCCTAGCGGAGAAAAACGGGCGGACGCATAAGTTTGTGCGTGGGTATAAAAATGACTCAAAAGCCCGGCGGCTCCCCATAAGGATCGCGCCTTCCCCCAAACCTTGCGAACCCCGCTTTGGCCACCCGAGAACGCTGA
Organism: Paecilomyces niveus; assembly: GCA_003116535.1. Taxonomy (NCBI): domain Eukaryota; kingdom Fungi; phylum Ascomycota; class Eurotiomycetes; order Eurotiales; family Thermoascaceae; genus Paecilomyces; species Paecilomyces niveus. Next base: position 310,320 of record QEIL01000023.1, on the reverse strand, counting down.
GAAAGGGCGATCCTGCCCGGCCTGCCCCAGCCTCAGCGGGCGACGATGATGATGGATATCATCATCCACCAGCCTCACCAGCCTAGATCTCGCGGGGAATCATCATGGACGATGCTGAAGAACTGACAAAGATCGACAGAGGGATACAGTTCTCGCAACGACAGGACAGCAACGATCTCAACGTACCTTTCTCAGCTCTTCCAACGTCTGCTGGTCAACACCGCTCTCCTCAAAGTCAACCCGAGAGGCTTCGCAGACTTCTTGGATGACACGATCAAAGACCATGCCCTATTCATCAGTTTCACATAAGCCTCAGTCTTCATCATCTCACGATGGGGGGGAACGGCCAGGACGGAGGCAGAGACAAGGGATGATAACGCCTCATGAGGAACAGGCAAGGCAGGGCCGCTTGAGAAGCACTCACCACCTGCTGGTTCGACATGGCGATCAGAGTACGGTGCGATGCACACCCAGATGATACAAGAAGGGTGAGAGACGGGTTTGTCGCTGGCGTTGAGTATGAGGCTCTGCGTTCCGGTAGGAGGTCACGCCAGTTGCGACGATGGCGGATCGGGACCGAACACCCCCCAGATCTCCACCACCGATCGAATCCCAGACGGTCGTAGATTTAGAAAACTTCTTGTTGCCCTCTCCCTTCTATTCAATCGACACGAATTCGTTCTAGGTCTCCGTAAGCTGTAAATCTGGAGGGGGATCTGCTCAGTCGTAGGACTTGGCGGTGGACCGACTGATGGTTGGGTGAGGTGAAGATCGATATGCCTGGGCGAAATCTATCATCATCTCGCGCTGCTTAGTCACCCGCTCACCTACCTATTTAAGAGACCACCTACTGGACAAGCAGCCAGCCTTCCATTATCGCTTCCCTGGTTATCATTACAAAATGCCTGCAAGGATCGACGATCATCAGATCAGAGGTTAAAGCGAGGGATATAGCATGACAGTCACTGTGTCCATTACACGCTGCTCTCTACCTCCGTGATGGCTTGCCCCTTGTGTGATACATCCCCTGAGAAATAACTGCCCCCCCCCCCAGCATCGTCTGGACGTATTACTGTTTAGTAGGAGTGTTCTGACTAGGATCAATTGTGCTATGAACAAGTCATCAGGAGTACCGGCGTCTCCATCGTATAAGGAATTACAAAGCACTAGAAAAGCAGTCCAATATGACAAAATATTCCTATTAAACCGACTAGAGATCCATACCATGTACAAATTCTAATAATTCCCACAACGCCAATAAAAATATGAGATACTAAGACCAAGAGCCGGAGATGACAAGGAGACGCCCATGAATACTTGAGAGATCGCTGGAATGCAGACCAGAAACGCCCCCAGATGCAAGCCCAATTGGCCATGGAGATAAAGTGCTGACAGATACAAAGAGGTACACCAGCAACAATAAAAACATTAAACAGAGTTCATCGTATGGTCATGGACTTGGCCATCTGAGCCTTGCTGCCCACACCGCCCTCGCGCGAGGCCGCGGCGCTCGTACCAGGCTTGCGCTCGAAGATCTTCCAGAACTTCAAGCTCTCGTCAGCAGCAGCAGTAGCCAGCATCTGGCCATCGGGGCTGAGGCAGCTGTGCAGAACACGGGTCTCATGGGCCGGGATCTCCACATTACGAACCAGAGTCGGGTAGCTCCAAATGCTGAGAGAGTTGTCGGGGAAGCCACTCGAGCTGACAATCTCCCGGTAGTGGTTGCTCCACCGCAGACTGGTGACCTGCGACCCGGTGTCAATGCTGTTAGTACGAGCACCAGTTGTGGTGTTCCAGAAGTGGATGTGGCGGTCGTAGGAACCTCCACCGGTAGCCAGAAGGTTCAATTGCCAGGGGCACCAGCTCAGAGCCTTGACGGCCGCACGGTGGTTGGTCTTGGTGAACTTGGGCGCGCTCAGGGACCGCGAGTCCCAGATGTTGACCAAGTTGTCATTACCACCGGTCGCCAGCTGGGCACCGTCCGATCGCCACTCAAGACCACAGACTTCGGAAGTGTGAGAAACGAGTTCAGCAATTTTGTGCTGGGCGATGCGGACATCGTGGTTGAAGACGAGTCCGCTGCGAGCACCAGTCGAGAGTGTGTGCTTGGACCAGCCCATGACACCCACGCGGGAGTCGTGACCGAACATGCTTCGAAGCTTTGTGCCTTCTTCGACATCCCAAATCTGGACTTCACCAGTACCCAGTCCGACGCCAACGTAGGCACCGTCTCCACTCCACTTGACGCTGCTGACATAGGTGTCGGGAGAGGTCTCCAGGAGACAGTTGACCGTGCCCGAGTCGGCAGACCAAACGTAGACGTTCCGCTCCAAACCAATAGCCACCTGGTTGCCAGAGCTCCAGTCGAGCAAGTTCAGATAGTAGTCATCGAGCAGACCTGGGGCATCCAGGACACGCTCCGGTGCGGTCTGGACCCGGCGGCGGAACTGCGCTGACTGGGTGCCTGCGGACTTTAGAGGACGGTTGTATTGTGCACGGAGGTCAATGGGCTTGGAGGACTCAGGGGGCGGAGGTTTGAAGGCGAGAATACGGGTATTCAGGTTCACCCCGCAAGCATTGGCCAAGGATGACTCGTATGCCACAGCATCTGGGGCTGGACGGGAGTAGTTGCTGGAGGGCTCATTGTCCTCGAGGCCCAGGTTCTCCAGTGCAGCAGTAAGATCCTCCTCAGCGCCACGGCCACCGATATCAAACGCACTAGCAGCGTTCGCCAACACTGCGGATCCCTCACTTCCACTAGTCTTCGGACGAGAGTTGTCTTCTGGCTTTGCGGTACCAGCCGTGGCCAGACCCTCGCTAGCTGTGCGATTAGGGATGAAACGGTCACCCGCATTGTGGGGGATGCGAACCGTCGTCTTTCCGGATCGAGTAGCACGAGTCGATACTACCTTCTCTCTCGACACCTTCTCTCTCGAAACCTTCTCTCTCGACACCTTCTCCCTCGACACCTTCTCCCTCGATACCTTCTCCTTTGCCACCTTTTCTCTTGTTCGCTCTTTGGATGGCGTTGATCTGCTGGGACCCGTTCCGGTCAAGGTCCAGTCGGAGACCCCCAACTCAAGATGCTTCGGGGACTTGCGGGTCCGGGCGATGTTGGACTTGGGTGAGTCCCGGTGCGAGCGTGTAGTCTTCGAGATGGACTTGGCAAAATGGGATGACAGGTTGCCTCCATAGACCGATTTAGAACCCTTAGAGGTCCGTTCAGCCTCTGCCTGCTTTGGAGGTGTGAAAGGAGATGGGCTGCTCGAGGCATTGGTCACACTGTTCTTGCAAGTGCGGGGAGATGGGGTGAGAGGCAATCGGCCTCCAGCTGTCTTTGCAGAAAAGAGCCCGCGGTGGCTCTTCACGGGTGTCGTCACCGTTGCAGTGGCCATTGTGACGTTTTATTTTTTGATGTCGACGATGTATATAGATTCCTCCAAGACCGAAGCCCTCAGCCTATCCAGTAGCGATCACCAGGATACTCCACTGAATGACTGCGCTTTTGACCTCGTTATGGTATGCAACGGTTCAAGAGATCGAAGATGATTGTCGAAGGAAAACTCGCAGTGCAAGTTTGATGGAACTGATGCTATACTCTGTATCGTCACCAACAAATTGATGGAAAGGTAGCTATTGTCTGTACAAGATCATCTATAAGATGCAAGTACGAAGCAAATAGAGACTTAGCAGATGTATAAGTAGCAGATAGAGAGGCAGAAAAGGTTTTGTGAATGATGAGGAAGAGAAAAAGGACCTGGAGATATAGAAATGGCGAGAGTAAATATACTGCCTGTCCGGCCTAAGCGCCTGTTGTCCCATAGCAACGGTTACCTCAGGTACGCTGGCCCTAACACAGATCTGGCCTAGTGTCCTCGTGACGTGCGGCTCTTCCGGATTCCGCAACCGCCGTCTTTTCTTTCTTTGGCCGATCGCCAGTCTTGGCATCGTGAAGCGATCTCTAGTGTCTGTGACAGCCATTGGGATCATCATCTTTTCTCCTTCAAGGGAGTGATTTCCCCATCCTCTACGACTGGAGGGAATTGATGTCCCCCCGAGCCTTATTTTTCTCCCAAATTGACTGCGTTTTGAAGTGCTTTCGTGTCTCTTTCATCAGCGCCAGTCCAGCCTGAAGCCATCCTGGGCCCGCTCTGATGGCGCGGCAACCGCCCTCCACACCTGGCAACGCTACGGGAGCTTCAGCGTCGTTCTTTTCGCACTTTCAGGACGGTGGGTCCGCGTGGAACGGCGTGTCGGGCTCCCACAGAACCTCAAATGTGGTCTCCTCACCTGTCTCTCCTTATCACGACCAGAACACATACCTCATGCCGACTAGTCCAGCAAAAGGTCGTCGAGGTAGCGCCGACTACCGTCCCAGCATCAAGAAGGCTCTGGGGAATGTCCCAGCATGCCTGGTCAACGCCTCGGTGACATACTGCGGCAATGATCAGATCTACGCCTTTGGAGGTTTTGACCAATATACCGATGAGGGTTGGTAGCTTCTCATTGGCTGTTGTCCCTGCCCGTCCCCTAGCTTAGTCCATCCGGGCAATGATTGCTAACCGAACCAGTGTATAACCATGTCCTCAGGCTGAACCTGAACACGCTGAGATGGGATCTCGTGGATAATTATGGAGATATTCCAGGGGTTCGCATGGGTTGTCCCTCCTTTCCACCGGTGATGCTGTCCAATGGTGACTGACGGTGTGAAATGCAGGGCACACTGCTTCCCTCCATCAAGGTGAGAAGCTGATCGTCTTTGGGGGAGAGAACGAACATCGGGAATATTTGTCGGACATTGTCATCCTGGATATCAAGACCTCAACGTGGACGCAGCCGGATGTTCGAGGACCCATTCCCAGAGGCAGAGCCCGCCATGCGGCCGTCATCTATGAAGACAAATTGTTCATCATCGGAGGCGTAACGGGAGAGAATAATCATATCCTGGATGACTTATGCTACCTAGACCTCAAGACCTGGACATGGTCGCGGACTTGGAGTTTCACGGCCCGTTTCGACCATACCGCGTGGGTATGGGGTGGACGTCTCTGGATCTTTGGTGGCCTAGGTCCCGATATGGAACGCACGACCGACATCTGGTGGCTAGATCTAAAAGGCAGTCCATCTTTAGGGATTTCATCCTCACAAGGTACCGTGGAGTCCCCAGTTATGCTCAGCAGGATGACTCATAGCCCAGGAGCCACATTTAGTCCGTCCCAGCAGCTGTCGGGTCGCTCAGGCGGTTACGCAGCAAACTCGGGAAGCGTGCAGGTGCGCAACTATAGTCGACGCAAGCCCATCGCTCCTGGAGCAATCTCCTCTCTCAGGTTCCATTCCGGCCCTCATGTCCCTGCGCTGCTCTCGGGGATCCATTTCCATGTCTACTCTTCGGGCGTTCTCCTTGATCTAGTCAGCCCTTCCGAGACCGTACGGCCCTACGAATGTAATGTGTCGTCGCTGGAGCTAGATTCCTTGCGTTGGCAAAAACTCGCTGACGGCCAGGAGGTCTTTAAGCCCGGGTACCGCTGGCACTACTGTACGATCAACGAAAAGGGAACCAAAGCTTGGTTGCTCGGCTCCAATTTGGAAACCGGCAGTGCTCCTGGAATGGGTGATGATAACCAGCTTAGTGAGGTTCTCTGTATTGATCTTGAGAAGTACGGCCTCCTGGGCAATGATCTAGTGTCTGAAGCTACGGAACAGAACAGGATCTTGGCCTCCGAACGGCAAGGTCCGACCAGGCTCTCAGCTCTGGGGACTGACCTTGCTGCTGCTTTCGACCAACCTCCCGAGACCGGCAGTGGAACGGACTTCGTCATCACGGCTAACCGCGATGACTACGAATACTCTGGAGAAGGGGGCGAAGAGTCATCCCCGTCGCCTTCCCAACCGGCCTTCCTTCCACCAGATGCGACGACCTCTCCGCCCATTCATGTGCACAGGATTATCCTTCAGGTTCGATGGCCGCACTTCAAGCGCTTGTATGCGGCACAGATGGCTGAATACCATGCAAAGAAGATGCACATCCCTGAGCCCTATTCGACTGTCCGCGCGTTCCTCTATTACCTCTATACAGACAGTATCGCTGGACACCCAGAATACTGCTCGGATATTATTGATGTGGCCGGCATGTTGGTCATGGCTAATCTTTACGATATGCCAAAGCTGAGGCTTCTATGTGTGAATCGGCTCAGTCGCGAATTGGACGTCGAGAATGCAGCCATCGTTTGGGAGCGTGCTGGACGAACAAATGAAGAATGGCTGAGGCGCCGTGCCGCTCAGTTCTGTCTCACCCATTGGGGCCGTATCGTCCGCACGGAGGGCTTCAAGTCCTTGAGTCGCCAGAGTTTGATCGAGCTTTGTGAGGTCGTTGACACTGAGGGACGAGTACTTGCCGGGCCGGAGCTCGAGATGGTGGGGGCCTTAGGAGCTGACGGCACACCTCTCAGCAGAGATTCTAAGCGAGCTCGTTACGCACTGATTGGCGGTAATGTCGTCGAGGATGGGGATGATCCCGAGGATGGCGAGGATGACGGCATGGAGCTATCTTGAGGGGAACCTTGACGAGTTCTGTCTTATGTTTGCAAATGCGGTGTTCTAGGCATAGTTCCGGTCTACTTGATTTATTTAAGGGATGCATGGGTGGCGCAGGAAATTGCTTTCCAGCTATCAGGGAAAGGCATTGGTATAGGATTATGATTCATGAACTATAGTCACAAAGATTGTCAGTCGTCTTGCAGATTGTATTGCAAATTTGTATTGCGTTTCTATAAATGAGGAATATTGATCCCAAAGAGGAATCGTATATTCTTAGATTAGGGCTATGCAGTGGTGCTTCCTAATTCACATCTCTGCATTCCTGGAACACATGCTATGTTTTCTTCAGACGTCCTACTCTTCATTACAATATGGGCTACTAGTTTGCAGATCAGCAGGACCCACCATAGATGGCCAACAAGGGTAGTTCATCAAGGCTGAGATGATAACAACATTTAAGTTTCTAACTTTGATAGATGGAAGTACTGCTAGTGATCGAGGGATACTTTTTTTTGAAAAAATATAATTTCTTACATATGTATTTTAGCTTCCCTAGAACTATGTATCCGATCACAATGACTATCTTCAGCCTGCTGCAATTATGAAAGGCCAATCTCTGCATGCATGCCACTCTTTTCATATTTAACAACTGAAAGGGCATGGCACCTGTCGCTCTCGTCGAGATAACCTGGAGCTCATCTCTCATAGCCTGGTCGGAATAAAGGCAGCCACCAAACCCCGCAGGAGGATCCAATGGTAGCCTAGTAGTCGGCCTGTTGAATCTTGCCATACCAGCCCAGAAAAACTGGCTATTATCGTAAAAAGCTTCCATTGTAGACTTTTTCAGATGTTGTTCTACGGGAGAATTTACATACAGAAGAGAGCAATGTGGTCTCTAGACATCAGTAGTGCCTTAGAGTGTATTTGGCCATGCGGATTTAATCTTATACATAAGATCGCTTCATGAACTGTGTGGTAGAATATGAATGCATGATGATATAATGTACTAGCTATGGTTCTAGCTATATATGTGTGCTGTAGTCAAATTCGCCACATTTTCTTATTCCTTCTTGTTATTAACAGCCGTTGAAGACTGTAAGGATGTTGAAACATCCACTTCTACCTCCTTGTCATCAAGAACCAACTCATGACGGTCGTTAGTAATAGTGACAGTCCCATTGCTCGGATCAACCAGCTCCTCAACACCCATATCATGTGCAGTTTTGATGGGGACAATAACATCGCCCTCTTTAAAGTAATTTGTCTCCGCTACGTGGAACGCAGCCAGGTAATATAGGCAGCAGAATGCAACTCCAAAAAGAACGAACCATACTGTGAACTCTTTCCAATATGCTGGTTTAACGGAATCGATACCAAAGGCGATAGCAATCCCGGCAGCCTGGAAGGCTGGGATTAGAGCACAGTATCGGGCGAGCTTCTCCGGGGCATTGGAAACGCTGCCAATAAACCTGCTGATGTATTAGAGGGCCAGAATGAATGGAAAGAACAGGGGAGAGACATACCATAGACGAAGCTGAAAGAAGAGTCCATAACTAATGCCCCAAACCATATAGAGCACAAGTCGACTGCCGTATCTCTTATCTGTCCAGTCAATCTCTGGTCCGGTTTTGGAACGATCTGCATAGTCAGAGCCAGAGATAAGAACCTCAGCACCAGTGAATCCGGAGAGAACAAAAACCAGGACGAAAGTCGTCAACACGAACGCTCTCGTCCGTCGGCTCATCCTCTTATTGTCCGCAATCAGACTGTGAATATATCCTGCCGGGATCTGGATGAGCCAGTAGAGAAGGTTATTGAGTGTGCGCGTGCGCAACGTAAACGTGTAGCCATTGACCGAACTGTGGGGGGCAAGATATGCTTCTGCCACAAACATTGGAAGCATCATGAGAATGATGGTTGGCGTTTTGAAGGCTTCGGCCATGCCCTGGAATTCCTCCTTCAAGCTTGGTCGTCGGAATAACGCCAAAGCCGTTCCATCATTTCGACGGATTGTCTTTGGATCTGAAATGAAATATGCAGCAATTGCAGCGCCACACATGATCAGCAGGAAAACAAGGTAAACCTCCCAAGCGACGCTACTTTCCGTACGATGGACATTGATCGCCAGCGCAATAAGAGAACCAATGACTGCTCCAGTTTTGATAATCTTACTTTTCAAGTTAGCACATCATTCTCGTTCGAGAAAATCAAGACGTACAGTCCAATTGAGAAAGATATATGTTCCTTTTCGATGCTCTTCCGGGTAACACGTTGCAACCCAATTCTCTGCTGCCCACATAGCCCCCCCAGTTAATCCACTAAGAGCTCCCATGAATGGTGAAATCCAGGCCTGGCCTGTCTGATCATATATCCAGAATCCTGCTACATATAGAGGATACCCGGCGGCACCGATCACCAGTGTGACTGATGGTCCAAAGCGGTTCAGGATAACTCCGCCAAAAAGAGACGCAACAGCCCAAACGCCGTCGTTGACGGCGTTGGTTTCTGATGCCACATGTTGGGATGTTGGCTTGCCTCCTCCGGCACCTGTCATAGCCACTATCAATTACTGTTGTGCGATAAGTGGAAAGGAATGCACACCCAATCCCGTCAGTGCCACATATAATCCCGCTGTACACCCACAGATGGCAGATGCGAAGGCAGATTGAATGATGGGACTCCGCCATCGCCATGAGGAGAGTCTTTTGACATCAGTCTGTGACTCCATGATAAATCTCTTGAAAATATTAATATTAATTGATCAAGAGAAGCAAGGAAGGTGAATCACAACGAGTACTTGTTGTTTATCAACGGGCGGCGAATCCGCCTTTTTCTACTTCACCATGGTGTGCATCTCATTTCCCATATCATTTCCCGTTCGTATTAAGTCAGTCATTCTTTGTTGATTTCGGCAGATATGCACTCAATCTTATCAGTGCTTGGATTATTAAGACAATAGCAGGCTTGCGCAATAGAGTTGAGATGCCCGTCGGCCCGCCAAACATAGTTGCCCGCCCTATCGCTTATCTAGGTTATCAGTTTATTGCAGAGCATGGTACATATCAGTTCGGGGATCAAAGAAACGTGATTGGAATAGGATCAGAGTATGGAGTGATCACCATAGCCTCTAGACGACACGCTTCGAAGGTACGTTTCATCAGCTCTTTCTTCAACCCCAAGTGCTCTTTTTAGTATCTTATTTAATATCCTGAATCTCTCTTCATCATTCTGCAACTAGCAACCAAAACAGTGGCCATCTTCACTTGATCAAACTCAACTGCTATTTATTAGTCCCCTCTGTCTCCCAGACGAAGGAAACGAAAGGATATGATGAGTCTCTCTACCACGGAGAGTACCACCGCCCCAACCGGTGGGGACGATAACATCGGTGTTATCCACCTCCAGCAAGGGATCTCGCGCACCGTCAAAATCTCCAGTTCCAACGATGCTGCTGGGAGCTTTGATTCTATCCCTATTATTGATATGTCTGGGATGTACAGTGAAAGTCTCACTGAACGTCAGAAGCTTGCTGCAGTGATACGAGACGCTTGTACGAAGGTCGGCTTCATGCAGATCGCCAACCATGGTATCAACTGGGAGATCGTGGAGACTGCGATGCAGGGTGCAAAGGAATTTTTTGAGCTACCGCTGGACGTAAAGATGAAGGTGTACCAACATAAGAGTCCTCATTTTTTGGGTTATGAGCCGCTGTACGAAACAAATGTGAATATGTTGAGGCACGGAGGTGAGTTCACCATAATATATATTCTCACTGAATATATCGAACTATAAAGAAAAGAAGGCGAAAAAAATATGACTGAAACTCAGCAATTAGACCTCAAAGAAGCATTCTCCTGGGGCTACTGTCCCGAGATCGACCCGGACCATATCCCTGACAACATGCCCGGTCTTTTGCAGCGGACCAGTCTCTGGCTGGAAGAGGCGGACCTTCCAGGCTTTAGAGCCAAAATAATCCCATACCAACAGGCACTTATCCAGTTCGCCCGCCGGTTCATTCGTATCTTCGCCTTAGCACTGGACCTTCCGGAAGATTACTTCGACAAAATGGTAACATATCCGATGGCGGGTGTGAGGTCGTTGCATTATCCGCCTATGACAGCATCCGAAGATGAAGAAACGGGACTGGGAGCGCATACAGATATTGAATGTATGTCTAATCCTTTGCATGCATGGGATGATAGAGGCATCAGTCTTCTTTTCCTTTCATTCTTTTCTTCCCTAGCTTTTTTTTCAGACAAATTATCTCCGCAAAAGAATACCTACTAGCTAACGCTTATCCTCTATTTGCAGTCTTTACTATAATTGCTCAAACCATCACAGACGAACCGGCGCTGGAAGTACTCAATGCTAGCGGCGAGTGGGTCAAGCTAACACCACAGTCTAACTGTTTTGTTGTCAACTTGGGCGATATGATGATGCGGATGACCAACGACACTTTTTTGTCGACTGTGCACCGGGTCATTAATAGGAGCCGGAAAGACCGCTATTCGCTACCGTTCTTTTTCGGGTGCAATGCCGATGAGTTTATTGAGGTGTTGCCCAGTACGATTACAGAGGAGAATCCACAGAAGTATGACGGTATTACAACGTTCGAGGTATGGCCGCTTTCTTCTTTTTCTGTTTTCCTTGTCAAGAGGTATAACTAATTGCTTATGCTGTCAGCATTCAAACCGTCGCCTTCGGATTGCTAGGTTTAAGCATCCCAATGCGAAGAACATGGTGGTCGAATTGCCAAAAGAATATATCAGGAAACATGGTGAGCTATTAATTAGAACATCAATTGCCGTGTATTTCCAAAAAAAATGACAGATGAAGATATTTCCCTTCTTCCCACTTCTAAGCAAGTTGAGCCTTTTACTAGTTACTGAGTAGATTGGGCATGCAGAGGCTTGTGTGTAAAGCGAAATAATTCTTAGGTTCGGACTTCATTTCCAGGACTTGGTTAGTGAGACTAGTTAGACTATTGTAGACTCGACAATTGATTCAGGTATTCGGGCTGCGTAGGGTGCCAAGATAAGTGATAAGGTGCATATAAATCTGGCCTGCAGAGAGAGCCCTTTACGGTTCAATCCTAAGGATAAGCCCGCAACATTCTACGCACCATAATGTCAACGCTGGATTTCTTCATCTTCCGATTCTCGGTATACTACCTCTGCCACGGCATTTAACTTGACCATCCGCTCCATTCGCTGCCAGAAGACGGTATTTATGCGTAACATTCCAAGCCGCATCATATCGAAGCTCTCGCTCTGTGCCTGTAAAACACTTCTCCAGCGATAGAGAAGCTTTTTGCATTGCCGACATTCAGAGATATTCGACGACGAGACAAAGAGGAGTACAATGTAATTGCTTGCGATTCCGAAATTGAGGCGGGACCCTATTATTCCCATCTCATATTGTTAGTTCATAATCAAGAGCATTCATTCTCTCTACGTAACTTGAGAACGGAGAATACGGACAGCTATGCCAAAAGGATCGGAAGTGTCTCCAGCTCAGTTGCAAGACGAAGTTTAATACCGCGTTCCCGCAAGATAATGCTCCCATGCGACAGGCCTTTATCGCGTTAGCTAAGGCCCCTTTCTGGTCGTCCACTTCAATCGTACCATCGGTATCTAAAGGACGGAGTAGCGCTCGGAAGATGGTTATTTCCGCTGTGTAATATGCTAAATGCAATGATCCATTCGGATTGAGTTCAAGATTGGTTGAGTCATCGGCTGTGATGGACAGAGATGACGGCAGCGTTGCCCTCCAGTGGATCAGCGCTCGTCGCAACGGTTCAGCTTTCTGGATTGACAGATGGAAGGCCTTGGAGATGGTTCCTACGGAGGAGAGGGAACTAGCAAGTTTAGTTAGCAAGAAGTAGGATTAGCGTTTATGTCACTCACTAAAACGTCCTCAGAATGTCATCTACTATCACGGTCAATTGGACTAGATAAGTAAAGTATACAGTATTGTCATCAGGATCGACTCGTATATTTATGTTATCCGCTTCAGGAACCGGAATGTTGAAATCTTCGCGTTTGAGATGCGATGGCCTTCCCATCGTCAACGCAATCCACTTATCTTGAACGAAGGTTGCCCAAAATAAACGCTTTCGCATTTTTTTCTCCCAATCGGGGATTTTCCAATCTGACGGATCGATATGCAGTCCTAAAGTCTGGGCCAAACTCACAGTCGTCCCTAGGAGGGACCAACGAAACGGTGAATCGGCAATAAGGTCGAGGCGGAATTTTCTCTCGAGGAGCAACAGACATGCCTGGAGAACAGCCAGCCGCGGAACATGGAGCTCGCGCTGGATCTCCTCCCAGCATAACTTCCACAATTGTTCCTCATTATGTGGCAGATCGTAAAAGCTCATGTACAAATTATCGAGATATGTCGCGAATGGAAGTGCTGACGCGTATATTGCTGACAGAAGACAGACAGGAATGCAATGAAGCATTTTTCGATCCGCAAGATCTTTGGTCCATTTCTCGTCTAGTATTGGGAAATATGGACCGATGAATCGGAAGAATCTTGACAAAACGTTAGCAAATTATACTGCAAAGGATATGAGAAAGAGCTAACAAAGTTATTAATTTCCCTTCAACCTCGTCGTGCACCATGTTAGTCAGAATTGAATGGGATCTCGGCTGTCCAATCGACGTTGCCGTCATCAACTTTCTTCCCAGTGATTCCTTCACCATCATCATCTGTACGGGAAAGGATGCCTCTTCAGGCCCTTGCATTTTGCGGAGCAATAGCATGATCAAGGGCCATTCATCCTTATCGTCATAATTATAGCGATTGAGCAGGTAAGGATCACTTTCACCGGTTAAACCAAAAAGTTGGGTCGAATGTTCTTTGTACCGATCAGGAGAAGAATGTCCTGTTTCAGATACTGCGGTCTGAGTGGTGTCTGTGATATCTTCCGGGTGGCATTGTTCTGCGGAACTTAGAAGATTGACCAGATCTGGAGAATCCGACGAGTTGCTAGAGAAATTCGTCTGTAACTGCACCCTATTGGAATTTGATGAAGATTCCAAGTCCAGAGTCTCAGGGAAATATCCACTCAGAGCAGAGTCCAATGCCTCTACTGACCGTTGAATATCTTCTTCCTCCCACAAGTGCAGTGTATTCTGTGTAAAACTTGACGAGAGACACCCCTCCGTAGAACCCATGTTTCTTTCTTCGCCCCTCTCCAATATACAGCCTTCTTGCTGCTCGGAGTAATATGAATTGCGTCTCCTCGATGCCGGACCGTGGATAAAAGTACACGGCTGACCGAGCTGTCGGCACAATGCGCATGGAGGGCTGGTTTCAATTCTGCAGGCTGACTTTCGCTTCCGGCAGAGATCACAGGGGCTATTTTAAGGTCAGCCATAGAATACGAACTGGGATGAGCATACCACTGACCGCTTTCTCTTGCTTTTGTATGGTCGCGAGCCTACACGTCTGCTATGCCATTCTATCTCAGGTTGTCTTGATGGCACTTCGCGAATGCACGGGCTGCGGACAGTTTCAACTTCCATGTTGAGACTGCTTGTCTGTAAATTATCGGCTACAGCGAGCTACAAGCTAGGTGAAATCGAAACTCTTGTTTAGCAGCACTGCGCGGAAAAGGCCGAATGGTCGACAACAATATCGTGAGAGATAAGGAAGCTTAGTGGTCATGTGATAAGCCATCCGGACCATAAGATAAAATGAATAGATAATAATGATAGCGCTAGCATACTCAACGCATCGAGATGCTTGAATCCTGAAAATGACGAAATCCATACCCATGCCGGCCAGTTGCCGAGGTTGGATTATATTATTCGCTCGGCATACTCGTTATTATTCTTAATTCCCGATGCCATGTTCAGCATTTATGGTCTATTAGAATCCATGTGAACTAAATATCAGGTTGCTCCACAGAATGTTAGAATATAGATGAGCGTTGAGTTTTGGAACGCTGTCGGCACATCGTCAAGTTGATGTTAACCACCAAACGTACGATAGATAGAAGAATCACTCAGCGTTCAGCTACCCTACAAATGGAATCGATATCAGTTTTGCGACTATTTTCCTTTGTCTGCTATGGCAAACACAATGATTTATCGTAATGTCTTAATCAGAGGCTTGGTGTCCCACTTGCGGTCCGCGTAGCTTGAGATGGCGGGGAACGGAATAGGTACTCCATTTTAAATGCCACTTCAACCATCGAATCATACTACTTATGGCCACGCATTTACGTCCGGTGCTCACTTCATACAATAGCACGACCCTCTTACAATAATAACACATCACCCTCATCCTTTGCCAATGACGACTTCCAAACTTCCTGCAGATTTCCTATGGGGTTTCGCGACCTCAAGGTAGGTTCCAATCTTAGATCTGGATCGCATCTGAAGGAAGAGAATCTCTAACCAGCTTCCTTTTCTTCCAAATTAGTTACCAGATCGAAGGATCAGTAACTGAAGATGATCGCGGCCCCTCGATCTGGGATACATTCTGCAAAATTCCTGGAAAGATAGCGGACGGCACCTCCGGCGATGTAGCGTGCGATTCGTACCATCGCACTGGAGAGGATATTGCGTTATTGAAGCAGTACGGTGCGAAAGTATATCGGTTCTCTATTTCTTGGTAATTTCAACTCCCTCACCAGAACCCACAAATTGCAACATCGCTAACAACAGACCAGGTCCCGCATCATCCCTCTTGGTGGCCGCAACGACCCCGTCAATGAGAAGGGACTCCAGTTCTACGTCAAGCTTGTAGACGACCTATTAGCAGCGGGGATCACCCCATTCGTCACTCTATTCCATTGGGATCTCCCCGAGGGACTCGAGAAACGCTATGGGGGCATGCTCAATAAAGACAAATTTGTCGCTGACTTTGCAAACTATGCTCGCGTGGTCTTCTCAGCTCTAGGAGGCAAAGTCAAGCACTGGATCACATTTAATGAGCCATGGTGCAGTGCCATACTGGGGTATAATGTAGGAGCACACGCTCCTGGACGGTCCAGTGATCGCACGAAGAGCGCAGAAGGGGACAGCGGTACGGAATGCTGGATTGTAGGCCATAATCTTCTAGTTGCTCATGGTATGGCTGTGAAGGTATATCGGGATGAGTTTAAGCCCCGGTTCGGAGGTGAGATCGGTATTACTCTCAATGGTAAGTTGTGATATATGCGTTGCATTCTGTTACTACAGATGGAAACTCACAATGAGCACAAGGCGACTGGGCCGAACCCTGGGATCCCCAGAACCCAGCCGACATAGCAGCCTGTGAGAAGAAGCTCGAATTCTTCATTTCCTGGTTCGGCGATCCAATCTACCGCGGCAACTACCCAGAGAGCATGGTCCAGCAGCTCGGTGACCGTCTCCCAACCTGGATGCCCGAAGACCTCGCCCTCGTGCACGGCAGTAACGACTTCTACGGCATGAACACCTACTGCGCGCACTATATCCGCTCCCGACCCTCTCCGGAAAACCATGCCGTAAACCCAGCCGACTTCACCGGCGGCGTCGACATCCTCATGGAAAACAAATCCGGAGAAATGATTGGTCCCGAAACAGACTGCGACTGGCTACGTCCTAGCCCACAGTGCTTCCGCAAGTTATTGAAATGGCTCAGTGACCGGTACGGCCGGCCGAAGATCTACGTCACTGAGAACGGGACGAGTGTTAAAGGGGAGAATGATCTCCCGTTAGAGAAGTTGTTGGACGATGAGTTCCGCGCGTGGTATTTTAGAGAGCATATAGCCGCTATGGCGAATGCAGCTACGCTTGATGGGGTCAATGTAAGGGGATATATGGCGTGGAGTCTTTTAGAGTAAGTCTTGTTCCATTCTCCTTGTCCATTTTATTAGAATTTCGAGAAGGGAGAAACGCATTATGCCGATACTAACCAATCCACACAGCAACTTCGAATGGGCTGATGGATACAAAATTCGCTTTGGCCTGACCTATGTCGATTACAATGGCGGACAGAAACGAATCCCGAAAAAGAGCGCAAAAGTTATCGGTGAGATCTTTAGAAAGTATATACAGCAGTAGCGAGGGCAATAGACCTAGGAATATATATGACGAAAGGACTGGACGTCCCCATAATAAAAAGTCAAGATGGAATGTTGGAAGACTGCCTCCATGGTTTTACTGATCTCTATCTGGTGCAAACCTCATTATTCATCTTCACAGTAAATTCTTATTTTAGCATGTAACATAGAAGGTCAAAACAGAAGTTCAGAACGTCCTTGTTGATCTCCACAAGCTATAAAAAGATAAACGAGAAGACAGAACTGGTAGTGCAGCTTCATACATGTAACGAATGATAAAACGACATGATCATACATGCTGAGATATGTATATATATACCCCTGCAAACAATAGATAATATATACTCAGAAAGCACATTTTATCTAGCCAGACGAAAAGCCACTCCTCAAATTATCGTACTGGGAAACGGGATAACTGAGCTCGTTTTGGGTCTGGTCTAGAGCGCTGATACCACCGAAGGCGTTGACGACCTATAATTACGTTAGTATTCCTTCTTTCCTACATGACATGTTTCTGGCTCAAACAGTTAGATGGGATGCATGATACATACCGTTCCAACTAAACTCTCATTCCCGGTCTTGTCGCTGCTACTCTCCCACCACATACCACCGCCCAGACCCTTAGAGATGATGTACTGCGCCTTCCTATTCGCAATCTCCGGAGTATCATAACTGATCATGATGCGCTGAGACGAGTCGTAACTATACGATGCGACCGGCTGGTCGACGGTGTACACCTGAGCACCGCTCTGGGGAAGAGCCTTGTAATCCCAAACGCCATTCTCCCAGCTACCGCTGCCAACGCCGCTGAAGCTCGTTCCGGGTCCGTCCGTGTTAGTAAATGAGCGGCCGTACAGGGGCATCCCCATGACTATTTTGTTGGCCGCAACGCCGTTAGAAGTGTAGTAGGTGATGGCTTGATCGGTGTTGAAGGGTGTGCTAGCAGGGTTAGAGGTCGAGTTGTACAGGTTGGCGTTGTGTCCAGCAATAGTATCCCAGCTACCGGAGTAGTCGTAGGCCATGAGATTCCAGAAGTCGAGGTACTGATCCATGCCAGCTAGGTCGAGAACTTCGTAGTTTGTTGGGCCTATATATCATTGTATTTAGTTACTGCGTATCCAAAAAGGATAGTTCTCCAGGTAGAAGCAAGAAATGGGAGTCGGTTAACTAACCAGCTGGAGAAGCGACAGTGAGCAAGTAGTGCTCTCCTGGAGTATTCTTAGCGGCATAATCGTCCAAAGCCTGGCAAGGAGTATTAGATTAGTGATGGACAATTCGAAAATCATGAATTTGATATTTTCAATACTTACCGATCTAACCGCCTTCAGCAGCTCTACCATATCACTCGCCTGTGTCGAATTGGCCGGGTACTACTTTCGGTCAGCAAACACATTCGCAAGCCATCTACAGAGCTTGAGGAACACTCACCTCCCAATCAATATCCAACCCATCGAATCCCAAATCCTGCAACAGCTGCACAGCAGAAGAAGCAAAAGTCGACCTCCCAGCATCCGTGCTAGTCCAGGAGGCGAAGTTCGCAGAATAAGTCCATCCACCAATAGAGAGGAGAGTCTTCAGCTTGCGGTTCTTTTGTTTGAGAAGGAAGAACTGCTTAACACAGCCGTAGACATTATTGCCACTGTCGTTCCACGAGTCGGTTGAGTAGTGCTTCTCGAGGTCCGCGTAGGTGTCTGAGAGATAGACCTCGCCGGTGTCCGAGTGGACATTCGCGAAGGCGTAGAGAATGTGCGTGAATTGGTCCGCGGTGAGGTTCTGCGGTTGGAAGTTCCGGCCGTAGATAGCCTAATTCATGTAATAGAAATCGTCAGTAAGTAAAATGTAGGTTTGTATGGCTGAACGAATATGTACTCTGCGGGACAGAGCAAGAAATAGCAATAATAGCAAATCAAGTCACTTCATACCCAGTTCACAAAATATGCCACTGAACGATAGCCAGTAGGATTATCTCGAGTCTGCAGACTACGGGTCGGCCTCTGGGCTGTAGAAGGAAGGACTGCAGCATTAGCCAGCCAGTTCAGGCCCAACCATAGAGAAAGTGTGAAGAAACGCATGATGAAGGAGAGACTCGAAGACGAAAAAGAAGGATATCTATCACAATCTGTCTGCAGAGAACAAGAAACAGACTGTTCTTACCGTAAATAAAGAAGATGGAGGGTGAAATGGTCGCTCTATTTATATGGAGACTATAGTGTTGAGAAGGAAGGTCATCGAGGGCCTAGGTCCCCGCGTGGAATGTGGCAGCAGCCATCACGGAGAGGGTTAAGACGGTTCAATCACAACATGTAACCGTTTGGTCATAGGATTGCATAGAAGTCACTCATGTTACCTCGACGGTAGCTTTTCTTCTCGACATGCAGTATGGGTTTAACAGTTCCCTATCGTGGTCACTTTTTCACATGGATGATAGAGCAGTATCGCAGATCTTCCCCTTGGCAACTTTACTTAGCACTCACAGGTACAGTAGACTGTCTTCGGGAAAGATAATTTCAGATGGAGAAAAGAAGGGATCAACAAGCTATATTCGAACTAGTGCCACAGCTTGAAATTCCAGGAAGCCGTAATAGCCGACTGGACATCCGGGGGGTGCTCGATGACCCTCACGAGATAGGACCAGAAGAGGCAACAGTTTCAAAAGCGGTATGGGCACGAGAAAGAGTGTGAACAAGCTTCAGAGCTGGGTACCACGCTACTGGGATCCTCCACGGGACTAAGTTTCATAGTGTTCGAATAGGCTCAGGGACAGAAGTGTGACAAATGCTCTAGCCCGTATCGTCCATCCCCCATCTATGTATACACAACAACGCGTACTGTAACTCCTTGCATCGACCGGTCCAGTAAACTATAGCTTGAAGGTCCCCGCAGTCAATACAAGCATAGATCTCGAGACCCTACAGAGAAAAGTAGTGTAATCTCTAACAATAAAGCATGAAGGAGACTGAAGTCCTCGTCATTAATCTCTCGGCAGCAGAGGACAGCGGCATTTCTTACCGCTTCATTAACGAGAGAAATATTTTCTCCGATGACCAACACGAATTTCAAAAAGTGAAAAAGCTCACCTTGTGTCCTTTCCAGGACTTAACCCCTACCTCGTTCAGAGTCCAACTGACGAGTCCCACGACTACCTAACCGAAATGACATTCAGGGTTCTCGACCAATGATTCTCGCCAGAAGCTTTCCCCCCAGTACGGCGTTCGAGATGGTAGATACAACCGAAAGACTTTCCTACTACTCGTCAAGATCTTACTTTAATCTTCCCATTCAATGGTGTTGGTGGGCGGCCATGGCTATGCGGTTGGCGTGAGAAGATGAGAATGTCCACTTAGGCTTGCAGAGAACGGTCAAGCCAGCCGATGAAGTCCAGCCGATCACTTGCAGCAAGGACCTATAACAGTTACTTTGTGCGTGCTAGCTCAGCTAGGTGGAAATTAACTTGGACTACAACGCGACATCCACGGGTTTAGATTGATTTGAGGTTCAATCTAAACACTTGGGACGGAACAGGGGTCTGGCCTTATCGCGTGAACTAGTGCAAAGCCTCATGACAACTCCGACGGATGACATCCCTAGGGTAAATACTGCAGCTTATATTACCATTTCAGTAATTGCACTGAATAAAACTAGAAAATGATATAGATGTAGATGAGTTAACTCTTGTCTAATGCGGGAGCGGATGACCACTCATCCAGTGGTGATCCTGATGATAACTCCGCAGGTCGAGATAAGGTAATTAGGTGACATCCCGACTACAGGATGGGACCATGTAACGCGCCAGGGATGGCCAAGGACCCAAACGCTACAGTACCACCTTGAACGGCTTACCTGTCATCCGGCCCGATCAGGGGGCCGTGAGGAGCCAGAAAAGGGGAAGAAAGAGTGCAGCGGGAGTGTTGATAATAATACTACTACTACCTGAAAGTGCTTGGTGAGCAAATCTGACGGACGGTCACTACTCCAGCCCTTGTGACGGCCCCTCTCCGCCCACAGACACAATCAGAAAGATAACGTACCTTATCACGATTTGATCACCCTCTGCGGAGATTCAGGAAGACACGCGAGCGAGGTCATTATCCATCCGAGTTGCAGAACGATGCCGATCAGATGCATGGCCGGTCTGCTATCCACTTCGACCGCTTTAAGAGCGTCGTAGCTTGTATACACTTATGTCAACTCCGTCAAGAGAGATCTTCCGAGATCGTAAAAGTAATGACACATCGATCAAGCGTGTATTCAATCCTTAATCCATCTCTGGTTGACCTTGTCGAACCCGATCATATCCAGGTCGACATTCAAACTTTTAAGCATCATGCCCATCGTGAATGACTGCAGATCACAGAAAGAAATCTCAGCAGGGACATAACGTCACTTAGACTGTAGAAAAATGACGAGTGAATCATCAGAACTGCAGAAGTTAGGTAACACACCTCTTCTTCTTCGTCATCTTCGTCCTCCCTGCCTCCATCATGCTCCACCCTCGAGTCGAAATCAATCGAATCTAGTATCTCCGCCTTTCTCC
Organism: Paecilomyces niveus; assembly: GCA_003116535.1. Taxonomy (NCBI): domain Eukaryota; kingdom Fungi; phylum Ascomycota; class Eurotiomycetes; order Eurotiales; family Thermoascaceae; genus Paecilomyces; species Paecilomyces niveus. The sequence goes on along the minus strand of QEIL01000023.1, from coordinate 289,210 downwards.
TCTCTAATTCATCCTCATCCAGATCCTGGCCCCAGCAGGCGACGTCATCTTCTCCATCATCCCATCTCTCCCTGCTCTTCTTTGCGCGCTCCTTCCAAGCGCTTACCCCGCCCATGCGGAACACCTTATCCCTCGCGGACGCAAAGAGCTCTTCCGCCGCATCCTGGCTTGCAGCTCTCCATTTCAATATCAATGCTTCAAGCTCTTCATCCCGAGAGGATGACTCAATCCGCAAAGCCTGTTGCGTGGTATCAAGCTCTGCGCGAAGGGCCGAGAGCCGCACCTGTAAAGCCGTATGTTGTTTCTGGAGCGCAGAGATGGCTGGGTCCGCTGAAAGAAGGGAGTTAGATGAGGATAGGAAAGACTTCCGCTTACGCAATGTCAAGAGGGATGTCGCTGGCTGTCGCGCTCTATTTGGAGTCGAGATAGGTGTAGATTTCGTCTCTTCCTGTGGAGTTTGCTGCTGTGACTGGTTCGCCTTTTCGTCCGTATCGTCGATATCTTTCTCTGACTTGATCTGGGCCGTAAGTCGAAGAGGTGATGGGCTGGCTGCTTGGGCAGCTTTCTGGACCGGTGTGCGGAGAGGAGACTTGAATGGTTTGGAGAGCGTCGATGCCGCCTGGTCGAGCCGGCGACGCTTCGAGTTGTGGGCGAGGTAAGCCATTTGTATCCCTCGTGGTTTTTCCTTGATATTTCACATATCTTGATCGATGAACAGAGACATGTGATGATGGGAAGTCGGGATAGTCGGAGGAATATTTGATTGATGAATGAGTTGATGGTAGTGGAAACGCGGAGAGCTTCTGGTGTCTCCGATCGGCGCGTTATCGATAAGCTCAGGAAAATCGCACCGTATTAAGCTGAATCCACCGCATAACACCAGATTTTCGTCTCGGAAGTGTCATTTGCAAGCCAGCTACTTGTGGAAATCATTTAATACGATTGCTCCTCGAAGTAGCAATACGATGTTAAATAATGAGATGATCTGTCATAATACCGTGTGTAAATATACTCTATACTTAAGTCATAATGAACAAAATGCAATCACTCGGGATATTTGCAATATCAACACAAATTAGAAAAGCAAAATGGTATCCAAGTATCAATGCCCTACGCCACCCGCTACCCACTGCGCGAATTCTGGTTGCCCCGGTCGAGGGAACAATCCTCGGTCATCACCGCCAGGTGGTGCTCCAGGAGCTCTACCACCAGGACCAGCGTTCTCTCTCTGTCGATTCCGCTGCTGTCTGATGTACACAAGGATCAGCAAGGTCGCAGCCAGGGCAACAATGAGAAGACCTTCAAGAAAACTCTCATCAATGTCGAGATCCAGCTCATCATAGTACCCGTCTTCTCGGTCAGCGTCGCGACGAAGATCAGCGCTGGATGAGAGAAGGCCTTCTTCGTCTTCGCCTCGTTGATACAGCTGAGCGCGGTACTGAGCTTCTTCCTCCTCATCGTTTTCGATGAAGGCTGAGATCCACTCTCGGAATGTCCTAGGAGGTTTGGATTCTAGGCGTACGTCAGCGATGGGCTGAAATAGACATAATACAAGCGCTACGTACCTGGTTCTTCTTGGATTGGTTTCACCTTGCTGTTAGTGATGCGGCTCCAGAAACTCCTAATCCGCAATTTGATGAGACTAAGCTTAACCGGCAGATAGGCCTCCTGATTTGTGAGAAGAGCTAGATCATAATATCTCTTCGCCATATGGAAGTCCTGCTCGACAGCAACACCATTCTCATGCATCCAACCAAGGTTCCAGTATGCCTGGGCGCTGTGGTGAGCCTCAGCAGCAGTATGGTAACAAGTAGACGCCTTTTCTGGGTCTGCAGCGGCGCCGATTCCGGCGAGGTAGTAGTCGCCCATCTTGACAAGGGAGTCAGTGTTTGCCTGTCTCGCTGAACGGGTCCAGTGTATCAATGCGAGTGCTGCGTTCCTCAACAAAGACGGGCGCTTCTTCCTGCCCCAGGGAAGTAGGGAATCCAGCGACATCGCAGAATGCTGCTCATCAAGAAGATACGCCACGTTTGATTGCGCGGTTTCGTAGCCCTGCTCCGCAGCCATCATTGCCGCGACCAGTGCTGTCTCTTTGTCGCCATTCTCGTAAGCCGAATTTGCCTCTTCAAACGATGATTGGATGGGCTCCGCTCTTTCGGCGACTAGCTTATAGTACGCAGAAGCCATGCCACAGTGCCGTTCTCGTCCAATTCCATTATTCGAAATCTCGGCAAGATAATAGAAAGCTTCCATCCAGCCCCAACGAGCAGCCAGTTCAAAATATCTCGTGGCCGCCTGGACGTCCCCTTGGTCGAGAAAAAGAGCACCGAGTCTCGTCTCTGAAGCCGGGAAATCCTGTTCTGAAGCCGCCTTGAAGTATGAAGCAGCCCGATACGCATCTTGTGGAACACCATATCCATGCAGATACATCAGGCCGATCTCATGTTGGCAAAGAGGATCGCCATTCACGACTCCACGCTTGAACCACGCTAAAGCCGTTGCGAAATTCTGCTCCACGCCCTCGCCTCGAAGGTACATCATTCCGATATGACCCGCTGCTTTAGCCGCCAACTTCTCAATGCCAACCGGATGGTTTGCGTTGACACTACCATCCTTATTCCAATATCGTTTAGTGACAATCTTAAAATATCTCATAGCTTTCCGGAAGTTCCTGGGCAAATTCCGCGTGCCATCGTAATGCATCTTCCCCAGGCTGAAAGTCGCCTTGAGCTCGCCCTTCTTGGACATGAGGTCCAAGTACTCCAGGACATCCTCAAGACTAGCGTCCGAGCTCGAATGCGGTCCGTCCCTCTGCGCGTTTGGTCCTGAGCTGACGACGCTCGCCCCTTCACCATAGACGCCGCCTTCCTGGTCCGCCCATCGATAGGAATTCCGGGGCATACTCCGGCCACCTGGGGGTCCTGATCTGTAATATGCAATGGCCTTGTCTGCCACCTTCTTGTAATAGTATGTTGCCTGGTCACAATCTCTCGGCGTCCCGACACCGACATGGCTTCGAAATGCCACCGTCATTTCCGACCTGGTGCTCCCCGCCTCCGCAGCAAAGGTATGATATAGTAATGCCTTAGCTTGGTCACGCTCCACCGCGTCACCAATCCCCGTTCCGTACATGAATCCCAGCATATACTGCGCCGTGCTATTTCCGGTCAGAGACGCGAGGTTCTGGTACCATCGGAAAGCTTCTTTGAAATTTCGTGGATGCGTAAAATTCCCATAGAAATTTATCTCCGCCAAGAGGAACATCGCATCGGGATTCTGCGCGTCCTCCGCTGCCAACGTCAATTCCTTCACGGCTTTGGCCAGAGTCGGATTCAACTTCTTCCTCGATTCTGCATATTCGTCCGGTGGTGGGCCATTCATGAAGAGGATATAGAATATTTCCTTGGCGTAGTGCATCGTGTGTCCGAGGAAGCCCGACGGCTTCTCGCGCTTGACCACCATGATTTTAGGGTCTCGCAATAACTGTAGAGCAGAGGCGACCAAGTCTTACAGAAAACACAGACTGAATTAGAAAGGTACAAGTCAAGGGAAGATGAGAACTACCCACCACTTCCATCCCAGACCCCCGTGTGTCCATCACCATTATCCACCGTGTGGTCACCATACTGATATGAATTACCTGTGACATCCGTCGACCGAAAAGTATCACTTGATGGAGTTCGGGCATCTACCGCAAGCGCCTGCGATAATACTGAAATCGTTCCAGGTCTGTCAGTTACTCCAGAGGTCGTGCCGTGTTCATGGTTCGCGGAGCGCTCTACTTACCAAGCGCGCACGGCAGGACTCGCCATAACCCGAACTTCTTCATCGTGCCTGCATAAACGTGGTATCCCTTATGAACAAGAGATGCATTGCGACCGTAACCCTCAAGAACACATCACTTGTCCCCCTGGTCGAAACAGGATGAACAGAAGGCGATGGGGTGAATGAAGCTCCAACTGTCCTGATGCTTCTGTACGGGCCACCTTGCGCGGAGCTTCATTTCCCCGACCTTCTCCTCCGCAGGCGCTTCCACCACAACAAAAAGAAAGTTACCCCAAACCACCAAACCTATTGCTATGGAACGAACCATAAGAAAACTCGCAGACTATTCATGCAACGAGTATTGTTTAGAGTAGATCCGTCAAGCAAATTATCTATCATTTCATCGAAAATTAGCGATATCCTTACGGGAAAGCTCCTCTCACGTGCGCACCTCTAAGGGGGCATATATATTGTTGGCGTTGGTGCGGGTATTCCGGGTTCGAGATATATTTATATCTTACAGTACCTCAACCGTCAGTCTTAATTAACTAGTATATACCAAAGATCAACAAAGACTAATATTCTCGACTCCTATTATGCCACAGTCCTAGCATGTCAGCCTAGAACCCATGGAAATCTATTATATCAGAAGATGACGTCAAGGCCAGTAAACACCCTGTTCCCAGAATCCGTTGACTTGAGGTAACCACGAAGAATATATACACCTGCAGGTTGCGGATTCAGTAAAATTCTGTACGCTTCTAGTACTAATCTATTAGGAGTTGAATAGTTGACAAGCTACATAAAGGCGCATCGTGTATTTCATGCATTTTTCTGTCTTCCTGTTCGGCTTAATATTTAACCTGTGTACATGAACCGAGGAACGGAAACAGCAATACATCTAGCAACAACGCTTTCATGCGGTCACATCAGAAAGAAACGCCATTAGAGAGGGGGAAAGAAATGCCTCTCATAACTCCGTGCTATTATGCGCGCAGGGGCGTCATGAATTGAAGAAAAAGGTGCTCAGAAAAATTTATCTTCTCGATAAGAAACACGCGCAACCAGCCCAGAATTGTTCACAATTTTTGGAAGGGGCGGCTCAGAATTGATAAGAGAGAAAACAGTTTAAACCTCTTCGGGTGGAATTTGAAAGATACATGGACCAAGGCATCAGGATGCCTGAGATCATGAAAGAAAATAACCAAACAATTCCGAGACCTAAGATGCAATATGGTTCTTTTGTGTGGTTTATGTGAACAGGGGCATGGTGGTACATCAGCGTCGAAAAGGCCGTAAAGAGACAGTAAGATTTAGATTCACTGGCGCGGAGACCTGGAAGATGCTGTCAGCAAACGGATTGTGATTAATGAAGAGCAGAAAGAGTACTCACGTCGGGTTAAAAGCTGGAGAGGTTGGGCTGTAGCCTGGGGATGTAGGTCCACCAGGAGACGTCGGCGACCCAGCAAAGTTGGGTGAAGTAGGAGAGTAAGTCTGAGGACTCGTTGGTGACCATCCAGGAGAAGTAGGTGTGTACTTCGGCGAGGTTGGTGAAGTAGGAGAAAGACCGCGGCCAGTAGCACCTCCAATTGCGGGGCTGGTCGGGCTGTAGCTCGGGGACGTCGGACTGAAGGCCGGGGAGGCTGGACTGAAGCTTGGCGACGTAGGGCTGTAGTTGGGCGAGGTGGGTGAGAAACCCGGAGAGGTAGGAGAATAAGAAGGAGACGTTGGCGACGCTTGGCCGTACGCTGGCGAAGTAGGAGAATAAGCAGGCGAGGTCGGTGCGAAAGACGGGCTGGCCGGCGAGAAACCAGGCGACGTCATGAAACGAGGGCTTGTAATAGCCATGCCGGGAGATGTAGGCGAATAGCTCGAAGACGGCGAGTAGCGAGGAGACGTTGGACTGGTATTGAAGGGACTGGTCGGAGAATATCCTGGGCTCCTGGGAGCAGGACTGAAGCCGCCTTCGAAACCAGGGCGATAATCCGTGGCGAAGCCTCCAGGTGTCTCAGCGCCGGTTTGGCGAATAGGAGAGAACTTGGAGTCAGGGTCAGGTGTGCCGATGTACATACTCTCCTGCATGGGCGAGCCTGTATCATATTGCGTCGCTGCTCCATCGCTAAGGATTGCATCCTTCGCACTGATAGCGCCCATCAGGCCAAATCTCGCGTTGTTCGAAACAACAGTGTTCAACATGTTCTGATCTAGATAAATGTCGAACTCTCCGGTTCCTGCGGGTGCCATCTGTCCGAGGATCAAGTTCTCAGACACACCGCGACAGTCGTCGAGCTCACCGAAAGCGGCAGCATCCAAGAGGATCTCAACAGTCTCTTCGAATGAACACCTCATCAACGCACCGTTATCAGCGCGGTTGATGCCGTGACGGGTGACTGGGGTGAGATAACCCCTGACAGTCATGACATCGACTAGAAGAGCCAAGTGACGGTGGTTGACATAAGAACCGTCGAACGCCAACACCTGAGTAAGTTCTCGCAAGACCGCAGTCCTAGCGGCTTCAATGCCGAAGACCTCGAACACCTCGATGAATTGGTTGGAGTAGGTTCGAGTGGCGTCAACTCCAGGAATAGACAAGACCTCGCCAAGAGAAGAACCGCTGGTTTCGAGGACCCATTCCTTGCACAGAGGATCAGACTTGCTCTGGAACAAGGAGCCGTCCTCAAGAACACGGACCTTGTCCTTCTCGTTGATGAAGGCACGTTCAACCCCAGCCACACCACGGAGAGTAAGAGTATCTAATAGATGCTGCTCAAGCTTCTTGAGCGTAACATCGTACTCCGTGTCGTCGTCCTCTTCCTCTTCTTTATAGTCTTGAACTTGACGGATACGGATAACCTGCTCATCAGCGTTGTTATCACTGAATATGACTGCAATATCCTTCGGGTACGCTTCCTTGATCCTCGTCGCAACGTCTTGGACGGTAAGACCCTTGTCCAGAAGCTTAGGACGACTCAGAATGATACGAAGCAACCACTTGGACTGGCGGCTAGAGTCCTCGGCGACATCTTCGGGAATGATGAAGTAAGATTCCACCATATCCCTATCATTCTCGATGACCGTGGACTGGATGTCTGGATCGTAGTAGATCTCGGTAGCCTCGGTGACCGATCGCAGGCTGGTGTGCTCAACGACACTTCGCAACTGTTTCGCTCCTTCCTTATTGTGGGCCCTTGCGGGTTCCTGGTATACAGTCATGGATGGTGTCTTGATGTTGGTAGCCACGTTCAGAATCTCCTTGAGACGAGGGACACCGAGAGTGACGTTCTTAGACGACACACCAGCAAAGTGGAAGGTGTTCAGTGTCATCTGTGTGGCAGGCTCTCCAATGGATTGTGCTGCCAGGACACCGACCATCTCGCCTGGGTTGGCGGCTGCCTTGGCGAACCTGCTCTCAATGGCACCGAGAACATGTTGAAAGGCCAGCTTGTTCATAGAGTATTCCGTGACAAGCCTACGGAAAGCAAGACGAGAGCGCAACTGCGCCTTGAAGAGGAGAGTAGCACTCTCCTGAGCTTCACGAGAGATGACATCGTCACCACGGACGACGATCAAGCGATCCATGAGGGCTTGGACCTGAGGAACAACCTCAGCCGGATGCAGATCGCTGATAGTTCCCTCCTTGATTCTGAAAGTAGTTTTGGCGGACTCTAGAATTCGTTGGACGTTAATTGGAAGCTGCATCATCTCCTCATCTCCCTTGGCAACACTGCGAACGAACTCTCTGTCCTTGAGCAGTCGCTCCCATTCTTCATCCAGATAACGCTGCACTTCGATGTCGCCTGCAATCTCCGTCGCTTGTTCTAGGACATCCGGTCCAAGCGTCATCTCAGGGTCCATCAGGTCGACACGGAATCTCCGGCGGAACTGCTCATCCGAGCATCTGATGATGTCGACACGCTGGTTCTCAATATGTGCACCATCCAAACCATCCTCTCCGTAAAGGAACTGGATGACGTCGCCCAACGAATTACGAACAGTGCCATCGTATTTCACCATCACTTCTTCCAGAGCCTTAACAAGCTTTCGCTGAATATAACCTGTCTCAGCTGTCTTCACTGCAGTATCGATAAGACCCTCACGACCAGCCATGGCGTGGAAGAAGAACTCCGTCGGTGTCAGGCCACGGAGGTAAGAGTTCTCAACAAAACCACGGGATTCTGGGGAGTAGTCGTCCTTCGTGAAATGGGGAAGAGTACGGTACTTGAAACCGAAGGGAATACGCTTTCCTTCAACGGATTGCTGTCCGACAACTGCAGTCATCTGTGAGATGTTGATAGTAGAACCCTTAGATCCAGAACGAGCCATCTGAATGGCATTGTTCAGGTCCTTCAAGCTCTTTTCGGTTTCGCTACCGGCTTCATCACGAGCGTTGTTGAGAGCACGCGAGACCTTACTTTCAAAGGTCTCACGGACATTCATACCTGGCAGCGGCTCGAGAGTGTTATCTGTAGCGCTGGCTGTAATAGCATCGACCTCTTCCTTACGCTTGCGAACAGCTTCCTCGATTCTCTGGATAGTAACCTGATCAGGGATAGTGTCACCAATACCGATACTGAATCCGTTGTGAAGAAGCCAGTAATTGACTACTCTCTGAGCACCATTGAAGAAAGCCATAGCAGTCTCATGTCCATACTCGTTGAAGATGGTGTGGATCACACCACCGCCACTGGCACCCACCGTCTTCTTGGAAAACATGCCATACATGAGCTGACCACCATGAACAAGGATACCGCCGTCAGCCAACGGAGAAAACTTTTCAGAGAGTGGCGCCTTGTCTTTATCGACCCGCAAAAGATTCAGACCCGGAGGAAGCACCATGCTGATCATCTGCTTTCCAGTCCATCTGGGACGAGGCTTCAGAATTGCCGGTGGAGGGATTACTCCATCCCAGTCGGGAACCCAGAGCATAACGTTCATTACTTGCTCCTTAGTCAAGAAGACGTCACGTCGACAGATCTTGTAGATACCACAGAGAGTATCCTGGACGATACCCATCAATGGCCCATTGCGCTGAGGGGAGACAATATTCAAGGGCACCATGCAAAGATTGGCAAGCTCCGCACGAGCTTCCTCACCCTGAGGAACATGCAAGTTCATTTCATCACCGTCGAAATCAGCGTTGTATGGAGTTGTCACAGACAAATTGAGACGGAAGGTAGAGTACGGCATGACACGGACACGGTGACCCATCATAGATTCCTTGTGCAGAGAAGGCTGTCGGTTAAAGAGAATGACATCTCCATCCATGATGTGCCGCTCAACCTTCCAACCGTAGAGCAGTTGTTGACCACCAGCCCTCCGTGCGTGACGAAGATCGATACGCTCTCCGTTGTCCCTGACAATGTATCTTGCTCCAGGGTGTTCATTGGGGCCGTTCATAACTAGCTGCTGCAACTTGTCAATGTTATAGGGTGTGACGACTTCGGGGTAGGTCAGGGTCCTCGCGATACTCCTGGGAACACCAACTTCATCGAGGGACAAGTTGGGATCACCAGTAATGACAGTACGAGCGGAGAAGTCCACACGCTTTCCCATCAGATTCTGACGAAGACGGCCTTCCTTTCCCTTTAGACGACCACGGATAGCTTTCACAGGTCTGTTAGACTTCTGCATCGCCTTCGGTTGGCCTGCGATATCATTGTCCATGTATGTCGCCACGTGATACTGCAAGAGAGACTCGAACTCGCGGACAACATGTTCAGGAGAACCCTCCTGCTCGCAACGCTGCACGTTCTGGTTGGCGCGGACAATTTCTGCAAGCTTGTAGGTCAGATCATCTTCACCGCGCTGGCCCGTACCACTGCCACCAACGAGCACACTAGGACGCACTGGAGGCGGAGGCACCGGGAGGACGGTGATGATCATCCACTCAGGACGGGCGTAGTCGTTGCTTAAACCCATGATGCGGACATCCTCATGAGAGATGCTGCGGAAGACATTCAGAGCCATCTGGGGAGTGATCGGTTTCTTCTCTGGCTGCTGCATATCTTCATCTTCCATCATGTTCTTGTTCGGCTTCCACGTTCCCACCAGACTGATGCCCTCTCTTCGAATGGTAGGCTGAGCGTTTCCACATCCGCCATGCGTCCGCAAAGGCTTCGAACCTTCTTTCGAGAAGGGCTCATCTTCATCCGGGGGGGGATCGGCTTCGCAGATCAGCACATCCTTGGACAGTCGCCAAATCTGATCGAAGCGTCTCTTAGGATCACGCGTGCGCAGGGCTTCGAGAAATTTTGGATCGGACTGAGTTCATAAAAATGTCAGCAATACCGCCATACTATGATTTGCCATCCCGTGAGGGATGACTAACCGTGTTGGCCTTGATCTTTCCACAGTTGTGGCAGACAGTTTCCAGCAGCTTTTTGATCTTCGTCAAGAAGCCTAAGAGATAGATTATTAGCGGGACAGATATTGTAATGAGCTTTCAATATAACACATACCAATGTGAAAAACAGGAGTTGCAAGTTCGATATGACCAAAATGACCGGGGCATTCTTTCTGGCCCTCTTCGCAGGTCTCGCAGGTCCACTGACGATCGATGGTACCGAGGCGAGGATCATTCAAACCTTTCGTCCGTGGTCGTTGTCTTTGCTCATCCTGTTTGCGCAGCCACGTCAGCATTGCGCCTTCACTCACCAGACCGCAGTGATACCCACCATAGTCTCAGGATATTCCACATGAACGACACTCATCCGCTTGATCTCCTCCGGAGAGAGGAGACCGAACTGGATCTCCTTGATCGTGCGCAACGGCGCTTTCGAGTATGGGAAGTAGACGTTCGACATCTTGGCGGTCGGTGTTGCTGTGATGTGTTGGTCAAGTGAGATCCCGTCAACAACTGAGCGGAGAGCTTGCTCGCGATACCGGCGTCTGTCGCGATACGATGAAGGCGCTCAGTAGATTCGATCCGAAATAGCACGTTTCAGAGATATCCGACGCGCAACAGCGACGATGGATGTGTGTCCAGCAGCTGGCCGTTGAGGCCTCTGGCAGCCCTTGCCACGAGGGCGCCTACGACCCTCTCACCGCGGCGTTGCGAAGCTCCGGAGCGCGGGAAAAAAAGGCGTGCCTGCCGCTCTTGTCGTGACCGTAAGCAGAAAATGAGATATCGCGATGCGAAACGCGATATTCTCTGACGTTGAGCGATGGGGGAGAGAGCTGTCGCGGTGATGAAAGGGAGTTGGACTGATGTTGCCTCACCAGCGCTCGGGCTGGAGTTTTAGCTCGAGTTTTCTTAAGAGCCGCAACATGGGCTAGGCGGACCCCACTAAAAGCCAGCGGCACTAGCCTCAACTCTTGGCATTAGTCAGCTAGTCCTGACCAAATGCCATCATCTCAACAGACTACCGGTCACATTTTAAACGACCCCGTTCCAGTCTCCATCATTGCTCTTTTTGGTCGATTCCGCGCAAGAGGACTTTCTTCCCTGCGCTGTACCCCGCAATCGACATCCAGATCCTGGATGACCGTCTGCAGTCATCCCGCCTGGCTTACAAACCAGGTAGGGCTCTATTATCGTCTTTATTAATTAAATACTTTCCCTACCTGCATCGCTCTCATCAGATGCCATGAACCTTTCTCTCGTTGATCCCTTCGTCCTCGCGCAGGACTACCCCGACTCGTTGACCGGCAAGCTGAGTGCGTATTTGCACCTGGACTCGTCTACAGACTCCGAAAGTGCTAATAGGATATAGGAAGTGGCCATGCGACGTGTATACGATTTAACCGCCGTGGAGACTATCTGGCATCCGGACAAGTATGTGGCTCATGTGCATGCAAGGAATTAGATTCTTGGTCTGACAACGGCTAGGTTGATGGCACGGTGGTCATATTTGATGTGGAAACAAATGGAGTCGCGCGCAAGTTACGTGGACATACAAGGCAGATCCAATCTCTAAGGTATCGATGGATTGCTGTGCAGTCACCAGATTCTCAGGCTGCAGAAGGCTGACACGGGCCGTAGCTGGTCTAGAGACGGCAGGTATCTCCTAAGTTCCTCGCAGGATTGGAAGTGCATACTGTGGGACATGAAAGATGGCTCGCGAGTGCGCACAGTCCGGTTCGAAGCTCCTGTCTATATCGCGGAGTTACATCCATTCAACCAGTATGTCGAGTTATAATCTTGTGGATGATCTGTCTTCGCCCAGACTGACCACCACCGTCGCAGCTGGCTCTTTGTAGCTTCATTATTCGAAGATCAACCGGTCCTCGTCGATATATCCTCTCCTAAGCCAGTCAAACGTATACTTCCATCCGCGCCTCTCCGTCCTCAACTTCCTAATGGTGAGGAACTCGATCCAGCCGCGGCTGCAAAGCAAGCAGCTCAAGATGCAAAACATTCCACATGTGTCAGCATTTTCACGGCATTGGGGAATCATATCATCGCGGGAACGTCGAAGGGATGGATTAATATCATCGAAACGCAGACCTGCACGACTATACATTCAACACGATTATGCAACGGAGTCGTGATCCTGCTCCGTCTCGCCAGTAACGGGCGGGATTTGCTGGTCAACAGCTCTGACCGTGTTATCCGCACGATACTCATGCCGGACCTTTCGCAGCTGGGAGTAGGACTGGACCCGGCGAATATAAAGCTGGAGGTGGAACACAAATTCCAGGACGTCGTCAACCGACTTAGTTGGAACCACGTCGCGTTCTCATCGACCGGAGAGTTCGTGACGGCATCCACCTTCATGAACCCTGACATCTACGTATGGGAACGAAGTCACGGCTCTCTGGTAAAAATCCTCGAAGGTCCCAGAGAAGAACTAGGTGTCGTGGAATGGCACCCATCCCGTCCGATGGTAGTCGCATGCGGCCTCGAATCGGGCTGCATCTACACCTGGTCGATCGTGACGCCCCAGAAATGGTCCGCCCTCGCCCCTGACTTCGCAGAAGTCGAAGAGAACGTTCTCTACATAGAGCGCGAAGACGAATATGACATTCACCCTGCCGAGGAGATCCACCGACGTCGTCTCGATCAAGAGGACGAGATCCCAGACGTCCTGACCATCGACCCTGTCAAGGGTGAAGCGGACGTCGAAGTCGATGCATTCCGCATGCCCGTCCTCCTCGACATCTCAGACAGCGAGGGTGAAGAAGACATTGTCGCCGTCGGTCCGGGCACTATGCGACGACGCAGCCCCGGCGCAGGCCGCGAATGGATGAACACCAACGGCGACAGCACACCAAACGGGACCTCCCGCTCCCAGAATAAAGGACGGCGAAGATGACACTATTCTCATCCTCTCTTCCATCTTCCTTATTTATCTCCACTTGGAATCCATCAAAATCATGGATCAGTTCGTGTCTTTCTACAAAAACATGTACGTCTTGCATAAGAAAAGCTCATCATAGTCCTTGGTTATGCATGTGGCGAAATTATAGGAGTTCATTGGCAAAGTTGCATTCAGGCGGGATCCGGTCGTTGAGGTCAGGGCAGGACAGGCCAGGTCTTTTGTGCACGGTCAGCATCTACGATGAAAGTTTGTTCTTTAAATTTACCGTCTGCACTGCGCAGATGAGCGATTCCAAACTCGATAGAATAGCGGTATATGATTCTTCATGAATTGGACATGTCATTTCATGATACATCTTCTATCAGCATATTAAGTAAGCTTTTCCTATCCATGTCCAGCAGCTGAAAACTGTGAAACCAGGACTCCAGATGGGAGATATGCTAGATTCGTAAGTCGTAACAAAGCAAGCCAGGCGCAGTAGCTAAAAGGGTATCCGGAACTCAAATACCAACGACTTCTAGGTAAGCAGCTCTAGTCATGAACCCAACGGATAGAGACGCGTGTTTTGTGGGAACGAACAAGATATAGTAGATCGGGTATAATACGCAGTTTTAGTCACATCACTCCTGCAAACGCCACACATATGCCTGTCCCAATATCAAACATGATGTAAAAAAAAATCCACAATCGAAGGATAAGAGGTCTTGAGAACTGAGGTTAATCCAAGAGAATAACGGTTGCCATTCCCTGTTATCCATTCGACACCTTGAGCTCATCGCATGGCTCTATTCTCAGAAACTTTGGTGACTTGAATCACTAAGGGGAAAGCGCCCGGATTCAAATTCTCGATAAGTTTCTGAATTGATAGTGTTCTCGCAGGAGGACACTGGAGTTGTGGTATCATTGACCTCCATAGCCACTCCCTGTGGTAGCTCAACATCATCTGATGCACCACAGCAATTAGCCACCAAGGTTATATTAAGCATTTATAGCTCAATCCCGCATGCGGTTTTGATCAGTATCCGCATGAGAACGTTGTAACTCGAGTGCATCAATCGTTTCCCGTGATACATAAGGAGCAGAAGCTAAGTGGTCTGCGTTGCGTCGCTCAAAGGGATGAGCTGAGGCAATGGTAAAATATACATGCACATAAGCACGTTAGAAGATGGCCCAAGCTGCCTGAGACCCCCTAATTCGCAATTGGCTTGCGCGCTTGATAGATATGAAGGATATTGTATGCGTGGATCTCCTTGTTGAAAGCTTCTGACTTGACGTCAGATGCCAGACTCTTGATCCGGTCTACCGGCCAGCCGAAAACACGATTCATCGGGGCCAAGCTCAGTGTCTCAATACTCTCTGAGAAGGCAAGATTGTACCATCGAGCTACCTTTTTCTCATGCTCGTCCTGGTGCCATGGATTCAGTGGCAACCCTACCATCTGGTGGTCGATCTCCACGAACCCCGCCTCCTGCAAGTTTCGGATAGTCTCGCGCGAGCTATGGGCGATCGGCCTCATCGTATCTTCTGTCGCCTGTTTCAACCACTGGTACCAGCTACGCAGTGCGGAGCCTTCTAGGGACCGGTCATCGCAGCGAGGTTCAAAATCTATTTCGACCTGCTCGAACCATGCTCCCGGGCGCAGGTGGGAGAAGATGCGTCGGTAGAGGCTCGGCCAGCTGGTGACACTCCCGCTGCCCATTTGCATGTGAACCAGGTCTAAGTAATTCTCCCCTAGCGACCAATGGCTCTCGAAATCCCAGGGGGCATAAAAGTCACAGTTCTTTGGGTGATTAGGAGGCTGAACGGGAGCCAAATCCACGCCCACCACATGTGCATTTGGGTATTTGTGGGCTATGTCGATGGCCCAGATCCCAGTCCCGCAGCCCAAGTCGAGGAATCGACCGTTTTCCGGATGGGGAGCATAGATGAGTCCATCTGAAACGCGTGCCTCCGTAAAGAGTTTATGGAATAGATCAAGGCGGTCTTGCTCCTGCTCGTCACACGGGAGCATATAAACGCCTCTGCGGAACCCGTGGTACAGCCGTCCGTTCTCTTCGTGCGGTGAGTGCTCTGCATGATTCCTACAAAGGATTATCCCGTCAGCGGTTGCGCATTCCCAACTAATCGACATTTGCCTTCAGTACTTACTTAGAATTGGCTGTGGGAGATCCATTGTTGCTCCAACGATCCCCAGAGTGGCCTCGCGGTACAGATTCCCTATCCGTTACGTTGTAGATGTCCATGGCATCCGAATTTTGCCTCGATCGGGCATTCGCACTTGGAAACGTAGTCTGCGCGGGGAGAGAAGCATAAGGCGCCGTGGTGGCCGGCAGCGAATGCTGGCCGTGCTGGTAGCTCGGGAACATCGCCAGTACCTTACAGTTTCTGTTTTGTCCGGAAGGTAGGCGCAAATGGCCAATTTAGCTACTGGGACTCAACGCAGCCTTAAATGGGTCAAAGGTCAGATGGAGGTTGTCCCGGAATGCACGGACAACCCAGGGTGCCGCAGCGGAGCTCAGGGGAAATTAAGAGTAAGTGGCTTTATTATACCACGCACATGGAAGGGTAAGCAGTCAAGTGATGATAGTGGCTAATGTTGTTTGCGACAGCATCCAGCGTAAGCATGGAGATCTTCTAGACCCCACGCTGCCGAATCAAAACAAGAGATGGCGATCCCAGAGCCGCGAGGAAAGAATAGGGCAAAGGCACACACAGAAGTGACCGACCTAGTTGTTGCTGACTGTGCTATAGAGGATTTGTGCCACTGCAATTGAGGCTCTCAGAGCATCATCAGCAAGATCCAGACAGCAGAAACGTAATCCCAAGAAGTTCTAAGAGAGAGGGGAGACCGGAGATTTAAAGTTGTGTAATATTTAGCCTGTCCGCCACTACTCTTGATTATGTGTTCGCCTCGTCAAGGTGGCCCGATCAGCCGGGGGGATTAGGAAGCTCCAGGAGGCATTGAGAGTGGAGAAGTAACTCATGGGATGCAGAGGCCATCAACAAGTCGTTGTGCACTTTTCCCATCGTGTGTGTTGGCGGGGAAGAGGCTTTTTTGGGCCGTTTTGGGTACCTGGGTCCTATTGTTCTTTGTGGCTTGATCCCAAGGCTCTTCTAGGCGTCCTCCACACTCGGGATGACGCCCATCACCGCCCAAAGCTTGGGCCCCATCCGGCCAAAGTTAGTTAATCAAACTTAACTACGGCATAGTTACCCGTCTTCAGGCCCGGGTGAGGCCCCATTAGGGCATCTGCTGCTAGGAGAGCCGATTGCACAACCAACGGGATATGTGCTCCGGTAGTGAAACGAATGTGTTTGAACCACAGGAATCTTCAAACCTCGTCCACAGGCTGCATGACCAAACATGAACCCGCGACTCCTTCATCATCTGTCGGAACGCGAGAAAGGTAGAAGCTCTTAGCTTCTGGCCGGCTGCAGGGCTCCGTCGATGGCCTCGAGCACAGACAACCCGGTGCTATGGTTGAAGGATGATAACCCTGGGACGTGGCGCCCATTCAGCACCCGGGAAGAGAGCGAAGATCCCCTAGAGAGGGACGGCAAGAGAACCACAATCCTATTGCGTGCAGCGGCGACGGTCCGCAAGTTTGTTTACCAGAACAAGGTTCAGACAGATGCAGTCTTTAAAAAAAGGCTCTCTCCACCGTCTAGCTGGTAACAGGTCATCCACTCTATAGCCAGTCCTTCTAGTTCGTCCCATTCTGTCCGATGACAGATGCCCACAGCTTCTGCGGCGAAGCGTCTCCCACTAAACCCCACTAAACCTCCCTCGACAATGTATCGCAGCCCCTGACTCGCTACCACAGACTGCACCTCTCTGACCGCTCCCTGACCAACGGAAAAAGCCCGAAGTTTGTTCTTGAAACGGCCCTCGAAGCCAAATGGGCGTGAACCGATCGTCCACAGCACGCAGCCAACCGTAGAGTCGGAACCAACAATTCCAATCGGGGAGACGGGGAACGCAACCAGACATGCAGCATCAAGGCACGAGAGCACAGCAGGAGTCTTGAGGGATGAGTTCTCGTGCTCCAATACACTTACATGCTCACGGTCTTTTTTCCTTTTTTTTCTTTTTTTGTTCTTTTCTTGACAAGCCATCACGGCAAACTGGGTCGATCATTACTGTTGGGATCCAAGGATGACAGCTCGGTTCGGCAGTTCCCGACTAGTTAGTGCTGGTGATGCTTCAGGCTTTCCGTCGCTCCACGACACACCGCCTTCGGAACCATCATCCGCGGGGCATTCACGACATGGAATATCAAGGCTCCCCCTCAATCGAATCCAATAAAAAAAAATGGACATCTCCATGGCTTTGGTTTACGGTATGAGGGTATTTATTTACCACAAATATAGTCTTGCGCCCCAGATGTTCAGCGGAGGAGAATACCATCGACCACAATGATACCATACTCCAGGCGGAAATCCCTACACCGTACTTCTACCAGTGGCAAATCTGTTGCTAGCACTCTGTAGTGCAAGCACCATCCTAAATAGTACAAGACCACCAGTCTTCCGCATGCAAGCTGGCCCCTCATTCAACCCAGGCGACGAGAATTGTTGGATGATAGTGTCCGTGATAAGGGACCTCTGATCAAGGATGAACCTGTCACTACCCAAACCCTTGTTACCACCGCGAGTGGAGGAGATTCACCAGTCATCTATCACGTTTCTTTGGCATGTAATTATTATGTGTGGCCCCCGCAGAGTATACTTCCGGGGTCTCCGATGATTACGGCGGATTGACTTGGCCCACGTTGTCTGCTTCTTTCTGCTGCGGTGCCTTGCTGGCTCAGGCAAGGCTTTACCTTCATTTCCTTGTCATTATTACCATTGAGTTGAGCGATTACCTCGAAGCCGGGAACCAACTGCAACAATAGATGCATACTAAACCCCGCTCTTAGCATGGCTTATGGCACGATATGAGATTGACGTGTCTCATTACCCCGCTCTCCTGCGCAGCAAGTCCTATTACAGCATGGCCGTACGACCGGGTCGGTATCCGACGGAAAGGATTGACCATGAAATGCTGCGGGCCCGTTAGAGGACCAGATCACTTCCATAACTACCAGTACCATTATTGAGAGTTTGTGATCAACGGGCCGACATCATAAACGGAAATTGATTCCACGGTGAGAGTATCATCTTCCACGTCAAAAGCGAAGCCACTTCACTTCTCTAAGCTTTTGTTGCACTTGTCAGCCTCAGTGTTACATGTTCTAGCTCCGCAGCGAGAACAAATGTGCCCCTTGCGTCTAGAGCTGCTCTTTAGGGTCAATACTCCTGGGCCCCACAGATGGCTGGCTGGAAGCCATGCGGTCCCAGCCTTCCATGTTGCAGCAGAAGAAATCCGCGCTTTTGTTCTGTCCGACACTCTGGGTGTGTGGGAGGACATGGATCGCCGCACTCGGGCCTCTTAAGCCAGTAGCTGCGTGACTTATACACCCAAAGTCCACCGTCAGCGGAGTGAACCAGATACCCGGGTCTGGTGGATCGCAAATCCTACCGGCCGTTTTGAATGGTGCACAGCACATGGTCCTACGGGGATTAATACTGAGTCATAAGCCAATTTTGATTCGGACTGCTACAATGGGCAGCGAGGACCATTGGGCTTTCACAGAGCGAGAGACACTACTATAGTGCATTGTTCAGATGAGACTAGCTGACACAAGAGGTCTTTTGATCTAGATCGTGCGCTGTGCGTTGTGAAGGAGCCGGTAACCAACCAGTCTCACGGATATATTTCGGTGCTCACACCCTGCTCTGTGTAGAGTACTCCGTATACGTTCGAGTTTCTCGGACATTCTACACACCATGAGATAAGCTGAGGTAGAACAGGGGTAATCCGCTAAGGCGAAGAATGTCCTTCCAAGACACTTGATTCCTTGCAACTATTAGTGCCTAGTTGGTCATTCTCCATAGCGTTGGCAGCAGCAAATAACCAGCAAGACGCCACATCTAATGTCTACACAGCTGCTTCGAACATTTCAAATTTATTTGCTTACCTCCGCTGTTACTTTCTAGGCATTTTTGTCACTCTATCATTCTACTGACCCGCAGGACTTGCAGACTACCGTCTTTTTATGAGGGGGACAATAGAAATTATGACCATCTTTCCCTAAGGCCCATAAGGAGGGGTAATCAAAGCTTACTTATTATGATGTTACGACTCGCTTACTACTCAGATTGGCCATTACCTCTCAATGCTTACCTTCCTAAACTGCGTACCGCACCCATCTAGCGTGGTAATCCGTCAGTACCCGTTGTAAGCGGCGGGATTCACAACAGGATAAAATAGAAGACATGCATAACGTTTGTGTATGGGTCAAATAATTCTCCTTGCTCTATGGAGTACAGAACAATCAGTCTTTGCTGTTCATAATCTAGCTGCTTGGTAGTCATCGAGGTGGTGGTTGCGATAAGCGCACGGATAAGCAAAGAAAAAAAAAAATAACATTTAAATTTTTTTTTTCGGCATGTTTCCGAGCTCCGATTCGCCGCCGCCGTCATTACATCGCAGCAACCAGTAATCTCAAGGTCTAATTGTATACTGGATACCTGCTACTGTCCGGAGCGCCTAGGATTATTCCCTTTTCGTGTTGTGAACATATTGGAGTTGGTGAATATTGTTCTGTGCCAGCACTTAGCCCTCAGAACAAGCTGGTGGGGAAGGCCAGAGAAAACAAAAGCCACATCTTCCATCTGGCAATACACAGACTAGTCCCCAAAGAGAAAGATAGGATTGCCTGGTAATTTCATCATCCTCTCTCTCAACCAGACTTTCACAGCACAAGTGGGAAACCAAAGCCATGAACACCCTCAAAGCCGCGGGGTCATCAACCCTCTCCCTCCCGGAGGGAAGCTATATCTACTCCATCACTGCCTCGACCCCCGGTTCATTTGCAGCCATATCATCAGATGACTCCCTACGGATATTTGACGCAAACAGTCTGAAGTTACTTTCCGTCCCTGCGACGAAGACGCATGAAGGTGGGGTCACTTGTCTCAAGGAATGTGGAACTGCCACCGGCGGCGGACCGCAGTTACTAGCGACCGCAGGCAGAGATGGGAAGGTGAGGATGTGGGATGTTAGAAGCGGAGCTGGAAAGGGTCAGCCGGTTGTGGAGATGGAGAATGGTAAGTTTTGCTTGATCCTGTGTTTGTATGGTTCATCGTGACGTGGCTTGGATTGGGAGGGTATCCTGGTCTGGCTAGTTTGCTTTGTCCAAGGCCCATGCCATGATAGACCAGTTTCTATGTTCTATAGACTTTGTTTATGGTTCGGACTGACGGTTTCTAGCGAAACATGTTCCCATGTTGTCACTTGCTTGCTCTGCTGAAACGAACAGTGTCGTTGCTGGTACGGAGTTGGCATCATACCAGGCGGCAGTAGTATTTTGGTAAGTGGCCCCATTATCCTGTGCCATGAGAGTCAGCCGGACTTATCTCGTGGATGCCTACCTTTGTTGTCTATTTCGTCAAGTGTGGATTATACCTCGGATTTTCCAGCCTTGGAACCTGGAAGAATAGCCTATTGACGAATCATACAGGGATATCAGATCTCCAAAAGAACCCCGACTACAGTATACCGAAAGTCACAACGATGATGTGACAGAGGTGAGTCATTCATGGGGTTGTCACTTTATCGACTATTGGCTCTTATCATGCAGTACTAAGATGAGTCTCGCAGCTACAATATCATCCAACGCGTAATAATGTCGTCTTATCAGGCAGCACAGACGGCCTGGTCAATATTTATGACACAAACATCACCGATGAGGAAGATGCGTTGATCCAAGTAATTAACCACGGCTCAATACATCATGCCGGGTACCTCTCCGAGCAAGCTGTCTATGCCCTCAGCCATGATGAGACTTTCTCGATCCACCCTACTACGAACCCAGATGACCCAGCCCAAGAGCCAAGCCCCATTCAGTTCGGGGACGTACGACAGACTCTTGGCTGCGAATATGTCGTGCAGATAATTCGCGGTAGCCAGGGAACCTATGTTGCAGCTGGAAATACAACGTAAGATTACTACTCCCCCGCAAAAATTGGGATTTGATCTTTGTAATCCTGTGATAAAGCTAACTATGAAGCAGAGAACGAAAACTAGACCTGATACCCCTGGTTCCGAACCCTACGTGGCGATTCGACCAAGATCATATCTGGCGTCTTCCCGGTGCACATGGCGAGGAAATCGTGCGTTCATTATATCTTGATGAGAAGGTGTGCCAATCCTCATACCATATGTACTCTGTTTGGAGTAATTACAATACTTACATGTCACAGTCACAGGCAGTATTCACCGGCGGAGAGGATGGAGTTATCCGTGTCTGGAGACCAGAAGAAGCTAGCAGAGAAGGTTCTGAGACCCCATCTGCTAAGGTCTCTCGTCCTAAAGACAAAAAGCCGAAGGAGAAGGAACGGTTCAAGCCATACTAAAGGTTGAATTATCGAATGTTAGAAATCTTAATGTGGGCTGACGTCGATACGAAAATAGCATGTAACGGTTTGTTATGATCAGAATTTAGATGGTCTTTGATAGCATTGATTTTCAATTTAACATTTTTTGGGGGTGTTCTGTGATACCCGAAGTCCCTAATCTATGTTTTTTTACGAGACTTGCCTAACCGACCATTGTTGTCAGTATTTATCCGAACCGTAGACATACCTTGTTCCTACGATTCTAATCCTTTAATACCCTCAGTAAGTCCTCGATCTCATAGATTGCTTATTATCATCGTAAGAATATGCACCACGTGACCTATATACACCGCCGGTATCTTAAACACCTCGTGTTGACTTCTTTTGCCAAGGTAGCCAAGCCCGACAGCGCGAAGACGGTCTCCGTAAGCGTCACCACCGCGATGAGGCCAGCGCTTCGACAGCTCATCGCTCAGACCCGTGCTGGGGAGCAAGAAGAAGGCCTAAGCGATCGAAGCGATCGATGATAGACGTTTGACTTCCTGATTTGACCTTAACTGAGCCGGGTAAAGACCCCCAAACTGGGGCGGCTTACAGGACGCGCGAGCCCGGGGTAATCAGGATGGCTCTGCCGATTAAGGCTTTTCACAGAACCGAGGACGTCAAAATAGGCTTGTGCCTTTTATTTTTATCTGTATCCATGATTGATTGCGCATGTAATACTTCGATATGCTAGAGAGCCAGACATGGGGCAGGACGACCGACTGCATCCATTCTACCGCAGCCGCAGCTTTCAAGAACCGGGGTCCTCTGCACCGCTGGCGTCTGCAGACTTGTCCGATCCATCAGCCCTGCTAGGCCTTCTGACCAAGCAGGCCGAACTGCTACTGGCACAGAAGCGCGAGCTCGAGCTTCTCAAGGGTTCAACACACATCCAGCAACAGCAACAACAACAACTGCCTCAGCAGCCGCCATTGAGGCGTATGTCCACAGTGTCAGCACTGCAGCATCAATCAAACACTTTGTCCGTGGAAGAAGAACAAAAGCGCATCTGGCAAGAGGAGATTTTGCCGCTCCGTGATGAGCAGTTGCTTGGGTCTTTCATATGGCGTAAAGGCTTAACGTTGGAGGAGTTGCTGAGCCCGAATCGACCATGGAATACATGGTCCTACCGCGCGGCCTACCCGACCCTATCCAAATTCCTTTCGAATGTCTCCTTGAATGAGTACTCGAAGTCGCAAGTCCTCTGTGAGGATTTCAATGAGACCGGGCTAGTCTCGCGATGGCAATCGACTGAAGGCGTGTTGAACCATGCTTCCCTGTGGGCGGCCATCGGGACACGCCCAGACGAGAAGAATGAAGACTCTGAATCGAATATCACTGCCTCTGATGCATTTTCGCGTATACTTCGGATAGTTGATCTATCACCCATTGTAACTTCACTCGTGCTGGGTTCGACACCTAGGTAAGTATCGTGATCTCCTAACGTTTTCGAGACCCTAACTTCGTATGTAGAATAAATCTCTCCAAGATCGCACTCTTCCTAGAGAGATATCTGAGCTTCACGAACTATGGAAAGGCTAGTTTGTTCGGGATCCGCAGTAACGTATGACCATTTCAGAGGTGACGGGAGGCAGCCCCAATTGCTAATGATGTCCTGCAGACAGCAAATTCATATCTGTTCGAGTATCATTTTGCTTTCTACTTCGTCCCACAGACCACAATGGATAGGGAGCTTGTCGTGAAAGATTTTCGAGGATTACGACGCTCTGCAGCCTTCGGGCCAGGCCTGAACAAGCGCAACCGGTACATCTATGAAGAGCAGTTATCGTTCATCCTTGTGGGCGTGGGGAATGACGTGTATACATGCTATCAACTGGCAGAAAAGTATTTTGCTGGCCCTTACATAACGGGTACCGGGCAGAGCACGCTCTTCGTCAACCCAGACGGGCGTAGGCTGGGTAGTTGGACACCAGCATCCATTTTCCTGTCGTGGATTATGGTCACTATGCACCATGTACAATTACGTTGGCAGATGGCCATTGACGCCGTGGACGCACAGATTGACTCTCCTTCGCAGATCATCTTTTCCGAAGAGAACCCCGATCTGCTGTCAGATGATCCGCAGTTCTCGCGGTCAAAGACTTACTTCTGGGCCCTTCAAGCGTACAAGATGTTCGATGAGGCGTTAACGGCGACGATAGACACCTGGTACGACTTCCGGCAAAACTCTCTTCACTGCCTCAATGACGGCCGCATGGCCCCCAAAGACTGGGAGGATTCCACGAGGTCTATAGACCATGCCATTGAGAAGCTCCAGGAGAAGCTTCTGTGGATAAGAAAGAAGAGCAGCGAGGTCAGAGACCTACGCGATGGTTTGTTTGGAGCTTCTTCTCTCTTTGATAGTCGCACAACTGTCCGGCAGGGTGACAACATCCGGCTGTTGACATATATCACGTTGCTGTTCCTCCCACTTTCATTTTGCACCAGTATCTTTGGCATGCAAACATTGATTCCCCACACACTTCCCATGAGTACTTTTGCTATCACAATGCCATCGATCACCATCTTCACCGTTATACTAGTTTTCAATCTGCAGACCATCATGGATGCGTTTGAGAAGTTTGGATCCGATATTACACGAAGTATGCGAGACCTTATGAAGAGCCACAACCGACAGGACTGGAGAGATACTGCAAATGCACTCTATGCGGACCGAGTAGCTCGCCAACCTCCTGTCAAGAGGACAAAACCCCAAAGCAGCCACTGGGTCTACGCTCTTTTTGCACTTGAAGCAATTACCGTTTCGTTTCCTGTTTCTGAGATCGAGAATGCCTACCGCAGGATTCGATATCTATTTAGTCATCCGACTGCCGACCCATATCTGCTACAGGAGACCGCCGGTATGCCAGAAGGCGAAGATACTACCAAGTTATCACGAGCCCAAAAAGTGAAGTATGCCAAAGAGGCAGAGAAGAGACGCAGGGAGCGATCTTCTGTTCGTCAATTCCATCTTTTGAAGCTGCTGGTTCGACTTATTGTCCACCTGTCTAAAGTCGCGTTGGCAACGATACGGACAGTACTCCTGATCTTCTGGATCCCGCTGGTTATGTTGGAGTACACTCTTCTTCTCTGCTGGTTCATGATATCGCCGCCGACTTCTTTATTCGGCGACTCAGAGGAGGGGAAGCAGTCCTCGCTGAAAGAGGGTACCACTGAGAGGAATGCGTCTGATCCTCCCGCGAAACCGACAATAAGTATCTGGAGTCTCTCACCGCATGATCCTCAAAACCCCACTGTGACCATCTTCATCCTCCCTTTCCGCTGGCTCGGATTTGCCTTCGCACAACCCAAAAAGGCCCAACCATCGAACGAGCAGGCAGAACTACACGCCAAGAGGGTCCGGACCCTCTCTGATTTTACTCGACATACGCGATCTGGTTTATCGAAATTGGCCGACGTCAAGACTGAGGAAGACCCTTTATCGAAAGGAACCTCAGAGAAGCCTTCGCATAGGCCCTCTCAGATGCAGCGGAGACCTTCTGTAGCCGGGACAGCCTTTGACTTGAACGACTCTCCCAAAAGACAATCTACTCGGCGCTGGCACAGGGCACAGAGGCATCAGGCTAGTAGACTGAACGAAGGGTTGAATCTACCTGACATCGCCATGAATATCGACTGTTAATACTATTATTCCTTTCTTGTGATACTGTTTGCCGCATGAGGTCATGAACTGATGATGCCATGAATTACGACAAGCGGAACATATATATCTGCCATGTATAGCGAAGTGACTGTGCGGTCAGTTCCTGTCTGTATAGAGGATATTGAGTTCCTATGTTCGGAGCATATGTGACACAATATTTATGGAACTAGACATGTTCTTTTGGAAAAATGATAGACTCCAGAATTTTAGTTATGGAATATATTTCAACGCAATTTAGATTTTCGTTCACACCACCAAAATTAAAGCTGTCTTACATACGACTGCGAAACTTTCAGCGTTCCAGCTTATATAATTTGAACTCACCTTGACCACCTACCACTATGTCGGTGCCAGAAGCTTACCTGCATAGGTGATCTGTCATATCGCCGTTTGCAGCAGATTCTTTGGTTACTATTGAATCTACTAGATCCCTAGGATCTAGCTTCTTTTTCTATTTAGGGGTTAAATATGGGTTCAAACCTCCCTAGGTTCTAGTCTTCAAGCAACCAACAAGCAAGCATTAAGGAGCAGTTACCAGTTATCTAGAGCATTTCAGATAGGCAAATACAGTTGCTATGCTTCCGTGGCACAGGGTTCGACAATGTGTGTGTGTGTGTGTGTGTTGAAATTATTATATAGCTGCTTAAATATCAAATTTGGATAAAACTGGCGTTGCGCACGTAAAGCAATCTTCTAGGAGATGCAAGATTCCTCTACGAGACTACAATTTTTATAATCAAAAAAGATTATCTAGGAAATACTATAACGAGATTGCCATATGAAATCACCCTAAAATAATTGAAGGGAGCAAAATTCGCTATAGCGAGGATTAACGAGATATTATATGAGGGTTTAAATCAGACAACGTGGCCCGGGTTGGTTATGAAAAATTTCGTTATAGACAGGGTTCACTGTAGTAGGTGGATTATTATTGTGCAAGCCGGAACATCAGTCCGTCTTTGATTTCAGCAGGAAAAAAGTGTACGCAAAACAGAGATCTTTGGACTGCCTGTTGAGAAAGGCTTTTCCAGACCTCTCCTATCGAGGATCTAGAAGAAGAATTCTCTGTGATTTCGAGACTAAATCGAGTTGCGCTCCATTCACTGTTCCTTCTTACGGCCGGGTTATTAATTTAATTTCTGTGCTAGAAGGAAGGTGCGCAGGGCGCGCAGCCACGCTTCTTAGAAAACAACTGCCAACACACTGGTGCACTTTTGTCGGCGCCAGGAGATTACCTGCATAGGTGACCTGTCTTCAAGCAAGCAATAAGAAAGCATTTCAGATAGTCAATATAGTTGCTATGCTTCTGTGCCCAAGGATTCGACAACTTTCGAGTAAGTAAAGAATTCTGAGTCGACTACCGCATTGACGCAACCAATAACGAAGATGACACACCCTCAGACAGATCGAGTATTGATGCCCCCAGGGACCTTGAGTCATCGGCGAAAATCTCCCACTGATCCTTAGATCAACCTTGCCTATCTCTCCCCTTTCAAAAGACCTTGCTCTCCTGCTCTCGACACACTACCAACTTCGAAGCGAACTACACACGATAAGCGAGACGCGGGCTTGCTGCCTTCTCATCGAACAATTGGAACGGGTTGTCTTTAGGAAGGTCTCCCAAAAGTACTTTTTGGTGACTGCCAACATTCCCGGCTCACCATGGACGCGAATAAAGACCAAAACTTGGAAGGTAAGAAACCCGAACCTTAATGGGACCGCCGGATACTTACTCAAATGATAGAACACACCCTTTCCCATCAGTCATGGGTCTTAAGTTTACACTCCTCGATGACAATTTCATGTTGCGTAACCCCACCACCAACGAATTTCAAATCCTTCGTCGGCTTCTCTATGAAGCTGTTATAAAGTACTCTAGGATTGCCACTCCATTAGGCGAGGGCGAACAGAAAACCCGGGATACCTGCACCGACGGGCATCAGGGGTCTCCAACAAGTTACAATAATTACTGTATCAACATTTACAACATGGATGAGAAACTGACATGTTTCGAATTGGTTCAGCCTGTCTTAGTCAGCGGATAGCGGAAGAGTTCTCCTTCCGAAGCTTGAGCCTAATTGTATGTATTATATAGTATGTTTCTGAACCCCATCGAACGTACGCGTGTCAACTCTCCAGGGGGTCTGGCTCGACAAATTTTGGGACATCGTTCAGCAGGTGTAACGCATCTACTTTTTTTCATCTTCTCAGTGATGCACTATGACCAGAGGTATCCTGATTCTCGGCGCAATCGAATGAAATCCTTCACATGAAATAAAAGATGCAAGGCCTTCTTCGTGTCCCCGGCGAGATTTATACTCAACTCGCAGAACGCCCCCAGCTTCCCCAGGCCGACTTTTCAAACAAAACCATCATTGTCACCGGTGCTAATGGAGGCCTGGGAAAAGAGGCCATCAAATATTTTGTTCGCCTGGGTGCTGCAAGAGTCATTGGAACCACACGCTCAATTGAAAAGGGGAATACTGCTCGAGAAGAGATTAATACTGAGACCAAAAGGGCCGGTATTGCAGAGTTCTGGCAGCTCGACTACGCAAAATACGATTCTGTTCAAGAATTCTGTTCCCGAGTTGGAAGTCTGGATCGAGTGGATGCGGTTGTATTGGACGCTGGGCTCGCACCAGGGAGTTTCGAGCTGTTCGGACTGGACGAAAGTGCGATTACGGTTAATGTGGTCAGCACAACTTTGCTGGCTCTCTTACTTCTACCTATTCTTCGCAGATCCGCAAGGAGCTGGGCCATAGTTCCAACCATTGCCATTACGAACTCCAGTGTCCATATTCACGCAAGATTTCCGGAGCGGTATGCTTCCAGTCCGTTCGCTGCCCTGAATGACCCAGAAACGCGGACAATAGGAGAACGGTAAGGTTGAGCTATTTATTGTTGAAACAAAGACAATTCCAACCGCAGCTAATTAATCATGCTCGAGTCTAGATACGAAGTCTCGAAGCTATTACAGCTCATTGCAGCCCTCAAAATCGGAGACCATGTATCCAACTCTCAACCTTTTGTGATCGTGAACTTTTTCAACCCTGGGCTCTGTCGGACGGAACTATCGCGTAGCACTCGTGGGCCTAGAAAGCTGATAATGGACACGTTGCAGAGTCTGTTCGCCTGGACAGCAGAAGAGGGAAGCCGGACACTGGTGCTTGCTACTGTGGCTGGGCCAGCTTCCCACGGGTGTTTTCTCAGCGAATGTAAAATCAAGAAGTTAGTTAACGTTCACATTACATCTAGCACGTAGGCTCACTAACGCTCAATCAGTAAAGTTATGGCCCCATGGTTGTTTACTGAACACTGAATTCAAGTCCAGCAGAAGATTTGGATAGAGCTGAGCGGCCGATTGGAAGAGATCTGTCCTGGTGTTACGGGGAATATGGAGTCTCATCCTGAGTAGAGTGCGTTCGAGTCAGGACTCATAAATAACTCTTAGTGACGGAAAATTGAGGAATACGTTATGACCACAAAGGACCAATTCCTTCCTTTCTAGGACCTCCAGGGGGTTGCATTCTCATTGATCGCGTTAGACATTCAAAATCTAGCCTCTTTCCCCCGCTGTAGTGGACGGCAAAAGCAGTAGTATACTTTCCTTCTTTAGGATTAATTTCAGAGTTCAGGGGACCGGGGTGAAATAGATAAAGTACTCCGAAAATCAGGAATGCATATAAGAAAGCGGAGACTCATCGACTGCGCAAAGCTTAGTAGGGTACCTGAAAGGGAGGCCTATGATTGCCTGTTTACTCATCGAGGGCTGGTGTTATCCATGCAAATGGGATCGGCGTAGACGATGCAGAAGAGGCCGGACGCTATCAACACGCTAGGTTAGCCTTGTCGATCCGAAGCTTTTTTAGTCATTAATTCAAGGCTGAGTAAACTGTACTAAACGACGGTAAAGAGTTTACAGCTTTAAACTCGCTACAAGGTTTCGGAAGTGCGGAGATTGTGGGGTTACGTAGCTAATCTGTTGCACATATACAGCAAAATTTCCATTCCACCTTTCATTCAAACTTTCTTTTAGTGCAATGTTGACATTTGGTGATTTTTTGAACGATTTGTCTCCAAAGGCAGATTGCATTATTTCCTCCGCAGAAGCCCAGGGCCCTTTTCATGTGGTTTCGGTATGGATGAAAAAGACCGAAGGAACAGTCCCAAGGTTCGACCTTTCTCATGCTCTCAGTGTAATGCTTCATTCACTCGTGTAGCTCACCTAAGACGTCACCAAGCTTCCCGTGAGTACTCAGGTCGGCGTCCTGCCTATAGAATCCTGACAAGGAAACCGAACAGATCGAGGAGACAAGCCTTTCTTCTGTGCATATTGCCCCGTGTCGTCCTCACGCAAGGATGTCATCGTACGCCATACCAGGAAATTCCACGCAGACACAAATAATCAATCAAAGGAAAGGGACGCTCAAGGAGCAGCAAGATCTCACGAGCCATCTATATGCGACTCCACTTCACCGTTAGAATCTTATCCGCTCATACAGGCGCAAACACAAGATATGGCGGAGCTAGTCCAGGAATCCATCACACAGGGGATATCTGGATCACACTGTATATCGCCTCCGGCTCTTAATGATATAGACTTTTTGGCAGACGAGATTCCTGCGCTTCAAGGGATTAATCTCCACAATGATCTTATATTAGAGTCTTTCGGATTTGAGCAGCTGGACAGAAGCCGCCCTGGAACACCGTTTACAGGGAGTCGTCCAACTTCAGTCTACCAGAATGAAGATCATAGCGTGTTGGATCACTTCCGCAGGGACTATCGCGGTGGCAACGGATTTTTACGTCTTCATGATCGGCCGAAGACAGCAGGCTGCCACTTTACCTTGAAAGATGATGACTATGCCATGGCTCAGAAGAACTTAGCCTCTATATTATCATCTCAGAAGTCCTTGGATGTCTGGTTCCCTTCCAAGTATATGGTGATGCGGTTTGTGCGGGCTTTCTTTGATCATATGACTCCACATATGCCGATTGTCCATCAGCCAACATTTAACATCGCATCAGTAGAATGTAAGTTTCATTCGTATACATATCTGAATGCATTCTTTCCTATTTCCCCTTTCTCGTTCATGAGATGGGGCCGGTTTGCTTAAAAAGGTGTAGCTCCTCTACTCATCGAAATTATGGCATGCGGCGCCTTGTATCTAAGCGAACATGAAAAAGCTGTGAGACTTCACAGAAGCGGAGTTCAGATGATTTTGGAGGTCAGTCAAGAAGAGCACCTGAATTTATTGACTCCGCAGTGCTTGAGCTGATACATTGTTTAGGATCAATTGCTGTCACTGTCAGACGAAAAACCTATTAGCTTTAAGCTTTGGGTTCTACAAACGAGTCTTCTAATAAATGTCTTTCGAGTCTGCACATCACAGTCTCCAATCGAAGAACAAAGGATGAGCTTATTCCCCCATAGTATTCAGGTTCGTGAGAGTCTTTGATGGGACACGGCCCTCAGGAAAGACTAACCAAAATAACCTCGCCTTAAATCTAATAGTTTACACACCTTGCACTAAGGGAAAAAAAGACATCAGCTCCAGAAACATATCAACAGTGGGTTTATGAAGAAACTGTTAGCAGGTATATTGGCCAGATTCGAGATGGTGAGCAGCCATTATCGCTTACGTGGGTTTAGATGCGTTTCATACACTATTTTCCTTGGGGCCATTTTTTGCATCACCACCAGAGAAGACGGCTTCTCCCCTCGCTTTCGAGACTTGACATTCTTCTTACCTTCAAATTCGATACAATGGGAGGCCAATGAATCAGACTGGCTAGGTCCTCCTATGACTCGTCCTGATTATGCCGCGAGTCTGAATGCTATTCTTGCTGGCCAGAAGCCGTCCTTCAACATGAATGACTTTGGATTGCTAACAATAGTATCTTCTGTTCTGTGCCGCATTTGTTCATTGGAGAATATGGAAACGCAGCAGTTGGACATCTATGATCACTTTGTCCGCCAGATGGAACAACCTTTGAATGTTCTCAATGAAATATGGAAAGATCACGCTACAGCCATTGCAGACTCAGGCTCCCTATTCAGCCCCCTGTTGCAATGCACTCATGGGATTTTAAATTCAGCATATTACCACCTCTATGGGAGCCATCAGCTAAGACTGATGAGGAAGTATCTCTGCTCTCCGGAAAGTCTTAAAAGCCTCTCCGACCTCAAGATAGCTGTGGAACACTGCTGCGTTGAAAAACCGCTATCTTTGGCAACTGAGTCGTGGAGGCAAGATTGTAGGGTAGGAATCAGCTATTTACAGAAGTTGGCTCCTCACCGATATTCACCTCTCTCAGCGATATGCATCCTAGAGCGCGGTACGTACCACGATCCTATATCCCATCTCAAAGTAGCTGTTTATTTTCGAATCTCCGGATATTCTAACTCTTCTAGCTGTCCTGATATTTTGGTATCTATCGGCAAGACCTCTCAGTCAACTGACTGCGGAACAAGATCTTACGTTGAGAACGTTATTGCTGGAAGGGCTTGATGAACTCAACGGTTTGCATTCTATGAGACTCGAGGAGCTGGTCGTCTTACCACTCACGACATACGCACAATTGCTAAATGAGAGCACGGTCTGGCGATGTGAGTTGTCCTACTTGTTCTTCCTGTAATCCTCTAATTACCAGATGGAGAGTTATGTAATCAACGGATGAACCTAATTGCACCGAAGAATAGGGCCATCGACGATTGCTGAGATGATAATGCGTCTTGCTCGGCATATAAAAGTTCTGGCTGCAAGGGAACGGCCGGAAATCCTAGTAGATATCATTCAAAATCCTCATTCATTCTCTAGCGAAGGCACTTCATGACACATGAATCGCGACAGCTGAAGAAAGAAGGAACCAAACTGAAAAGGATATTCTTCCTACATTTTACGCCAACCTTCATCTTGCGTCCTTTGGCCCTCTTGATAGCGGCTGAAACGTCTTCAGTGGCGGATGACGGGCACATTTCGGTCGGTTTTATGTCTAATAACCTGAAATTGAAGGATCTCTTACGAATATTCCAATATCCTTCCAAAAGAAGGATTCAAGGTTCCAACCGTTTAAAGTCGACATATTGACATAGAAGGAGACATTTAGCAAGGGAGCCACAGATGAGAATAGAAAGTACGAGTAGCTTTAGGATAGCCCATAGGTTAATTGTTGTTCTTTATATACGTAAGAAATAGCTCTCGTATGACATTTGTAGTAGAGACGCTGAATCAGGGTGGCCACCTAACCCCGGGCCATATGCGCCACCTACACTATGATAGTGGTGGACTCCCCCGGACTTTTTAGTCTATTTCTATTATCCGGGGAGGCATAGCAGTCTAAGCTACGGTGGCAAAAAGAAGCTCTTAGTCTATAGTATATGTATAACTTGGAACAGATAAACTTTGTCCCGGCTGCAAGGTGTAGTAACTGATTAGAGATGACTTATTAGTGCTTATTAGACTTATAGTGAATACAGACTTTACTTATACACCGCATAAAAACAATTACTATTTTCTAGAAGTGATCTTATTTCATTATTTTATTTTACCCACCTGATTTTACCCACCCACCTCATTACTCACCCGAGTGATCGTCGCAGCTAATGCGAGTGGGGAGCGACTCATATCCAAATGCGTGAAGCTTAGCATTAGGTGAATAGTATTGGTGTCGTAGATTGCATAATAATACAAGGTCTGAAAACCAATGAAAACAAACCGGATGGGGGAAGAGGGAATATTTGACAAATATTTCAAATAAGATTATTTTCTGAAATTAGAGAAAGAAACTCTAAGAACAATTACACAGATATCTAAAGAAGATGCAAAGACTGCACAATATCAAATGTAAATTATATTATATTGACGGTCTAGATATAACACGCCTGATGTATTGCAATCAATATCGTTCAGTCAGGAATAAAACCATATAAGACCCCTTAAACAGGGGCGCCCCGGGAGTGCTTACACAAAAAAAGGGACAACGAATTGAAGTGGAAATTACCCACCTGCTTCTGAGGGGCTCCTCTCCGCATGTTGCTGAGGCCCCTGTTCGATGGCGCATGTTCGGTGGCTAGTATATGAGACATCGGATGTCCTCGGTGCAACGTGCTGAAGACAGAATGGACAGAGATTAGGTATCCGCACTCAGGGACACAGAGGAAGAGAGCGAAGAGAATTACTTAAGGAAACTAACGGTCGATTATCTTCTCATTACACTTGTTAGCGTGTAGCTGAATACTCCAAATGTCTGTCCTACAACGTTTCCTACCGCCAAATTCGGATCTGAGAACTTTCTACTGTCCCAGCCTGGGGAGTAGCGTCTTCGAGAGGGTTACTGTCTCTACTGTCTTGCCATATGTCGGAATCCTTCTTTTCTTATTCTGGGGATTGCCATTCCTTCGCGGTTTTCTTACAGCACCCACGAAGAAAGTTCCTGGTCCATTCTGGGCACGGGTGACACGTTGGTGGGAGTACTGTACCCTTCTCAAAGGAGACTCGCACCTTCGCTATATCCGTCTGCATGACAAACATGGTTCGCTGCGCTGCTATTCCATATTGTGAGTCCCCTAATTGCTAAGGAACTTTCTACTAGGCCCGGTTGTCCGCGTTGGTCCGAACCGCTATAGCTTTAGCCAACCCAGCGACGTCAAGGTCATTTACGAGCTAGGTGCAAAGTTCGTCAAAACGGAGTTCTACAGTGTGTTAAACCATCCTGATCCCGAGAAGAGGAATATTTTCACCATCCAAGAACCTGATTTCCACAAGGAAAGACGGAGGAAGATCGGATCCTTGTATACAATGACGACCATGGTCACTTACGAAGATGCTGTTGACAAGATGACCAATGTGTGCATTCGAAAGATGCATCAGTTTGCTGATGAGGGTCGTTTAATCTCCGTTCCTGATTTCATGCAGTTCTATGCTTTTGATGTTATTGGAGAGATTACTGTAAACTCTCTTTTTCTAATACCTAGGAAGAGATGCACAGTTGGGCTAATGCAATCCAGTTTAACAAGGATTTCGGCATGATGGAAAAGGAAGGAGATACAACCGCGATGGTCGAAGGTATCCACGAAGCCAACGACTATCTTGCCCACATGGGCTTGGTGCCGGATCTACATCCCTGGATTACTACAATGAGAGCTCTGATGCGCAAAAAGCCCGTTACAGCAGTGTTAGCCAAATATACCTTGATCCAGATCGGAAGGAACCGCGAGGAGAATGCGAAACCGACCAGCGACAAGAAATACACCACTTTTCTGAAGAAATTGTTAGACCTGGAGGCTGGCCACCGTGTTACAATGGAGAACATCGTAGATGCTTGTGGGAGCAATATCGGAGCAGGATCTGACACCACTGCAATAACCCTAAGCTCGGCACTACATTACCTGTACAGACATCCTGAGAAACTGGCCAAACTTCGAGATGAAATTGATATCAAAGCTGCTCATGGTCACATCTCCGATCCTGTGACCTTTCAAGAGGCCCAAGAAATGCCATATCTACAAGCGGTGATGAAAGAGACCCTGCGCCTCCATCCAGCAGTCGGGACAATATTGGCTCGTAAGGTTCCCAAAGGAGGAGTGCAATTGGGAGGATACTACTTCCCAGAGGGAGTAAGTTGCCTTTAGCTAGTCACAATTCTGTTATGCGCGCTCGTTAACCACAGGTACGCAGACCGAAGTTGGGGCAAACGCTTGGGTGATCCACCACAATAAAGACATCTACGGACCAGATGCCGACGAGTACAGACCAGAAAGATGGATTGAGAAAGATGAGTCGAACGGTCTCAGGGATTCTATGATGTTTGCTGTACGCTGATCCCCCAAGAGTGTAGAGACCATGGAGACTGACTAGAGTTATCCTTTGTGACAGTTTGGAGCAGGCTCCCGAACCTGTATCGGTAAGAATATTAGCCTTCTCGAAATGACCAAAGTTCTGCCACAGATTGTCCGTAAATTCGACATCATCCTTGAGAATCCAACGAGACAGGTCTCCTTGGACGCACGATGCGCATGGTTTGTCTATCCTAAATATAAGGCTTGGATTAAACAACGGGAATCCACACGAGTCAGGCCATAGCAGAGGAAAATATGAAGAATGAGAAAGCCTTTATTTTTCTACGTGATTACTTGCAGAGAACCTGGTCGATTCGACGAAATTGTCACAGATCTTGCTATCCGAAGAGCCACAGGAAAGGCAAAAGTGTTATAGCCAGGAGCAGGGACTTGGATTAACATCATTGATCTCATCCCAGATAACAAGCAGATGTTTCCTTTTTTTTAGGAGAAATGGAGCCATAGGTCTTGAACCTGAGCGCTGTGTCTATGGACCTGTAGCGATTGACAGTATTATGGATTCCTTCCCTAATCTCAATACAACAAAAGAAACAAAAGGAAAAGTGATAAAGATG
Source organism: Paecilomyces niveus (assembly GCA_003116535.1). NCBI lineage: Eukaryota > Fungi > Ascomycota > Eurotiomycetes > Eurotiales > Thermoascaceae > Paecilomyces > Paecilomyces niveus. Next base: position 253,621 of record QEIL01000023.1, on the reverse strand, counting down.
AATAAATAAGGACCCCCCTTTCCCGCAGTACCTCGACATGATCCAATTGTTGCTAGATCATAAGAAGACACTGGGTAGGTGATGGTATTCATGTATCTCGGACCCGCCAAGCATTTCCGCTTCCCTCGATTCTCTCACCGCCCGCGATAAGATCAGCGCCACTTTTTTCTTGGACGAAATTTTGATTCTTTCCAACGCGCCAATAGCTATCATTGCAACTGTCCACTGGCACCTATGCGCCATTCCTTTTCCTTCTTCTAGCATTAGAGAGTCTCCGAATAAAACGAAACACCAGCAATGTCGCGCTGAGGTCTTTCTTCAACGCAACAAACCTTCATTTCATGAGTCCAGCCTCAGCCACCGAAGACTGAGCGTTTCGAGACGCCAGATACCGACATAGCCGCCTTCCCACAACATAATTAATTCCTCACTTGCTCCGGCAAGACAATCTGACCAAATGGACGCCAAAGCTTACCTCATGCGTCATGGCTGGGACGGTCCCGGTAACCCTCTCAACCCGAACCGTCGACCAGGCCCTCACGGCGGACTGGGATTGACTCGTCCGATTCTAGTCGCGCGCAAACAGAATAAGGACGGCGTGGGTCGGAAGACGACCAAAGATCCCACGAATCAGTGGTGGTTGCGTGGATTCGAAGAGGCACTACGTGGTGTCGGGGAAGATGGGGCCGCAAATGACTCCGGGATCGGACAGCAGGGAAGTTCGCTGATTCGAAATGGGAGTGAGCTTTACAAGTTCTTTGTGAGGGGTGAGGGATTAAAGGGGACTATTGAGGAGAGTGCGAATAGGATGAAGGAGGAGAAGAAGAAGAAGGATAAGGATTCTTCCAAAGAGAAAAAGTCGAAATCAAAGAGGAAGCGAGATGATGACGAGGAGGAAGCAGATTCAAAGGAGACACGGGCTCTCAGGAAGGAAGAAAAACGGAAGAAGAGAAAGATGAAGGAAGAAGCCGAGTCGGCTTCGAATCAGGATACATCTTCATCCGTCGAGACGAAGGAAGAGCGACGGGAACGAAAGAAGCGCGAGAAGAAAGAAAAGAAAGATCGAAAAGAGAAGAAGGCTTCTTCTGATGATAACGCGGATGGCCAGACAAAATCATCTCGTGATGAGCGAAAGAAAGACAGCAAACGAAAGAAGGAAATAACGCCCGCAGAGCAGGATTATCCTACACCACTTTCTACGGAAGAATCGAGCTCAAACTGCTCAGCGGACGATGAGAAAGGATCGTCTAAACTGAAGAAAGAGAAGAAGGAATCCAAGAAGAGCAAGAAGTGGAAAAAGGAGGAGAAGAGATCCAAAAGCGACACCTCCGACGAGGTCAAAAAGGAGAAATCGAAAAAGCGCAAAAGGGAAGAAAAGTCGTCTTCAAATTAAGTTCGGTAGTATGACAGGACTGTCAATATTCTCTAGACGGGATCATGTACACTGCACTGCACCGCCATACGTGGATAGAAATTTAGATACCCCATTTCAGCTACTTCTTAGAAAAGCATTTCTTTTTCATTACATGAAACTTAGCCCATTTGAAGTATATCGTAGCTCATGTCAAGGAAAGACATCACTCCTCTGCAGGCAATTTTCCCGGCTTATTAGACAGGATCCATGGCCTTCTCTGCCAGAAATCATCCTTGATAATATCAACATGCTCAACAACTACCTTCGCTTTCCGCCGTAACTTTCGTAGCCTTTCCTGCTGTGTTTTTGAGATCTCTTTCTGCAGAGCAGTTGTGGCGTCTTCTTGTGTTGGTGCTTTCGTGAGGTCTGATAACTGCAGGTCTTCTAATTCGTACTGTAGTTAGGAAGGAGTTGAGTTAGTTGCCTAGTGTTCGTATATTGTGTATTATATTGTGAAGTAGATGGATATACCTGACGATAGACGACGCTTCCTTTCTTATATATCTCCGGTTCGTTGTTATAGTTAATTCCGAATCGAGTGAAGAGGATCTCGTTTTTCTCAGAGGAGAGGGTGCCCTGTGAAGTTCTCTGTTAGATTTCGCTTCTACCATTGTGGAGCAATATTGAATAAGGAGTAAGACTGGAAATTAAGAGAAGAAGTTGATACCTTCAATTCCCTCTCCGCATCCGTGTTAGTCATTCCGCCTTTTTGAATCATGGTCCAGAAAGTAGTATTATAAAGATTGTTAATGTGGCCTGTTTCTCTCCTCTCATAATTAGTACCAATCATCCACTCCTGATGAGAAACACGGCAACTGATAAATTAAGATATGGGCAGACTTCTGACGTACAATCGACCTGTCTCCAGCTCATATAATCTCTCAGATTGGCTGTAGTCGGATACAAAACCGCCCGACCATCGAAGGTAGGAAGCAATGACGGGTCGAGTGGCGTGTCAGGAAAGAATGCGGACCATTTGAAAACGTAATGTGCCGTAAAGGTCGATACAATGGTTGTGACGAGCTTTCTAGAGAGTTGGTTAGAGCAGGGAAATCACTCCAAGCAGCACTGAAGGGTAACTGGAAATTAAAAAAAAAAAATTCGAAAGAACTCCTTACCCGCTCCTTCTCTCAAATAACTGGCATGTTGGATGGAAGACAAAACTAACAGGAGTTGAGCAATGAACATCTCCACGGTCTAGAATCCCAATGCCACTTGGGCAACACCCATACCTATACTCATCACTAACACCGTAAGCAATAACTAGATCCGTAAGATCCTTCATGACCTCCACAGCTGCCGCATTCATAAGATCCAGTGCCCGGCGATCATTAGGTTTTCGAAAGCCGTATTTATCGGATAGTCTGCGGCACAAGGCCAGATAAGTTAAGCTGAGATTTTAAGCACGCAGCGCTGGAAGATATCAAGACAAGAAGAAAAGAAAAAGTCACCGACCACAAGCAATCAGATCATTGGAAATTGGTGAATGTAACGAATGGAAAGGCGCATCATAAGCAATCAAGATATGGAAGCAAAAAGAAAAACTCTATGAGGGGCAGCGACTCCCGATATGAAATGAAAAAGCAGGTCACCAGCGAAATACGATTTTCAAACCCCAAAAACCGCGAAAGATAAAACATAAAAAGTAAAATAATTAAACGGAACTAACTTATGGAACCCCCTTCCATCGATCCTGACCACTATCCAAGCATTCGGGAGCAACCCATCCGGCTGCTCGAACTGCTTGACGTACTCGTATCTGTGCACGAAAACCGTCAGCCAAATGCATTAGACAAACAACCGTAAAAAAAGTATAACCGAAAAGAATGGCCGTACTTCGAATTAGCCATATTTATTACTACTTTCTATGCATCGTTGAATGACGTAGAGGGTTAGATGCGGCTCTGAGAGTATGCGATGCGATTTGATGCTGAGTGGATGTGGCTAGTGAAAGTCAAGTGGGATTCCAAGTCATGGTGGAGAAATCCTCCAAAGAAAGTAGCATTTCCTCGCTTCCCACCTCCGCGCCACCATATACAGTCTTCAAGGACGGTCGATAACGAACACGATATCTTTAGAAGATATCTGGCGGTAATGAATTTGGGGTGGAGATAGAATTTAGAGATGTATAGTAGTTCAGTTTTTAAATAGGTATTTGATTCCACAGAAATATTCTGCAGTATAAGAACCACCTCAGAACTTAATGCTTCACAAAGAAACGTCCAAAATTCAATATACTCCTAAATTATACCACATGAAGAACATCAAGGCCATAAGAAGTCCCCATTGCAAGCCAACAATTTCCTCACAATGGCACAGCCACCTCATTCCCTACATTTGCCACAACCGTTTTATTCGTCCCTCCCAAACACCAACAAGTCCCCGGCGTCTGCGTTCCCGTTCCCGCAAAGTTATACGTACAACCAACATCCGTCCTGTCCTGAAAATAATTCATCGTGTTACACAGTGATAAACACTCGTCGAACGAAGATAGGACCGTTGACGATAATGTTTCCTTTCCGCTTCCGCCGAAGTCGGAGTCGCAGAGGATGCGGTAGCTTATTGAACCCAGACTCTCCTTGGTGACTGTGTTGTTGGCATCGGGGCAGGTAGAGGATACAGTTGCAGTACTCGATGCTGCTGATGAGGTGGTTGATGTTGATGGTATTGATGTGGCCGTGGTGGTGTTAGAAGCAGTTGGCGCTGTAGTTGAAAATGGCAACGATAGTGTGGATGTAGGAGAAAGTGAGGATGTAGATGAAAGTGAGGATGTAGGTGAAAGTGTGGATGTAGGTGAAAGTGCGGATGCAGAATGCGATCCTGGAGAAGAGTTAGCATATTCTGTTCCGATATCTTCCAGTCATAATCCGGACATACCACTACTCTGAGCCTTCTGAATGCCGACTCCCAATCCAACAGCGACACCAACCACAACCACAGCAAGCCCCATTACAACCATGACAAGCCAGAAAGTCACTTTGCGTAGCCCACATATCCTCGGCTCCTTAGGCGCAGACTGATATGTTCCTGTAACCGGGATAACATTTCCCTGCGCTGGATAGTACACGGGTTCCAGACCCGGCTGGACGACATATAGTCCGTCGTTCACTACCTCTTTTTGCGCCTGTGCCATTTCGTGAATTCACGAGCTATACAGACCTCGATTTATGGAGAATCGAGGGAACATGGTAATTAAGACCAAAGAAAGGCACTCCTAGGAGATATGGCAGAGCCATTCCCCTTCATATGCTGGAAGATGTCCAAGCCCGTCTACCCGTCTAGCATGTTTGACGGCGCTTCGAATCGACACTTCAATCCTTAAAGCGGTAACATCCCCTAGTTGACAATTAGCGCTTCTCGCATCGATAGGACGAAACATATCTCCCAGGCTCGAGGATCTGAAACTCGAGTACGGACAACACCTTTGAGTTGAATTCTATTGGGCCATTTTCTGCACTGTAAGCGCCGAGGGACAGCGCCGAGCGACCTTTGGGGGCGGAAAACAAAAGCGTTGGTAGGGAGCTCCTTTTCAGGCTAATGATATGGCGACGGTCCATGCTGGTGTTTGTGTGTTTGGGCGCGAGAGAATGAGAGGGGACTACCTATGTGTGGAGTTACGAAATCCATCTAGGCAGCTAAGAGGAAACACCAAGCTACTACTTTTCCCTTATGGAACCAAAAGAAGTTTATGGAAAGTAAGAAACGTAATCTTCGTTTCCAAACGATTGTGTTGAACGCTAACGTCCTAGAAATGGAAACACTTAAGAACACTGGTAAACGAATACTAATCGGAACTCCTCCAGATGCAAAATGCTGCGTTAGGCAGACCGTCTTCCTCCGCTTACACAGATGTCGATACCTCTTCGGCAGGTTCCTCATCACCTGTCTCGCCAGCTTTTTCACTCTCGTCACCGACAGACTTTTCGGGTTTCTTGGACTTCCTGCTAAAGAAGCCCAGGCTACTCCTAGATGACTTGTCAACCGAATGAATGCTAGACGCAATGCTGTCGACGCTCTTTCCAAGCTGGGCTTCACTGCCAGCATCCTCGTCAATATCACCTTGAGAGGAATCGCCTTTCTTCGAGAAAAGACCGGAGCGGTCTTTCCATGAAAGATTGAATTTGCTGGAGCTGCTCTTCCGCGTGATCTTCTGGATGAATGATTCTTTCGAATTCACAGTATCAGACAGAGTCTCTGACGGCATGCGCTCAAGTGACTCGTAAGATTCAGTGGCGGAATTGGTTACAGATCGGCCATCTCTTGAACGGCGAGGTTCTGAAGGAGACCCACCATCATCCGAGGTGGGGTCAAAGGGTAGATCTAGCTCAGAATCCTTCTCTTTATCCTTGTCCTTCTCCGATTTCTTGCTAAAAAGTGTCCTGAAAGACGGTGCCGCTGGGTTCAGCTTCGGAGTAACCGGTCGATGAGAGGACGACGGCCGAGTGCCAATAGGCGCTTGCAAAGGACGATGTTTCTCGAAAGAACCCTGTAAGAAATCAGGCTCCCCCGTGAGACCTAGCGGTAGATGACTCGAAGAACCGTATTGGGTAGAAGGCCTCCGCGACTGCGTCCTCGACCACGTTGAAGGTGATGCCCATCCGAAGCCGAGAGGGCTTATTCTGTGACTTGCTTTCTCAGCAGTGGGCCAGCCGAAATGCCGATTATCAGTGGACGGATGCGGCAACTGGTGATCAAATGAAAATGTGGAGGATGGCTGGGGGGAGAGGGACCCCCGTCGTACAGTTCCAAGAATCGAGGAGGGATCAATCGGGTCATGTGTGGGACTGAATTGGTTGTACCCAGTGTTGGCATCAGAGCGTTCAGTGGACTTGAAAAGATCGCCTGTGCTGCCAGAGCCTACTTTGCTGGAGGAAAAGAGGTTTGTGAAGGCAGCCCTGCGGGAAGATAGATGGTCTGACGAACTGTCCGCAGTCACATTTACTGTGTTACTCCGCGGAAATAGAGAGATCGGGTTCGGCCAGTTGCCTGTGTAGCTCAGTCTTCGACGTCTGGACCCAATAGGGTCTATCTCATCGATGTCCCGGGGGAATGACTGACTTTGGCCCGGTTTCAGGCTCCCAAGAGCAGGTGGTCCATCTGCCAGGGTCTTTCCACGCTGGCGATGGAACCCAAACAGGCCCGAAAGCCTCCTTGATGCACTCTGTACCTCACTATGGGGCCCTTCCTCAGGAGCTGCACTGGATTGAACATCGTTCTCACGGGATCCGTCTAGAATTTCATGGGAGCTAGGTAACACGCCTGTAGGCTTCTCCTCTGCAGATGCCGGTGAAGGTGATCCTCGATGCGGATCCTCTAGCTTAGAGCCGATGGGCTCAACAGGGAATCGCAGGTGTTTTACCTCGCCGAGAGGTTCCGGGGACTCTTCATCCCCGAGGAGATCTGACGGTAGTAACGCATCAGCGCGCGGGCTCATGGGTGGATTACTGAGCGATATATCTGAATCAGCTCGAATGGCATTTGACTGATCAGCGGGCCCAGAGATCGTCATTCCATTATTGATGTTGAAGAATGCCGAACTGGGAGCGAACGTAGGCGAGCTAGTTGTGGGAGGATGGTAGTTCACGGCACCGGAAAAGGATGTATCGATAGCCGGGAAGTTCACTGGAGACGAAACATTGCTCTGAAGGGAACTGCGATGGCGTGGACGACGCATAGCGGCAGCGTGGGACATGTCTAGTTCCAGTGGAGGCAAAGCAGCGAAGGGACCAGTGCCGTTTGTTCGTTGACTGGTTAGCCATTTCAGACGCTCCTGGGCTTCCTGGTATTGTTGCTGGGCCTTGAGAGCAGCCAGTTAGCAGAGTGTTTCAAGATGGCAAAAGATCAACACTTACCTGAGCATGAAGGCTGACGAGAGTGGCATATCGTGCATGAAGATTGCCCAACCTGACTTCCCATTGCCGTGCACGCTCAGTGTCGATACGGTCCAGCTCCTTTCCATCTTCACTATCGCCACCCTGGAGCTTCTTTCTCTCTTCCTCCAGCTTCTTGATCCGGCCGCCCTTTTCTTGTATCTCGTCGTCGAGCCCTTTCATTTCCACCTGCTCGTTGGAGATCTTTCCTCGAATCTCCGCGGTCCGTTTGGCGGCTCCGTCCTCCACGCGGGATTTCTCCTCCTTAACTCGCGTGATATCCTTGTCCATTTGAACTATTTGTTCTTTCCACCTGACGATATCGTCCTTGCGTTTCTTGCGCTCCGCTTCCTTCTGCTGCAATAGGCGCTCGCGTTTGGTCTTCTCGCTCTGGACCGTTCGGTTCACGCTCTCGAGCTTATTGACATGCTTCTTCAGGTCACCACTGACCTCGTCCTTTTCTCTTACACGTTGTTTCAATTCGTCCCTTTGTTTCTCCAGTTCCTTCAACGACACGCTGTGCTCCTCTTCCTCATCGGCAATCTGCTTTTCCACATTTTCGTTCTCGTGCTGTAGCGCCTTTAGTCGTTCTGCAAGCTGCTCGATAGTCTCGTCGGTATCCTCGTTCGCTGGGGCCCTCTGCAGATCATCCGCTTGTACATGGGTCGTATCGGTGCTCGTGGCCGCGGGTGAGAGTTTCCGTCCGCCAGCGATGCGCTTTGACTGTAAACCACCGCTGTGTTCGCGGGCCATAATCGGTGCAGAGGGTGCGGCCAATGCCGCAGTCGATCTGGGGATCGAGGCTCGGATCGTAGGGCCACCTGTAGTACCATTTTGCTCTCTTTGCGACAAGGGTAACGGTTTCGTGCGGACATGAAGGATGGCACTTGCGGTCTGGAAGTTCGCTGCGCTAACTGCAAAGACGCAAATGTGGTAAATATTTCCAGGTATTAGGTTCGATATGATAACGGCCGTCTCCGCCCTTTTGGTTTCTCCCACTGCGTCCGGTCAGCTTTGGATGACTTCTATAACACCGAACTTGTGCCCTCACCTTTCGCTCCATTTATTTGAACGATATGCTTGTGGATCGAGTTCTGGAAATCGGGCTGTTTCCAGGCAATCCGAATCTCACGCGCGCAAATCTCTTCGAGAGTAACTTCTGGGGCCGGCGGGATATCCAGGCCCAGCTTGTCAACAAGGACCTCATTTGGAGTCTGACAGACCTGCCAGGCACGGTAGAGCAGCCTACACGCTGTAGTTAGCAAGTCTCTCCATAGTGAGCAGTCAAGCAGTCAGCGACTCACCAGACCAGGGCCCATAGGATGGTGGCCGCCAGGAATAGAGCCATGACACCTCGTACCCTCACACGCGGGACCACGCTGGGGTAGGTGTCAAAGGACAGATACAGCGGCTCATACATCCCAGCGTCGAGGGTCCATCCGTCCAGGTGGAACGCAGCCAGGGTGAAGAGTGTTTGCGCTAGAGGAATGCGCTCCTCAGCTTTCTTTTGGAAATGCTGCTTTTGCTGTTGCGCCGCCAGACGAGCCATGGAAAGTCTTGGCGGGCGGGAGTCCATCACGTGCCACCGGAACAGCGGAAGATCACTTTCTCCGGGCGGATCTCGTGCCGGGGAGATCTACGTCACGTGCTAGCCTCATCCGGACTAGCGCGGTATCGGTTCCAACTGCTGCCCCGCCAAAGTTCAAAGGAAGGAAGCGCCGAGGCTGAAAGTCGTGAGGCGTTGGGCGTTGAGAGAGTGGACGAACCCAACAGCTCCAAGTAAGTAAAAGCTCGACCACGACAGCGAATCCACCCTGCCATCTTGGCGGACGCGGGGAAGAGTTCTTGGGGTCAATTTTCTCAACATTACTCTTCTTATTTAATTACTTCTTCTCTAGTCCTGTTCTTAAGCCGCTCTCAACCCTGCTTGGTGTTTTTGATATGAGACAGCCGACGATCTCCGTCCGATAGTGTCACATGCGCCCTTGTTGGCTGCCTCCTCCACTTCCGCTCGTTTCCCCTACAATCCTGGCCCTGTTTCCTCTCGTCATCGATCCCGGGAGACTGCTTCTCTGCCAGGCATACTCGTAGTCCTGGTCGTGGGTGGTAACGGTTCCAACCGTCCAGTCTCGGGATGCAGTACGTGCGAAGTATCAGCGGCTCCGTCTCCAAGACATGGAACTCCATCAATCCAGCCACCTTGAGCGGAGCCATTGACGTGATAGTCATCGAGCAGGAAGATGGTAGGCGAGATCATGATCGAGATTAAGTTGCAAGAGGATAGACGACGCTGACCTGTGGCAGGGACCCTAGCTTGCTCGCCGTTTCATGTCCGCTTCGGGAAGTTCTCCTTATTACGGCCCTACGAGAAGAAGGTGCGGTTAGACGGTGGCGTTTCTGCCAGTTTGCATTTCTGACCACTTTTTCAGGTCGAGTTCCGTGTCAATGGGGTGCAACAGGACTATGCGATGAAATTGGGAGAGGGAGGGGAGGCGTTCTTCGTGTTTGAAACGAAAGATGACGTACCCGAATCGTTGCAAACATCTCCTCTGGTGTCGCCCACGGGGAGTCCCAAACCGCCAGCTGGAGAACCGTCCCCGCTCCAAGAGCCTGAATACCTCGATTTAGACAAATCCAGGGTACCCCCGCATCTGTCAGAGACCATGCGGGTGTCCAGTGATCTAGGTTAGTTTGCTCATTGGCTGCATGTCCTTTGATATCCCAGCTCACTCTGGGTAGGGCTAGTTACACCCACATCAGCATCACCAGACGCCGCTGCTTTGAGCAGGTCCCGTCAGAGCTCATTCGATGACGAGATACCACCCGCAAAGCGCACGATGTCTGAGGATGTTCTTGCGGCAACGAGTACTCTGCAAGATGCTAGCACTAAAGAATATATTCCTCCGGGAGTGCTTCCGAGGAAGCACTCGGACGCCCATGAGGATACTACTGCATCTCGACGCTCTCAGAGTCCCCCTCCGTTGTCAGCCAAGGAGGCCTTTTCGCGCGCAATGGCCTTATCGAGGAAGCTCTCGGGTTCAAATATCCCAACCCATGTGACGGAGACGGGCGATCTGATGCTTGATATGACCGGCTACAAGAGTAGTGAGGAGAACGCCCTTCGAGCGGAGATTATTGCACGTAAAATCCTCGCAGAGGAATTGGAAGGTAACTATGATATTGGCGCCCTTATTGGAGCAGACGAGAAGGGAAACCTGTGGATCTACAGCAGTGAAGAAGCGAAGGAAGCGAGACAAGCGGCCACCCGTCAGGCCGCTATGGGATCGTTCCGATCCAACACGGGAATAAACGATGACGCCGTGTCGGATCCAGGATACCACAGTGATAGTGACAGAAGCCTTACGGAGCCTGCACTCACAACAAGGCACCATCGTGCACAGTCGGACGTCCAGCCTCCATTTCCCACACCTCCTCGGACGCCTACTCAGGACTCGGCGGCGGAACAAAATCGCAACTACGCGAAAACCTTACGTCTGACTAGCGATCAACTGAAGGCATTGAACCTCCAACCAGGTGCTAATCCCATATCATTTAGCGTCAACAAGGCTACCTGCCCTGCGACTATGTATCTGTGGAGCTACAAGACGCCAATCGTCATCTCCGACATCGATGGAACGATCACGAAGTAAGTGTCCTTTACACTACCAACTGCTATTTATTCCTTTCTAAAGACCACTTGCAGATCTGATGCGCTAGGACATGTCCTGAACATGATTGGACGTGACTGGACTCATCTGGGTGTCGCGAAGCTGTACACTGATATTGTCAATAACGGGTACAATATCATGTACCTCACCAGTCGGTCGACTGGACAGGCTGATTCTACACGAGCCTATCTCAACGGTGTCTGCCAAGATGGGTATCGATTGCCCAAGGGCCCTGTGATTATGAGCCCTGACCGGACGATTGCGGCGTTGAGGCGTGAGATCTACTTACGGAAGCCCGAAGTATTCAAGATGGCGTGCCTCAGAGATATCCTCAGTCTTTTCCCAGGAAAGCAGAATCCCTTTTACGCAGGGTTCGGAAACCGGCTTACCGACGCGTTAAGTTATCGGTCTGTGAACATTCCGTCAAGCAGGATTTTCACCATCAACTCCAATGCAGAAGTTTCCCTGGATCTTCTCAGTCTGAACAAGTACAAGAGCAGCTATGTCACGATGAGAGAGCTTGTGGACCACTTCTTCCCTCCGGTCGGTATGCTCGTTCAGGAAGGTGGGGAGGAGTGTACAGACTTCACATACTGGCGTGAACCTCCCCCGGAACTTGAAGACTTCTCCTCGACGGATACCGAGGATGAGCTAGAGGAAGAGGAGGAGGATGAACTAACCGACGAAGAAGCGAGTGACATGGAAGATGATGAGCAAGTAGAGGACGGCGGCGAGAGTTACATGTCGCGGAATTCAATTGATGGATCCCAGCTAGCAGAATCGGTCGCAGATGAAGATGTTTATGACACGGAAGAGGAATCAGACGATGAGGATGCCACTGAGCATGGTGGAGTTGCACTGAACATCTCTGAGAAGCATGCGTCCGATGTTAATCGGTCCACGCTTCCCATCCGTTAGGCTTCCTGCATGATTTTTTTTTAACTACCGACTTTATACCCCAGCAGTTTGATCTTCTTTCAATAGAGACGCATCCGTCTCCAAAATGTGCACTGTCGCGCTTTTCGAGTTTTGGCTTGTCGACATGTTTTTGTGGACGCTCAACATCAGAGGTCCCCCTTGATACTTGCATGGCCGGCGTCTGCATCATTTGATCTACACTTTCTGTTTCTGAACTTGGTATGTTCTTGCATACTGTGAGCGCTGTTGGTGTTTGGGTTCTCTTCTCCGGGCTTGGGTTATGAGCAATAATGTGCATCCGCCTACATCTCAGCGGGCATGTATAAACGAGGTTCTCCGAAAAGACTATAGATCAAACAAACACGTCACTTTCTTGTAGATGATCCAATATGGCTACTTATTTTAAGCTGTCTTTACTCCGTTGATCGTAAGTGACTTCCGGGTTGACCAGCTGGCCGCGGCAGCAATCTAGTTTCCAAAAACGGAATAGCGGGTTCACGGCGAGCTCTCTCCGACTTTCAGATGCCGCATGAACACCAGCTTTCCGATTTCAATAGTTAATAAACTCCTCAGAGGAGCGCTAACATAGTGATCTTGCAGTGTCAATCAACAAGTATCGATTCTCCAATCTCCGCCATCTCTGTTTGCCCTCTGATTGCACCGGACGAGATTCATTAGACATTGCGCGCATCGTCGCAACGCCATGCGGTATCGATAGACTGTCGCTCCTCTGTTACATTTGAGACCTTAATTCAACGTCTATACTTTCCTTACTCTATCAGATATGGCATCTCCCATTCAAACGCAAGCTTCAGGCGCGGCGATGCAGCCCCTAACGCCCCCCGCTGACCCTCCGACGAACACCGCTTCGCACGCGGCAATCTCATCAAGCCAGTCTATGGGTCAGCCAACACCAGTGCCGGCCACTTCTCTTCAGGATACAGGCAAATCGCGTCGACCGAGAGATGCGCGACTCATCCACATGTTGCTTGCCTCCCAGGGAGTGACGGCATACCAAGAACGTGTCCCTCTTCAGCTCCTCGATTTCGCATACCGCTATACATCCAGTGTGTTACAAGATGCCGTCCACCTAGCTACGGAAGGATATGCGGGTGCTGTCACGATGCCTGGAGAGTCCGGTTCTTCTGCGACTGGACCCCGTGCAGGCGCGGAAATTCAGACAGTGACTCTACCTGCACTGCGACTGAGTATCGCCTCGCGGTTACACTACCAGTTTCAGCCTGGATTGCCGAAGGAGTTTTTAATGGACGTTGCAGCGGAAAGGAATCGGATCGCGCTCCCTGGCGCGCAGAGAGGGTATGATATAAATGCTGCCGCCAACCGGCAGAACGCCTATTCGAGCGTCATGATGGGCGGGATGAGGTTACCACCGGAAAGATTCTGCCTGTCGGGTACTGGATGGAGCTTGAAGGATACATGGGAGAGCGAAGGTGAGGAGGAAGTTGAGGAGAACATACCAGCTCAGAACGCAGAAGCGAACGCCGCTGCTCAAGATGAAGAAGACGACGAAGGGGAAGATGAGGGCGACGGCAAGATGGAAGACATTTTCGGGGAAGATACCGCCATGGGAGAAGGCGGAGAGGAGGATAAAAATATGACAGATGTTTGATTCTGTCGTGGACATCTTCTTTGACATACTCGCGACCTGTTTCTCGTCCTTTCTCCGACCAACCATACCTGGTACCAGGACTGGATTTGGCGGGCTATTATTAAAACACAATTCGGGGCAATGGAGTTGAGGCGCAAGGCAGGATGTACTTACGCATCATGTATCAGGATATGGATATATCTTTTGCGGACGGGAAGGGGGATTTATTCGATATTTTCAGGCATGAAACCAAAAAATTTTAAGCTGGTCGGGAGTGACTATACTGTACATAGATAATCCGAGCAAGAGACAGGTTGGGAGAGAACACATAACTCCATAAACCCGAAGCAAGAGTAGAAAAATGAAATAACGCCTGTGAACCCCATCGTTCCATGCAAGATCGTCCATCCCGCCCTCCACGTATATACACCATCTTTTTCACGCGTAGCGGAGTCAACAATATCGAGCTTCCTCGGCACCTCAACCTGGCGGAGTCTGAAGGTGTCCGTGATATCGTAACCTCAAAGAGATTCGTCATCTGAACTCTTCAGCCATCATCAGAGTTCTCCCATCGGGGGATCAAGATAAGACGACATCTTCCCACACAGAGCCTCGGAAGTTCCGGACTCTCATCCCACATACAGCCCCGAACACGATAACCCTCGCTGCCAACCTGGGAGAAGACAAACTGCTCCATTATAATCACAGCATGTCTCATCTCTTCTGCAACTCCTCCTCCCTCGCCTTCCTTCTCCTCTCCTGATCCTCCCTCATCATCTGAATGACTTCCTGCCGTCTCTTCTCGACCTTCGCCTCTTCGAATTCTTTCTCACGGCGTCGCTCCTCCCTCTTCGCGAACCATTCTTCTCTCGCGCGATCTTCCTCTTCGGGCTTTGCGTGTTCGAGCATGCACGAGTTCATGGCGAGACGTTGCTGACGGCACACCCATGTTGCGGTCACGGTGCGGTTAACGGCGCATTCGGCGAATTCTGCAGTAGAGATGTTAGTGGATTTGTCATTGATCATGGAGAATGGAGGAGGAGTAGGGAGGGGACTGGCGAGGAGGTATACCTTTGATTTCTTTCGCACAGTACCCTCTTACTCGCTTGTAGTAGAGCTCTTTGACCTGTTGTTCTTGCGCCGCGGAGAGAGGGACGGGGTTCCGGATATTGAGTTGCGGGCCTGGAGAGGACGATGATGTCGGGGCCGTGCCCGGAGATGTGGATGGAGTTGCCATTGTAGGAAGAAATAGAATGGATATAGTTTGTTCCCTGGATTTATTCCTGCTAGTGATCTGTCTCAAGCTGAGGGACGGGACCTGGCGGAGTTTGCTTCTTTTCCAACCGAATATCGGACGCGAGGACAGGATCTCAAAGAACCATAAACAGTAATTTGCTCAAGCCCCTTCTTCCGCGAACTCAATTGAACCTCCCACAAGCATAGAATTGCAGGCTGTGGTGGTCCTCCCTGTTGACGACTAGCAAAAGGCAGACGTGAAGCAATGATCAACTTCGGCGGACGTTCCCACTAGATACTTCACGTTGCTAAACTCCGCTTCCCGTTCCGCGCGGAAACCCCATCCATTTTTTTTCTTGATCCTCCGCCGAAAATCAACTCAAACCACCTCTCGCTCCGCCGATCGAGGACCACTTCGCCTTTTCTTCACAAAGGAAGAAGAGAAATTTGTGGGGTTCGGGTCTTTTATTTTACTCCAGGCCAGGGATATTTTTCCTCATACAGATCTCGTTTTGAGGTGGTCCAGAGCAGCAGAAAGCTGTTGAAGAAACTAGCACAAAATGTCGTCTATGCGAAACGCCGTTCAGCGGCGGCAGCACCGCGAGCGTGGTCAGCTCGAAGGTCGCGAAAAATGGGGTATTCTGGAGAAGCACAAGGTGAGATCCTTTTCTCCTTTTGTGTCCTTGTTTTCGGAGTAGGTGCTCTGCTTTTTGCAGCTGTATCTACGGAACTTTTTCCTCTAGACACAGACGCCGTTGTTATATTAGAAATGATCTATAACTAACAGTAATCCATAGGACTACTCCCTCCGCGCAAAAGACTACAACGTCAAAAAAGCCAAACTGCAACGCCTGCGTGAAAAGGCGCGCGACCGCAACCCCGATGAATTCGCCTTTGGAATGCGTTCAGACCGCTCCGCCAAGCAGGGCCGACACGGGACACGAGACTCAGGAAAATCACTTAGCAATGAGGCAGTGAAGTTGCTCAAGACGCAAGACGCAGGATATCTCCGTACGGTGGGGGAGCGAATCCGTCGCGAGATGGAGCGGTTAGAACAAGAGGTGAAGATGCAGGATGGGATCCAGGAGGTTCTGGGAGAAGGCCAGACGAAACAGAAAGATGAGGATGGGGAGGATAACTTTTTCGATTTCGAAGACGAAGAGGAGGACGGGAAGCCGAAGAAGGTCGTGTTTGCAGAGAGTTGGGAAGAGCAGAGAGAAATCGGGCAGAATCTCGACGAAGGCGACGACGACATGGACGAGGACGACTCCTTCGAGCAACTATCCAAGAATCAAAAGCAAAAGAAGTCGAAAAAGCAGCTTGAAGCTGAAATGCAAGCGTTCCGCGAGCTGCGCGCCGCGCGAAAAGCGAAGAAACGCGCTGCTGAAGTACGACGGAACAAATTGCAAGCTTTGGAGAAACAATATGCTGAGATCACGTCTGCGGAACGAGAGCTGGATTGGCAGCGCGGTAGGATGGATAATGCTGTTGGAGGGACGAATAAGAATGGTGTCAAGTGGAAGATTAGGGAGAGGAAGAAGTGATCGAATCTAGAGCTCGGGGTTTGATGCTTTTTCCTGCTTATGAGTGATGATAGGTATTTTTGTGCATTCTATCTTTATATTGGATGGATAAGAGACAATGTCTCCTGTTTACTAACATTATATTCTTATGGCCTTGTATGACGAAGTCTGAATCGGGGTCTCTCAGACAAAAAACGGCGCACGGTGTTGGGTTGTACATATAGACTGTAGATAGTCATTCTGCAATGATACCATCAAAAGTTCTGTCTTGCTATGCATTCAGCCACCTGGGTTCCTTTTAGCCCGAATAGTGGTCAAATTTGTCATTACTGATCTGAAATAAAATAATGTACTCGTTCCCCCTAGTACAGTCAACTCTCGCTAATTCGAAGCCCTATAATTCGAATCCTCGCTAATTCGAGCAGTCTGGGGTAGATGAATTATTTCCCCCTACAAATTCCCCAAATCCTTGATTCTTCCGAATTCGTGTCCCTTTTTTAGCTCAAATTCGAATTATCCATCACTATCCCCACCCAGCCAAAATGCCTTAAAAATATCTCACAGATGCTCACCGGAAAGCTCTCCGAGCCTGGTTTAAAGCACAATACTCAAAGCCACGCCAACATGACTGTATTTCCTGATTTGAGCAGCAATACAACCACCGAATCAGTGCCTCTACTATCTGTGATATTCTTTCTACCATATTTCTTCATCTTGATAAGGAATCCTCCTCTAAATCTTCTCCTCCTTCCGTCAAAAACCTGCGACATGGCCTCTTCTTGAAGAAATCCTCTTTCATTGGCAGCAAAAGGTTGATAATCAGGGAGGATTTGTATCTGGCCCTCTCCTGATTGAAAAGGCACAGGAGATTTGGCTAAAGATTCCTCAGTATCAAGGCCTTGCTATCCCTGAATTCAGCTCAGGGTGGCTTACTGGCTTTCGAAAACGGCATAATATTAAGAGACGAGTACACCACGGCGAAGCATCTTCCATCTCAGATACTGTTGCTGAAGAGATGAAGACTATACAAACTCTTTGTGGGGAATATCAGGAGGAGAATATTTATAATATGGATGAGACTGGGCTCTTCTGGTGAAGATCTCCTTCTTCTGGGCTTTCTTCACAAATTAGGCCTGGAGTTAAGAAGGATAAGACACGGATTACTTTAGTAGTTTATGTTAATGCTACTGGATCAGATCGCCTACCAATCTGGATGATTGGGACTGCTAAAAAGCCACGCTCCCTTCGTAGTTTGAGTATATCAGCTTTAGGTGGTGTATGGCAGTCGAATAAGAAGGCCTGGATGAATTCAAGTATTATGAGAGAATGGCTTCTCTCATTTTACTCCCATATTGGGACCCAGCGGTCAGTTCTTCTGCTGATGGATGACTTCAGCGCCCATCTCCAGGGAGTTGAATTAACACCTCCTCCATCGAATATTCGCATTCAGTGGCTTCAAGCAAATACGACCGGTATATATCAGCCACTTGATCAAGGGATAATCAACACGTTGAAGATTCACTACCGGAAGAAGTGGCTACAGTATATGGTTCAGAAATATGAGGATTGTCTGGATCTAGTCAAAACAATGACTCTCTACCATACAGTACACTGGATTCTACAAATCTGGAAGCATGGTCTCTCGAATACTACTATCTACAACTGCTTTCGAAAGAGTACAGCTATCCAGCCAATTCAGAATCTTCCTTCTGAAGCTATACCAGATCTGACTCCTTTATATGAGCAAGTTCGACGTGTTGGCTCTATTCAGGATTTTATGAGCATCCAGAACTTCTTGTATCCTCAAGATGAGAATATAATCAGTCCAGATGATACATATTTGGATAGTATTGTTACTCAGTACACAACATCAACAAAAGAAGAGGCTTTGGAGGAGGAAGAAGATGAGAATAGCCTTCCTCCGCCACCACCTTCTACACAGCAGGCCCTGGAAGCACTCCAGATTGTACTACGGCATACAGAATACTGCCAGGAATCACAACAGGGAGATATTCAGGTGTTGGAGCAGTTAGAGAGACGTCTAAAGGCAATCCAGTTGAATCCACGCGTTCAGCAGAGTCTAGATAGATTGATTATGTAATACGCCAAGAATTCTCGTTTATTCGAATAGTGGATAATTCGAACAAATTTGGATGGAGGGATTGATTCGAATTATAGAGAGTTGACTGTAATCATATTAGTAGAGTGGCGCGGATCACGGGATATTAATAATATTCTACCAGAACATACGGTAGAAGCAAGAAATAGGATAGGTTTGAATAGCTTCAAGATTCTAAGGAATTCCTTGGAATAGCAGGCGGTCACCCCACTGCCATATGCGGACTATACCCACATTCTAACAAGATTACTGGGGGTAAAGGAGTGCTCTGAGTTAAGAAATACAACCGAAAATATTAGATGTAAAATACCATAAACGTATAGCTTTTCTGATCTTCGTTCATATATAATTCCTGGCCAAGGCATATAATGGAAATCGTCACATTTACAAACAAGGAACAAGGAGAGGAAAGAAAAGTCATACTCTCGGAGCGGAAATCAAACATCACTCATGCTACAACAGCCTATGCCTAGTTTCTCTTCATGGCAGCCACTCTAATGCTAACGGCCCTCTTGTGTGCATCTAGACCCTCAACAGCGGCGAGGCGTTCCACGGTCGTGGACAGACCGTACAGACCGTCAGCAGTGAGGTTGGAGCTCGTGATGTGCTTAACGAACGAGGCGAGATTGACGCCGGAGTATTGCTTAGCGTAGCCGTAGGTTGCTAGAGAGGATGAAGTTAGCGGTGTAGTTGGAAATAGAAGGACGAAACTTACGCAAAGAGTGGTTGACACCGGCAGAGTAGTCACCGACACTCTCGGGAGTCCAGGGACCGATAAACACACTACCAGCGTTCTGAACCGAATCCACCACCTTCTCAGCGTCCTTCACCTGGAGGATAAGGTGTTCAGGGGCGTAGTCATTGCTGAGTTCCATCGCCTCCGCGATATCCTTGACGACAAAGGTAACGGAGTGCGCGATGGATCCCTTGACAATGTCGACACGCGGCAGAGTATTTGCCTGCTTATCCAGCTCCTCTTCAATTGCGGTTAGTTCCGTCTCGTTGAGATCGACGGCGATGAGAATCACTTGCGAATCCACACCGTGCTCTGCCTGGCTCAGCAGATCCGAAGCAACGAACGCTGGATTGGCCTGCTTGTCTGCCACGACGAGGACTTCACTGGGTCCGGCTGGCATGTCAATGCCCACACCTGCAGAAGTGTCGTTGGAAACCATCATCTTGGCAGCAGTGACAAACTGGTTACCCGGACCCAGGATCTTGTCGACCTTGGTGATGCTCTCGGTACCATAGGCCAGCGCCGCGACGGCCTGGGCACCACCAGCCAGCACGATACTCTCTGCGCCCACCTTGTGCGCGACGTAGACGATCTCCGGAGAGATGCTACCATCAGATCGAGGAGGAGTGGCAAATACAATCTTCTTACATCCTGCCACCATGGCCGGCACACCAAGCATCAGGGCAGTTGAAGGAAGAACAGCGGTTCCACCGGGAATATAGAGTCCAACCCTTTCAATTGGTCGCGAAAAGCGTGAGCAGACCACACCCGGCATCGTCTCCAAGACAAGAGGCTTATCTTGCTGGGCGCTGTGGAACCGCTTGATATTGTCAAAGCTGACATCGATGGCCTTGAGGGTCTCAGGAGACAGCTGCATAAGATGTTCAGGGAAGGGTGCACGGAGGACAGGAGAGGTGAGCGATGTAGCCTTTTCAAACTTGTGAGTGTACTTCAGCACAGCGGCATCTCCGTTGTCGTGGACGTCCTGGATGATAGGACGGACCAGGCCAAGAATCGTCTCATTAGACTTCTGAGATGGGCGCTTGAGGGCATCCTTAACCACATTAGCCGGGGTAGAAGCAGTGATAATGCGCTTCATTTCGATACGACCGCTGTTATCACTGGTGGCAGGCTGCTCCTTTGGAGCAGGAGGCTCAGCCTTTGGCTCTGCAGGCTTCGCCAGACCGAGCTTTTCGGCCCAGGGTCCCTTAGCGTCGCCCTTTCTCCTCTTCACCTTCAAACTCTTCAGGTCAAGGTTCCTCTCGATGTCCTTCAGGCTGACTCCAGCGGCAGTGCATTTCGTTAGCGCAAAGTACAGCAGGTCTGCAGCCTCAAAAGCAATATCCTCCTTCGACTTTGCCTGGCACAGCTCCTCCGCTTCCTCCATGATTTTAGCCTCCACAAGCTTGGGGTCATTGAAAAGCCTGGCAGTATACGAGCCGGCGGGAGCATCTTGTTTGCGAGCTTCTAGTGTCTTCTGCAGGTGAGAGAGACCTGCATACGGCCCAAAGCAGCTGGCCGTGCCAAGGTGGCAGAATCCTATGCAGAGGAGTTAGTTCCTACCCATTGCAGTATGGAGCGAGTCACATACCTCTGCCCTTCTGCTTCACGACAAAGATCAAGCAGTCACTGTCACAATCAAAACCAATCCTGACAAGTTCCTGGGTATCTCCACTGGACTGTCCCTTGTACCACAAGCCTCGCTTCCTGCTCTGGTAGACTCCGGTGCCCGTCCTCAGGGCCTCTGCAATGCTCTCGTCGCTGCTCCAGACGAATCCAAGCAGAATGCCTCTTTCATCCGTAACTGTCGTAGCATAGAGACCGGTGTTCTGGTCCGCAACCCCACGCGCAGCCACCAGCTTCCACGCAGGGATCTTGTCTCCAGCGTCTTTTTCGAAGGTCAATGCCTGCGATGGCACAATGTTGACGGCGCCTTGTTCCAGTGAAGTCTTCACAGATTCCTCTGTCACTGATTTTCCGACGAATGAAGCGTAAATTCTCTGGGCCTCAAGATCAATTCCAAGCGTCTGCGCAACGATCTGCACCTCCGCCGGGTTGGTGGAGACACCGATCTCCTTCCTTTCCTCATTCTCGGCAATCCAGCCCTTCACAAATTGCACTTGATGGCCGGATGGAGCGTAAACGACTAGTCGCGATGAGGGTACGTTCTGCTCCTGCGACAGGGCCTTCAATTGTTCTAGCGAAACAAACGCTTTCGCGGCACCCGCGTTCAGAATGTCGACAATGTCCCCGACGGACGTGATCTCCGTAGCATCAACGTAGACATCAAGGCGGGAGAAGGTCTTGCTAATAAACTCAGAAGCTTGCGACAGACTGGAGGCCTTGATCAGAACGCGACCAAAGTATGAGATCTGCTCGAGAGAGAGCCCTGAGGTGGGGGAGGAGGGGTCGAAGGAAATGAGAAGCGGCGTAGCCATTATCGCAGGCCTCTCTGGCTAGCTGGGACGCCGGAAGATTATGCAAAATAAAGAAGGAGAAGTCCGTCACTGCTCTCTTCCCACAGACAAGGTCGATGATGAGTCAATTGGTCTATGATCATATATGGATTGTCTGAATGGCTCCGCCTCCCGATGTGTCAGCGCCCGCTACTTTTTTTCCTGCCCCGCGGCGGCTGCCGGGATCGGACGACGATTTTCTATCTAAGCAGAACATCCAATCATGGTTAATAATGAAGATATCATAGTCTCTTTATCACAGATTAGCACATACCACATTTACAACTATAGCTATCCATATGGAGAACCAGTCATGAGCAAGGTGTATGTCTTCTATTCGATGATCGAACAGAAGAGGACATTGTTCACGACCAACCGGTCCTGGTCGACTTACCCAAAAAAAAAGAAAAGAGAAGCCCGATCGCGTGTATAGACTCCGAATGACCAAAAAAGCCAGAGTGATTATTACTTTAGTCTGAAGATAAACGTCCATCTTCCGATGGCAAGACAATAGGAGAAACCATCAAAACTAGCCCCTTTCGCGCGGATGGAGAGCAAAAAATCCAAGCAATAGATCAAAATATGCCGGAACACTGTCTCTTTTTAACGCACACATCTTCTGTGAACATTGAGCAATCAGGTAATACATTCACTGAGTGGGTATTGCAAGAACACAGACTTGATTCGAAACCTGGATGGGGCCGTGGTTGGAACAACACAGACGTGAAAACTCGGGATCCAGATCTCTTTTCAAAAAGTAGCAGAGTTATACAGCCATCTCCAGAATCTTATGAAGTCTCCACTTTTTTTGATACTAAATCAGTGAATGGTCGAAGTTCTAAGAGAATCTGGGGTCCTAAGAACACAGGTGGCAATTGGGATATAGTCTCCTGCGAACCTTTAAGTCTTGAGGATTTGGTCTCCAGGACACGCTTCGGTCCCAAGGCCATAGACTGAACTCCATTACCAGTTAAAGGCGGGTTAAAATCCTTCCAGAGCTGCGGGTAAAATCTCCGACGAGTCGTGGTTTCAAGGCTATCCAGGCGTTATATATGGAATGCAGGGAGCTTCTGTGGAGGGCAATCTGATAGCAGATGGTGGACCAGGGCCTTCCCGCATACTGCAATTATCGGACACATCTCCTGATGAGGATGATAACTGGCAGCTGGAAGATTCACAGGGACATTTCAGCATACCATCGTGGAGAGTTCGTGAAGTTATTGCCCTCGACGACGACGACGACGACGACGATGATGATGAGAAGACAGGGGAATCTCCCTCGTCAAACACCTCACATAAGCGACAGCGAACAAGTGGAGGCATTCCAATTACGCGGGACTATCTTGATCAAGATGAATTCGAACTCTCATTGGCTCGTGGTTACTTTACTTAATTGAGTTCTGGTGAGCCTACATTCAGGATGCAGATGACGAAGACCAGCTGAGGCAAGGGTGAGCAGCTTGCAGAAATATCTGCGCTCGGGAAGTCAACAGCATAGGAATGCGGGTGGCTGAAAGATGGTTTTGCGGCTGCATATGGGGTAATCGGACCAGTGTTTTGGCCCAGCTAGAAATCAGGTGGTGAGTCCTTTTTGCCACATAGTCGGCAAGTATTTCATTCCAGCTTGGCCGATTATTCGGTTCAGACGCGTCACATCAACCCTATATATCACAACAGGCATATCTGGATTTACAGACATGATATAGTATTTCTGGGAATTTCAGTTGCAATTTATACAGCTATATTTTTGCAATAAGCACACGAAGCGGACCGGTAATTCAGTCCGTGATAACACATCCGCCATCCCTTTAGTTGAGGCTAAGTTGGTGTATCCTCTTCAAGAGATTGTTGACATCCTCCATTGAGTCGACGTCGGCAGGATCGCTCCGTTTTGGCACCACCAAATCCAGCTCTTCCTTGAGACAAATGCTACCTAGAAACTAGAACTCTGGGGCATGTTTGAAGAACCCCGGGTAGCTCCAACGTCGATATCTTTTCAGTAGTGGAATCCCAGAGCTGTTTCCAACGTTTGAAGGCACGCCTTATAGCATCCTTGACAAAGGGAAGGGAGCAGTTCATCTTTGCTGAGAAGAGTACTTCATAGAGGCCTATAGTATCGAACTTGCATTTAGTGAGGAAGTATTGATCTCGGGGGCATCGATATTATTGAAAGTGTGGGGATAAGGAGTGAGGGACCATACCGTTGACAAGCATGAAGAGGTCAAGCACTGAGAGATTTGTGAATTGAGAGATAGATTCTGCTGACCAGTCTTGATCCATGAGCAAATTATAGATGTTGCCAACGAAGGCGCTTTTTGGAGGCATTGTTGAAGCAGCTCAGGGCCAAGTTGGCCAAGGTCCCTTTCAGCAAAAAGGGCTTCGGGACATGGGGGGTCTCCAACCATCTCGGCTACAGCCAGCCGTGGAGGATTGCCATGGAACATCACATGTGAGCCATCGACAAGGAAGATATAGCATGCGAGCCTGTGTTCTTCCTTAGAAAGAAAGAAAGAAAGAAAGAAAGAGTGAGAGGAGTAATGGGGGAAACACAGGTGGCGAAAGATAACGGACAGAGAGCAAAGAAACATAAAACAAATGCAATCCAGACTTCTGCTCACCCTATACACTCCTCTGTTCTAATAAAATCTCCCCAGTTGACAGTCTCAAATGGTGGACTAATATACATATCGGACTTGTGTCTGCACTTTAGAATACCTAGATGGCGAGCAGCTGAAATGATATCAGGATACCGGTGCACACGCATCCTTCTGCGGGAACCCTTGTGGCTGTCCCAATTTCGTATTATATTCATGTTGAATGCCGCCTGCACAGGCTATATATCAACTGCCAGCACTTCCTCAGAAGTGGGTCGTTCGCCATAGGACATAATCATCGAAAAATGAGGCAGTTTGACCGGTCCTCGGTATGCTTGCCTGCCTATTCGGGCATTAATGTAATATAACTATCATGCCGTATTCAAGGAACAATCAACCCTGGCAATGATCAATAGGCGGGACGTGTAGCTAATCCAACTCTAGAAGCTGTGAGACTATCCAATTCTTCAGACACCTTTATAACAGATATCACTATTCTCAATTGACGACCGACCAAATTCATGTGGTAGGGATCATGGACCTAGTGATCCTTCCCACTGCGATTTCGCAGACTAGCTTCTTTTTTGTAGATACTTTATTTCATCCTAGAAAGCAGTTTCAGATGTATTCAAGTTGTCTTGAGTTCATGACAGTGGCAAGCAATGAGTAAGGAGAAATACACTAGGTTCGCATACACATCACCCATATCCTCGGTTCACAATCGACGTCCGTTACACCTCTCTTCCAATACCGAGCTAGAGGATGAGAATTCTCCGTCCGGTAAATGGTTGCCGACTATTTTCTAATTATACCACAGTATATACAAAGTTACTTCACTGATTGGCCTGCTCGTACTGCTTGGGCTTTTGCCGGGGATGGCTATTTTGCCGAATCTGCGGGTTTTCCCCGGATGGTGGAGAACTTGATGCATCTTTACCACCAGGATATGTGTTAACTAAAGCCATACAACGGCTTTTCATGGTTATTTTATTGGGTATCTCTGCAGTTTGACCATGATCGATGCCGAACGGCTTATTTCATCATGCACGCTTACCAGTATCATCAAGCTGCGGATCCGGGAGGATTCTGGATATCATAACATGTTCACTCTGACAGGCATTTCCCCTCATCTTCTTACCCGACGCTCTATTTATTTAAAGGGGGTGGGTGTATCTCTGGGGCTGGAGAGGCATAGGTGCGTCACTAAATTACGATCAGAAATCTCATCTATCTCTTCTACCTTTGGACATATCATGACAGCTACGTTTGAATTAAAATCCAAGTGGCCTCAGGCTCTGGACTTAGCAGGTTCAAATAAGCCCTGCTGTCTCGAAGACGAGATTTGTGATCTCGTCGTACTCGGCACCCTCCCGAAGGAGATTGATGGCACCTTCTACAGAGTCATGTGCGATCCGTTCGTCCACCAGACCCAGGGAATGTTCCTATCGATGGCGATGGCAACGTCTCTGCCTTCCGTATTCGAAATGGCCAAGTGGACATGATGAGATACGTCGAGACTGAGCGTTATAAATTGGAATACAAGGCGAAGAGGAATCTCTTTGGCTTATACCGCAACCCTTCATGTGTTCGAGCCGCCGTTGACTCCACAGCCAACACCAATCTTGTCTTTTGGGCGAACCACCTTCTGGCGCTTAAGGAAGTGGCCCTCCCTTACTCATTGGACCCAAACACACTCGAAACACTTGGATATGATCCCTTTGGTGATCAAATTAAGGCCAAGACATTTACTGCTCATCCCAAGGTTGATCCACTCTCGGAAGAGTTGGTGGTCTTTGGCTACGAAGCGAAGGGCCTCACGACCAGAGATATTGTCATCTACAGCCTGAGTAAGGATGGAGTGAAAAGGGATGAGCAATGGATTGATATCACCTTAGTGTGCATTTATTCACGACTGTGCCATTACTCCTAATTGGATTATCTTGGTTCTGTGGCCGTTCAAGGCTGATATTGCCCGCATGAAAGCTGAGAAGCACCACCGGGCATGGGACTATAATCTCCCAACAACATTCATTGTCGTTCCCAGAAGGAAGACCACAGTGCTTCCAGAGGGATGGAAGGAAGGAGAGCACCGGATCTATTCTTGGAAGAACTGCATGCCCATTCATACAGCAGGTGCTTGGGAGGAGAAAGATGGGGTCGTTTACTTCGAGTCTTCTCGCGTCCATACAATCCGTTCCCTTTCTTCCCACCTGATGATGGGGCAATGCACGCTCCTGATGCACAGGCGGACTATGTGTGCTGGGAGATTGATCTCAAACAGCCAACTGGGAGCACTGTTCCTGACCCATGTGTTGTGCTTGATGTTCCTTCTGAATTCCCGCGTATCGATGAACGTTTCATGACGCAGAAGTATGAATATGTCTTTCTGAACGTTTTTATCACGGAAAAGTCCGATGGAGGGAAGAACATATTCCATGGTCTGAATAACCTGGCTAGGCATAGTAACAAAACTGGCCAAACAAGGTATTTCTACGCTGGTGACGACTCATTTGTTCAGGAGCTCATTTTCATTCCCCGATACAAGACCGCACCGGAGGGAGACGGTTGGGTTATAACCATGGTTGAGCGACGTGGAGAAAACAGGAACGACCTGATTGTCCTCGACACCAAAGAATTTGAGAAACCAGTGGCGTTCATTCAGCTACCATTCCACGTCAAAACCCAGATTCATGGCAACTGGATCAGTGCTGAGAGCCTGGGAACTTGGAAAAGCCTTGTCAAGCAAATTCCCGAATTTGAGATCAATGGAAGAGGCGCTTTGGAACCTCTCTTATATTGCCTCTAAGTGCTTTATGGATCCAATTAATGTCGGAATCTACTCGTAAGACGCTACTTTGAGGTGGGAGAAGTCAATCAGCACAAGTAGTCGCTTGCGTGGGAAGAAACAAGGGGGGAAATCATGTCTACGAGATTGTCAGATTGTCGGCTATTTATCGCATGTCAGTTTGCCTAAAGGAAAATGAAGGAAACACAAATGTTCTGTGTCTCGATCAGAATAGGCTCAATCGTGTGGATGACCCAAGTTCGGGTGATACAGTAGCACAAGACCCAAAGCATTTCCTTTAAAAACCGGTAACAGCCGCTCTTGCCCTTTAATCTAGGTAGTATGACGAGAAATCTTTTGACCTGCTCATCTGCTTTAATAAATCTTGTGATGATATCAGGGGAACGCGGAACCATGTTAAGCCTTTAGCCAGTCACACGAGGGCTGAGCAGATACGGTCACAAGGACTACAGAGAGAACCGTGCTGAGCAGATGGTGAAATGTGCAGGTACAATTCTTTTTTCTCCGAAGAACACAAAGAATAATAATACCTAGTCAAGGTCCAGAACGCAGTCGGCAATGCTTGTCTGCGTAACCTCCGAACTTCGTTTCCAAGCCGGCCATATCTTGGGCACATGCGATCGACTGCTCGTGGTCATTGAGGGATGCTAAATGAAGGCCGTGCGATCACTACAAGTCTTGGTATTGTCCTTGCAGGCGGAACCTTGCAGATCACTCTATAACTCAGCGTGGCGGCCCTCCGTCCATTCGTGGAGTCCCTAGCGTATTGCCCTTGCTAGGAGAAACTAAGTCGGATCAGACAAAGCTCGGCAAATCAAGCGAGCATGGCTGCTGGGAATGTCCGGGATATCCTGAACAATAATGCATTCTTCTGTCGGCCCCTGGATATCCTTGCCGGATTAAGGAGAAACAAGGCCTCAATCGGCAGTCTTCCCATCTATGAAAATCTCTATCAAAAGCATCCAGTCAACAAAATGGGAAACGAAAACCAATGTCAAGCTTTTTGAGAAGCGATTTATTGAATGATCGCCTGGCTTTCGCAATCCTACCCGGACTCTGGAGATCTCGGCAAACTATCAGTTCCTGGCCTCCTCGCGGAATTGCGGCCTCATGGACCCATCGAACCCATGCTGTTCCATGCATTGGAATGAGCATCGCTAGCCATGACCAAGCACTAAGTTCGAGGCCAGAGCCGGCCGAAGAAGTCGAGAGGCACGATGCCCCCGCATGATAATGTACAGTAGCATTTCTACTAGCCATTGATAGGAAGGCGCAAGGTTGCAATCCTCCGGGGTATGACCGTGTGATATGGGCTCGGTCCTGTTCGGTCCTCACGCGTTCTAGCATTACTCCGAGCTTTTTAGATCGCGTCGCGATCCATTTATTTATATGATCCATTGATCCCCCTCAAGGATCGCTGGTCTCTCATTTAGGGAGCGCGTTGTTGCCTCTGGTTTGCAGTCATTCGTTCAAGATGCGCATTCCCAGTCTGTCGCTTTCTCTCACGGCCCTGTCCCTGGTGCGGACGACCGTTGCTCACCCTCATTATACCAGACAGGCTGAACAGGTTCAGCGCC
Source organism: Paecilomyces niveus (assembly GCA_003116535.1). NCBI lineage: Eukaryota > Fungi > Ascomycota > Eurotiomycetes > Eurotiales > Thermoascaceae > Paecilomyces > Paecilomyces niveus. The sequence continues at coordinate 225,095 of QEIL01000023.1, read as the reverse complement.
GTCGAGATGACGAAGCTAGCTACAGAGCTGAAGCGGTAAGGGAGGCCTTTCAATTCGCGTGGAACGGATATTATAGATATGCTTTTCCTCACGATGAACTTCATCCGGTGTCCAATACTTCTGGCGACTCAAGGTATGTTTAGCCAGACCCGGACCATTGGACCAGGCACTGACAAAGATCAGGAATGGCTGGGGCGCGTCTGCAATTGATGCGCTCTCCACGGCTCTGGTGATGCGTCTTCCCCATGTAGTCGACGACATTCTAAGTTATGTGCCGACCATCGACTATTCGAAGACGTCCCAAGAAGTCAGTCTTTTCGAAACCACCATTAGGTACCTGGCTGGTATGCTGTCGGGATACGACCTCCTCAAGGGACCTCTCTCCGACTTAGTGACCAACTCAGATGCTGTAGAAGCCCTACTGGCTCAGTCTAAAACTCTGGCGGATGTCTTGAAATTCGCATTCGACACTCCCAGCGGAGTTCCCTACAATAATATTAATATCACTTCCAAGGGAAATGACGGCTCAAGCACTAACGGCCTTGCGACTATCGGCAGTCTCGTGCTGGAGTGGACACATCTCTCGGATTTGACTGGTGAACAGCAATATGCGGAGCTCAGCCAGAAAGGAGAATCATACCTTCTGAAGCCAGAGCCAGTCACAGCTGAGCCCTTCCCTGGATTGGTGGGTAGCAACGTCAACATTGACACCGGACTCTTCACCGACGGGGACGTCAGCTGGGGCGGTGGCGATGACTCGTTCTACGAGTATCTTATCAAGATGTACGTCTATGATCCGAACAGGTTTTCGACGTACAAGGACCGGTGGATTGCTGCGGCCAATTCGACCATCCAGCATCTGAAGTCGTCACCCTCTTCCCGTCCTGATGTCACGTTTGTGGCGACGTACAGCAACGGTGCACTAGGTCTGAACGCTCAGCATCTCACATGCTTCGACGGCGGCAGCTTCCTGCTCGGAGGTGACGTTCTTGGAATCCGAGAGTTCATTGATTTTGGCCTGGACCTTGTCAATGGATGCCATGACACGTACGTCGAAACGGCGACGAGGATAGGCCCTGAGCAGTTTGGTTGGGATGAGAACTCCGTCCCAGCGGATCAACAACAATTCTATGAAATGGCGGGCTTCTACATTGAGAGTGGTGCCTACATTCTTAGACCGGAAGTCATTGAAAGCTACTACTATGCTTATCGGATTACTGGTAATTCCAAGGTAGGTTTCTCCTCGCAACATGAATGATCTAGATAAACTGACAGGAACAGTACCGTGACTGGGCATGGGATGCCTTTGTCCATATCAACGCAACATGTCGCACCAATTCTGGTTTCTCCGGCATCACGAATGTGAATACAGTTGGCGGTGGTTCAAAGGACGACAACCAGGAGAGTTTCCTATTCGCTGAAGTCATGAAATACTCCTACTTAATCCATGCTCCTGGTAAGGTCCACCTGAGCTTTTTAGCGGAGATGCTCCGACTGACTTCTTTCTAGATGACGAATGGCAGGTCAACCACGACGGCAGCAATGGCTGGGTCTTCAACACTGAAGCACATCCGTTCAGGGTTGCTGCCCAGGCATAACTGTATCTTATTCTTTGTGTATGTTTGATATGAATCATCAGGATCTTCCAATCTTCCTTCCACTAAAACGCTGCCAATGGTAGCACATTGCAGGGATGACCCGATGAACCAGTATATATTCTTCCTGTATCAATTAGTGTCTAATAGGCAATCCGTTTGTTGGTTATCCTAATGGGCTGATGTGTTTCTTTCATTAATTGTAATCTGTACTAGTAGCAGTAGTATGGCTGTAGTCGAAGTTTTGATCCGTTCGCGTGACACATTGCCATATATGTTAGCTACCATTCACAACACGGGACGGCACGTCAATGTAACTCTGAGAGAGAGAACAATTTAGATCCTAGGCTGGACCACAAATGGAGTAGAAGACAGATGGTAGTAGATAAAATGGAGTGTGATTTCAGGCCTTTTTTTGAAAAAAAAAGGGAAAGAGTTTAGAGAGCCCCAGCCTAAATATGTAGATCTGGTTTCCAGTCGAAGTAGTCAAATTCAGCAACCTTGGAGTCTTCATATGAATTAAAATATGGTATCAATAGAGGAAGTACCAGTGTAGAAATGGATTTAGAGCGGTCTGTCATTCATATCATGCATGTGTGTTCATCACATTATATTCCATCGTAGTGGATCAGGGTGTCTCGTTGGATTACAGCTTCGGCGCTCTGGATTCCTCCACGTCGAACTCCGTAGTACATAGTAGCAACGTATCATGTAATGCCTGAAAAATACACCATCAGAGTCAAATTTATTGTTAGTCAAGTGACTATAGACTCACCGCTAGCCGATACCTTTCATTGATCGCCTGATAATCATCCCCCGCCAACATATCACAAAAATGCCTAATGGAAGGATAATGCACGATGGAAATTTCATTCCACCACTCGTCTTCCAATCGATTAGGATTTCCTCTGGAATCAGTGATGCCGGTCGGCGGCTTCACTACGTTGCCTACGATCTTGGCGTCTCCGCCGCGTTTGCCGGCGACGGGGATGAATGCCTTCGGATATACGTAAGTAGTGGGCTTATATATGATACTTTCTCGATGGGAGACGTACCTGGCCGTATTGTTGATAATTCTTCTTCCCTCCCGGGATGAAATGCAACAGGTTCAACATCGTCACGGGTCCATTATGTTCCTTGGTTAAGCGGTCCATGAAAGCCAGCAGACCCGAAGAGACTTCTAGGTTCTGCGATGTCTGTTTCCCTTTCACATGTTCAAGTGAACCTCTTAATGGAATAGATGAGGCATCACGCTTCAACTTCGCGTCCCGCTCAGGATACGTTGCCAGCAACTTGGATGGTACGCCGACACACACACGATACTCATTGTGGATTGCTGATCGCAGAGCATCTGGGATAGACTTGCTGGGCGTATCGAGCAGAACGAGCAAATCCCATGTCGTTGTCGTCAATGGTGCAATATCGATTGCAGTCGGGCGGATTACAAGATATCGTGGACGAGATGCTACGATCACTTGTACTTCGGGGAAGTTCCGGAGTGCTTTGAGAAAGGACTTTGCGTCCGTGTCCGCGTTGAGAGAAAGGAGATGGAGGGTTAGGCCGGGCATTTTGGTATAGACTTGGTAATTTAATTATACAGTATTGCAGGACGTGTAGTATTCTCAGAGGTCTGGGAACATTCAAGTTATATAGACTTGCTACGGACAGCGGGACGAGCCGAGGTCCATTGTTGCTTAGATGTGGGGAAGAACGCCGGGATTCTGGATGTCTTATTCACAGTATTCTGGCTCAAGTAATACTAATTATTGGATGAATGGCACTGATAGTTCAGAAAAATATTTTTTTTCAGGGAACGGCACATTTGGATATAAAAATTAGCTTCTTCGGTCATTTCTTTCAATAGTGGGGCATCAATTGATGGTACATAGTCCAACAACACGACCAATAATAGTGCCAATAATTCGCAGTCCACAGCGTGATGAAAACTCATCGGTAAACTGGATATTAGAAAATCTTAATGAAAGAGAGATTATACGCTATTAATATCATATTTTCTTCCTAAATGGTCATTCTTGCATTATTAGGCTCCTTCAATTGCCATTTTTGCTAATTCGCGCTAAGCACACCGCGTCTCGATCCACCTTCGAGGTACGGTGAAGACTGCTGCAGAGAGAATCCACCTAGTGAGTTAAAAGTAAGAGCAAAGAAAAATGTCCATGAATGAGACTGATCACTAAAACGCTTCTTCAGAAGAATGAGGGGAGATACCAGGCGTCTCCAGGTCGGGATGACTAGACCTGAAGTGGCGTAGCGGCTATGCCGTTCTTGGCGCAACAAGGCACGTCGAGACGCGTCGGGATCAAGAGCATCTCGCGCCTTTTGCTCGTTCACCATACGATGCAGTATGATACCATTGACCAGCGATTATTGATATCCGGGCTTCCTTTTCTTTAGAGAAGCCTTCCCAGGCTTTTGTTTGACGCGTTTTGTTTTTACCGGATTCCTTTTTTTCCCTTTTTCTATACATCTTAATCCATGCCATGTATCTACCGCGCAACCTCATCTCGCATCTCTACCTCCAACTCCTCCGAACACACCACCCGCTCTCGCCACCTGTGCTGATTCTCGTTGCGCTTGAACCGGATGCTCTGTGTGCGTGTCGAATTCTGACGGCTTTGCTGAAACGCGATTATATTCCACATAAGATTCAACCAGTCGCGGGATATGGCGACTTGGCGCGTGCTGGAGAGGGGTTGGTTAGGCCGATGCGGACGACGGAGGGGGGAAGCGGTGGTGTAGTCGTCTGTATGGGCGTGGGTGGTTTGGTGGATCTCAGTGAAATACTATGTCTCACAGTCCAAGGTGAAGTAGAGGATATGGGCGGGGTCGAAGTCTGGGTGATAGACGCAAGACGACCGTGGAATCTAGGCAATGTATTTGGTGGACATGCATGGCAGCAGACGTTACAAGACGGGGAATCAATCGCGCGACCAAGGGTCGCTGGAGTCGACAAGGGATGCATTACCCAAGCTTACAGGACGGGAAGCGGTGGTATCATTGTCTTCGATGACGGGGATATCGATGAGGACCTCAGAGCAGAACGGGAAGCGTATTGCGCGTTGGAGGAAATGCCAGAAGTAGATGAGGATGAAGACGATGCCACGGGCTCGGACAGTGATAATGATACGGTCAATAATTCGGGATCAGCCAAGAAACGGAAATCGTGGTCCGGACGCGAAGAGGATGAGGAGTCGGAGGATTATGATCAGCCTCCGCGACAACGAAGGAGGAGCAATTCGGTATGTTCTCATTTTCTAGCTCGTGTAGAAAGTCAATTGATCATTCTTGCAGAGTTCTCCCGTGCCTTCGTCCCCCAGTGCCCGTCCACGAATTGGACACGACTCTTCCAATTCATCACGTTCGCCTTCTCCAGCTTCTGATTCACCGTCTCCCGTGGTACGGAATCAACCGTCCGCAAGAGCTTTGAGACGAAAACTGCTCCGTATGCGAAGGAAGCATGAGAACGTATTGCATGCATACTATTCTATGGGAACATCCTACTCAGAACCGATATCGTCTCTTTTATATTCCTTGGCCTCGGAGCTAGGTCGAGAAGACAACGATCTATTATGGCTGGCTATTGTGGGTGTGTCGAGTCTGGAACTGTCTGGTCGTACCATGTCTGGCATAGGCGTCTCCAGCGCGTCAGAGTCTGGAGGGTCAGCAGGCTGGGGTGGCGAACGAGGTGAACGCATCCGACAGATCCTTCGAGATGAAGTTCATCGTCTGAATCCACCTGATCCGTCTGAGCGGGATCGCGACATACGAGGGGAGATTAATGGTGTGATCCCGACCACTGCCCGGTCTCCGACAGATACCTCAATTCGCCTTTCGCCAGAGCCTCGTTTCCTTCTCGTACGGCATTGGTCCCTTTACGACAGCATGCTACATAGTCCTTACCTCGCAGCAAGGCTTCATGTCTGGAGTGAAAATGGACGGAAACGATTACACAAGCTCCTGGCTAAGATGGGTGTCAGCCTGAGCCAATGCCACCAGAACTACACGCATATGGACATGGAACTAAAACGCGTCCTGAGGCAAAGGCTGTTGAAATACGCTCCCATGTACGGTCTCGACGGATTGGTACCTCCAGTTGCTTCGGGCCATGTGGGCTCGCGAGAGGGATGGGGGTTTGTCCGCAGCTGGGGATGGAAAGCATGTCTGTCTGCTACAGATGTTGGTGTCATTATTGGTGCCATCCTCGAAGTCGGACCGCATGAGCCCTCCGCAACATGGCAGCCAGGACAACTAGCTCGCCACAGGGACGATATCTCCGCTCAAGAGTCCGATCCCGCTAATCTCCTTCCCCGGTTTTGGACTGCCTACGACGCGCTGTCTCTAACTTCAGACTCGCCGACTCTTCTGCTAGAAGCACTCCCTTTAGCCCAGCATCTGCACCGTGCTATTCTCCGTACAGGAACAACATTACTGTCAAAACATCTTATCCGCCATCTGCGTGCCTTTCGTATCGCGGTGGTCAAGGACGGCCCAGACGTCAAGCTGTTCACCAATCCCGGCGCACTGACGAAGTTGGCTCTGTGGGTAGGAGAGGCTATTCAAGTCCAGGAGAAAGAAAAGGGCGACAGCTACAAGGTCGGTAAGAAGCGGGCCGTGGGGACTCCGCTGGTCCTAGCAAGCCTGGACGAGGACAGGAGCGTGTATGTCGTAGTCGGTACCGGCGGAGGCGGAGGCGTGGTAGACTTTGCCGCCATGGCCAAACGACAAGAAGAACGCCGCACGAAGAAAGAGGCCAAGGACAAGAAGAACAAAGAGAAGGAGGAACGTCGCGCAAAACGAGCGGCCGAGAAGGCTGAAAGGGGAGAATACGATGATGACGAGGCCGAGGAAACAGAAGAAGAGGAGTCATCATCTTCGGACGAGTCAGACTCCGATGGGGAGCAGGACATCAGTGCAAACAAGCATCTCGTCCGGAACCGGTTCGGTATCGCCTTCCAAGAGGTAGTCCAGGAGACAAACGCCCGCGTGAGGATCGACAGCTTCGAGCACTGTGTTGTGGAAGTGCAGAAAGAAGATCTAGGTGGCTTCTTAGAAGCTCTAAGCTTCCGCAGCGTCGTTGGCTGATCTACGTCTATTCTTCTTCATGTCTCTTGAGAGCGCATATTTCTTTTTACTTGTTCTGTTCCCCTAATGACCCCCATGATTGGCGCCTCTTTTGTCATGTGTTCTCATTTTAACGACGGATCTACGCTCATGACCTACCCCAGGTTTCAGCATTGAAGGATGGATTGGTGGACGGACGGACGGCTGGACGGTTTGGAAGCGGGTTGGATAGGACAGGGATTGCAGAACATCAGATGGGCCTTTCTAAGAGCACGGTATAAGGAATCAAGCGGGCCCCCCAAAGGATTGATCTCCTGGCCTCCACAGCTGATGCATTATTCTTCTTTATATGCATTGGACCGAGTTTCGCAGCCCAACACTTGCGTCACCCAGCGATTTTTCTGTTTGACAATTCCCACAAAGAAGTCTTGCTTGTCTTGATCGTCGCTGATTGCTGCACGACTGTCTTATCCCTTTATACACATTACCCCTTGGATTTGATTTGGTTAGCATGTTTTTTTGACGTTGGCATCTGCGTGACATATCCCATTCATCCTGACTTCCGAGGAGACGGCGTATAAGAGGTGTTGCATGGCGTTGTGATCAGATCCATGTACTAGGGTTTGAATTTGATGATTAATTGATATCATTACCTGCATTGAGTAGCATGCTGTATTTTTGTGGCTTGTAGGATCCTGTTCACTACGATCTGGAAAGGTCCATTGTAATGACTACGAGTGTACATGGCACTGCTAGTGCATTGGGCGAATCGCCGCATTTTTGCGCTCAGATAGAGTAGCTTAAACAGGTAAACAATCAATTGTCCCATAGGGATATCTATTGAATTAACGCCAACACGCCATCCCATACTACGCTGAGCTTCAGAGCATGCTTGTAATTACATCTGACAAATGGATAAACGAGCTAAAAGACGCTGAGGATCAAAAGCAGGTTCAGATACGGGACTCAGGCCTTGCCCAGGATAGATCCTGCTGCCCAGAGAGCCGCGAATCCACCTAGGACAGTCAACCCGACGAGACGCTTTCCCCATGTGTCGTCATTTGTCATCTTCGTAGCACCTGCTGTTGGCCTCTTTAGAGAGGATGAGGCCGATTCTCTCTCCTCGTCAGAAGCATAGGGATGCGCAGTAGTCGTGTTGTCCGCGCGTGCGAGGGAGGCGAGATACTCCCGATCGCGCTGCTGCCATTTCTCGACCAACTTCGCGATCTCCTCGAGGTCTTCCTTCAGCGATCCTGGACCCGTGGAATTGGCCCCTTCGACCTCGACATTTTGGACGTTTCCGAAGAAATCGACCACGGTGCGGAGGCGGCCCTCTTGTTCCCCGCCAGGGAAGAGATCCCATCTCACGCCGGGCTGGGAGTGGATCTTGGATTCGTCGTATGAGTCGAATAGATCGCCTAGTGTCTGTTTCGAATTCGGGGTCGTGACCTGCGTCTCGAGGAATTCGAGGACGTAATACGTCCAGCGATCGATGACGGCGACGCCGACATCGTTGTCCGCATGGTGGGAATAAGATGACTGATCCAGAGCACTGGAACCCGTGGCGATGATATTCGGCGAGTAGAGATGCGTGTACATCGTATTCGCCTGGCACGTATCGATCATGAAAAGAAGCTCATGGTACCGTTTCTTCTCCCACATCTGACCAAATGCATCCGCGAGATCCCACGCTCCGATTTCCTCTGAATCCTGGAACTTCAAGAACCGATCCCCACCATGACCCGTCATGTAAACGAGGACGTTACTCCCCGCGTCGGAGCCCAGGCGCTTACTCCGTGGCACGTCCTCATCCAACCGATCCGTGAGCAGACGAATGAAGCTCTCGACCGTCACTTCATACCCGCGATAATCCACCTCGATGTTTTCGCCGTACAGATCGACCGCGCGGTCTGCGTTACTGTACACGGTTCCCGGGAAGGCGTTGCGCGGATTGCACGCCATGTCGTCGGGTAGCATCAGGATGATTTGCGAATCGGGAATACCGAGACGCTTGACGGTGCGGTAGAGGGAGAGAACATTGGCGAGATGGCGGTAATTAAACCAGAATCGAGACGTCGATACCAGCACGGCCCAGTTGGAGGTGTGTTCTGCGAACGCTGGGGCAAAGGCGATGAATAATAGGGAGAGGAGAGTCGGGAGGACAGTGGAGAGACGCATGTTGGCGATGCGACCTCGTTCAGAGGTCTGTAATTCCTCTTTTGCTCGGGGAGGAGTTTTATCTCAGCGAGGAGCTGTGCACCACATCCCCTCCGCTGGTGGTGATCGTAGCTGTAGACTGAGGATCGTGGAGAGCGGCGATAGGAGGCGACGGTCGAGATGCTTTGATAATCTCCGCCAAGACCTGCGCGGAACGGAAGTAAGCAATTATTATTAACAATAGACTGCCCACGGTTCCAGCGGAAGGTTTCCCCGCAAAAGTTTGTGCTTCAATACTCGAAAATAATTCAAATAATCGGATTTGGAAAGGAAAGTAAACTAGTAACCTTAAATCTGTAAACATATTGTAGGTCCATCTAGTTGATTCGAAGAACAACTTGGGTCACTCGGCCCTTCTATTCTATAACATAACTATTCAATCAAATGCTAAGTTGGCATCGATGCGCGGGAAAAAAAAAGTATAGAACAGAGCTTAAGATTTCGCATTAAGGTAAAATGGCCAAACTGTCTACTTTCAGTCTCATTTGCAGTATTCTGTCCTGACTCCTGAGGGTCCAGCGGGAAATTGGATGGCTTTTGTTTCGACGTTGTGTTTCATGGAACTAACACACCAGACAGCGGTATAACTCTAAAATAAACTAACACATCTTCCAAGATCTGTAGCACTAAAATTAGTCTATTAGCAGAAATGTGAGTCACAGAGAGCAGCCGAAAAAGCCCTCCTCTGTCTCCAAGGTCATTCAGCCAATAGCACCAGTTAGCGCCCTCTCTGCAAACGCACAGATTCTAGGATGCGGCCAGCAGGCGGCTAATGCCTATCACCTTTGCGTGGTTGGCTTCCTAATTTCCAATTTGATTTTTCCCCAGCGGAGGACCCTGTAAAATTTAGGACAATGGGCAACTGGTGATCCGAACCCCCTTGCGCGGGATCATGGTCTGTGTATCCTAAGCCGGAGATGTACAATGTAGGATTCACCACGAGAACAGTATTATGATCTCTGACTATTACAGGGCCCAACATATCGATCCAGAATTCTCGCTATTACGTTTTGTCGAGGGGCGGTCATGACTCTGTTGACTCTGGCCTCTTATTGGAGTGAGCACGGTAGGGAAGACGTCGACCAAACAGAGAAGGGCGATGCGTCGATTAGCACGCCCACTAAACTGCTCAGTAAGCGCCCAGCATCCTTGCACAGTAACTGCGCTGCGAAAAGCAAACCACATTCTCTCTTGGTCCTGCAAGCTAGCCCAGGAGGTTTCCATAAAAGGAGATTGAGACACTGATGAGGCACATGGCTTGCGGCCAATTCGGGAACTAACAGTTTTCAAGCTTCTGTATGGACGAGGATATCTTTGCACCACCTTCCTAGCAGGGGAGCATATGCATCTTGAGCGGCAGGGTATCTGCTACGATCGAGGCGAATTCAGGATGGCGATCCCTGGAGAATAAAGGCGATTGTAGCCCCCACTCTCTCACTTCTTTTTACTGTCTCCAATTGCTCTCGTCACCACATGGCCGTCTATCGTTGAAGATCTTTATCATAGCATAATGCGATATTTGCTCAGCCTACCTTTCCTGCTTGGATATTCTCTCGTTTGCGATCGTGCTGCAGCTGATACTTCTTGCTACTGGCCTAACGGACAGGTTGCGGAAACAGGCTGGACTCCTTGTCCTAACAGCAAGACATGTTGTGCCACAGGAGAGTCATGTCTGTCTAATGGCCTTTGCTATGGAGCAACTCTCAATATCGCCTACCGGGGCGCATGTACTGATAAGTCGTGGCCATCCAGTGACTGTCCACATGTCTGCCATGATAGTAAGTCTTTGGGCCTCGTAATGCTCGAGATGGCAGATACTAATGTTATCTGCAATTTACAGTCATCACATACCAATGGGCGAACCTCTATGCATGTCCTAACAATACCAATCAGGTGTTCACCTGCGCTGGTTCAGGCTGGGCTTCAGTCACCTGTGATCCCAACAACCAGAACACCGGCCTCTACACATGGCCTAGCGGTTATGTGTCTTTCGCGGTGGATGAGGTGTCAAATTCATCCTCATCCTCGTCCTCATCCTCACCCTCATTCTCACCATCGACTTCGACCTCTGCCACAGCGACGGGACCAACAACCCTAGAACTGTCAACTACATCATCTCATGCATCCACCGTTGCTCCTGCATCCATAACAGACCCTGCAGCAGCAGCAACATCCTCATCTGCTAGTAACCACCCTGCTGCTTCTTCTTCTTCTTCTTCTTCTTCTTCTGCCATAAGTACGAGCGTAAAAATCGGATTGGGTGTAGGATTGGGAGTGGGGATACCCTTAATTGCCCTCAGCGGATATCTCTTCTCCTTATTGCGTCGCGAGCGAAGGGAGCGACAACAACAGATGCAAGAACTGCAAATGCGACAGAACCAACTGTATCAACATGCGACAATTCGAAATGAGCTACCGGGTAATACATGGTCGATGCCGTCTAGTGAACTTCCTCTGAAGCAGCCCGCTCTCGAGCTCGCGCCTCAGGGTAACAGGATATAATGATTTGCGGCGGGACTGCAAATAGAAGAACTGCGATATGATTCATGTCACTTACTTACACTTATGATAAAGAATGGTATTTTATATTCATCGCTTCCGTTTCCCGCAGATAGTGTTGTATCTGAAAATACGAGGGAACTAAAGAAGTACCTAAAACACGATATCACATTTTATATAGGGCGCCGACCGATGGCTCAGAAAAACGAGGGAGTGCTGCGAAATGGCTCGATAGTTGCAGTCTTAGAAGTGAGGTCGAAAAAGAAGAGAAAAAAGGTGAAAACCACAGCTAAGCTAGTAGTTACTCTCTCTTGTTCTTTTCAGTGTAGGCTTGAGAAGATATTGTTAGTGGTTGTCCACTTCCCTGCCTATCAAAGCGACGATCTATATTAAGTGGCATGACTCACGATTGGTTCCATGGGTGCACTTTGTCCCTATGGATTCGACCTTCATGGATATTTACGATATTATAGAATACTTCCTGGGATACAAAGGCAAAGGCTCCCATGACGTCGTGGCACGCAAGCTTGCGCTGGATGGCAAAAAATGGAGAGAGGCTGTTTTCCGCGAAGAAGACATGCAGATATATAGCTACAGACTGCTCCTAGAATATGTGTCGAATCCTAGGGTACGGAAGCAAGAATGAGTGTAGAACTGACACTCAGGAGTAAATCCTTTTGATTGCTTGATATCCACCTATTTTTCACCGAGATCCAGATCGAGTATGTCCAAGAGCATGTCTTAGATCAACATCTGGAATAACTCTGATCTTTGGAATAGATCAAACGGAGTAGATTTGGGTGAGACCTGCCTATCCGTGGTTTCGGGTAGATGAGGTGCGCGGCAGCTCGCCTTCGGTATGGCGGCTAGGCGCTGACAATATGCCAGGATCTGCGACGATTCGCGGGATGTACTTGGATTTGCTGATGACTTAAAGGACTCCAGGCGCCTCTCAGGAGTGGAGTCTGTGGCTGGAAAAAGTCTTGAGTTATGGCGTTTCTGAATGTTGTCTGATGTGATGGTATGCATGATCTTCTGGCTTGTGGGATTGAATATTGCAGCGCGATACCATGTATTTCTTTGGTTATATTTCTGTTTATTGGGAAGTCACAACTGTTTATACACGTCCACATATAGACATGTAGCATAGCGGAACGACATAATGAAATAATTTACCCGGGATACATCCAATAGAAAATGCCGAATTCGAAGGGAACATAACCACATCTACTTGGTTATTCTCATGGACTGATACAAGAAAGGACGAGCTGGTTACTTCCGCAGCTACCTCCCAGAAGTCACATGCCCTTTTGAGTCGACCTCCGGCCCGCAAACCTCTCTTCATATTATTTCATGACAAGTCACTTAGTCTCTACTAGGGACCCAAGGGGATCGATGCAACGTCGCAGCCTGTTGTTCCCCCGACCTATTGTAGGGTCTGGAATTCGATTCCTTGAAAGTGTGAATTAGCTGCCTATTTTGGATCTAGAATACGTATTGCTCCGAATTAGCATCCTAGAGTTTTCAGGTTTAGACCTCAGGCTTCTGCGATATTATTGAGCTTCATGGACGAGCCACACTGAAAACTTCAGTCTGCGCTCTCTGTATGTGTTGTTTGGACACTCAGATTCTTTCTTCGAGAAACTTTCAAGAACAGACAGGATGCTGACGCGAAGTTTAAGTATTTGTGAGCTTTCCTCAGTGTCCATTTCCGATAATCTCTGATAATCCTTGAGATGATATCTTCCCTCGCGAAGCTGGCCCTTTTGTCGGACAGAAAACAAGGCTCGGGTTAGTTGACAAGACAAGCTGTGTCTATGATTTTCCCCGCCAACACATACTCTTCATTCTATTGGCAATCCCCCGCAAGGCTATCTGGATGGACATTCGAATAATAGGACATCAACAGGGGCCAGTGCGTGCAACGAATTCGTGCAACACTTTTGACGACCCGATAGGTGCGTTTTCAATTAGTGTGATGTGCTTGTTTCGGACCCCACAACCTGCAGTTCGCTATATGGGCTAAATCTCTTAGTCTTCTGTCAAATAGCCATACCCGCTATATGTGCTTCGTTGTTTCTGTCTAGACCGCGCCCAATTAGCACCAGAAGACGCATAAGGAAAGTGTTACAGACAGTCTTGGATATTTATGTCCAAATGGAAAAAGAAGGCTCCTTCAGTTCGAGGATCGTGCATTTATCAATGCCAGCAACTCTGCTGCACTATATCCATAATAATCGTCACAGTGCCTGGAATCCTGTCTCTGTCAGGCAAGATATCCCGCGGCGTCTAACTCCGTGGTGTGATCTCTCGAAGATGCTATCGGGGAACCGGAAGGCCCACCCATCTAAGACCACTATAAGGCAAGATTCGTCCGATGAAGTTTTAGCGGTTGTCCGCTCAGGCGAAGCATGTTCCCCCGTTCGTGGCGGGCGTCTATTCTAAACTCTCGTGCCTTTAATATCACGGTGCAAGTAGATCTCTTTGGACAATGATAGATTAGGTACGGGAGTCTTGGAGGTTATTGACTTACCGATATATGGTCGAAGCTACTAATGATCTCCCCCGCCCTCGCGGCAGCCGATTCTACGTAAGATGCCCTTTAGCATCGGTTCGTTCAAGGCTCGTACAGACCAGGTAGAGTGAGCCTTAGTCTACGGAACTGCGTAGACCACACGCGCTGTTGTGATCACGTCGGATTTGGGATAGTGGAATTCAGACACAGGTATTCCACGGTCACTTTCCAATAACTTGCACTACGAGATACGAAATCTGTTTGGCTTCTCGAATAGACAGGGAAGACTTGGCTGGTTGGAAAACAGATGTGTTATTGAGCCCTCCATTACACATGCTCTTCACTGCAATAGATACCTCCCCCGAGGCCTTCCGGATCGATATTGGAGTAACCCCATATTATAAGGCCCTTTGTGTGGCAACGAACTCGTGCAACGCTTTATGCATCCCGATAGGTGCGTCTCGATTAGTGTAACTAACGTTGTTTCGGACTCCACTGACTGCAATCTATTAGGTGTGCCTCACTCGAATGCCCCACCTCACCGCTATCTAAGCTCTGTGTGGAATCTGGAGGAGATGCTGTTTTGTATGTCTACCAACGGGAAAAGGTTCCTTCAGCATAAAGATCTTACCTGTTAAAGCTGGCACACTCCGCTACATCATATCCAGGAGAATTGTCACGGTGCCCTGAGTACTTCTCGGCAAGACAGGACATCTCACTGCCGCAATTCCGTGGTGTGATCACTGCGCAGGCGAACCGATCCCACGCTAGCTAGAGCTACGTGAGATATCCCGTTACTAGATTGGCGAAGTCTCGAAGAGGCTATCGGGGCACCGGAAGGCCCACCCATCTAAAGCCACTGTATGGCGAGATTCGCTTCAGCGGTTATCTGTTCGGGCCGTCGACGGCGGGCGTTTATTCTAGATTCTCCTGTGAGTTCAATTATCACCGTTCAAGTAACTCTTTCCGGCCAATAATCTATTACGTGCAGGAATTGGAGGCCATTGACATGCCTCAAATACCCTAACAGCCAATGATACTAAAATCTACTGGACAAACATGTACGCTACATGGATCGCAACGTCGATTGTTCCAATTTGCATATGCTAGGACCGACTACTAACATTTAGCTAATGTACCGCCGACGTATCTTGGGAGAAGCGATTCCGTGTTTCGTTACTTTTCCCCCTCTTATCATTTTTTCTTCTTCTTCTTCTTCTTCTTCTTCTTCTTTCGTGTCTGTGATCATCTAGGTACGGATATTCTCACCCAGTAAGATGGCGAACGATTCCGCAACTCCAAGACAGACAGAAGCTGCCCTAGCTTCTCCAGCTGCTCTAGCTTCTCCAGCTGCTCTAGCTTCTCCAGCTGCTACTGCTAATCAGATATACGCTAATGTTGGTAGTGGTGTGGTTGCGGATGATAGCAATGTACGAGCCTCCTTGCCCTTTTGCTACGATATAGCTAATTTAGGAAACCCGTAGGAAGAGAATAGTGTTTTCGGCGACGGAGAGTCGGACAGGACATCTTTGTCTTCAAGTATCCTAAATTATCAATATGAAAATGGCCGACGATACCATGGCTCAGCCGATGTATGCGTTGTTGTCGGGTAAATCTTGTCCCTACTACTTGCTAACTCCGCCTGTAGGGAAAATATATGTATTTGGGCTCCGTATGCGAATATTGGAATTGTTAGTAACGACAATAGGATGCCCAACGATGATAATGAGCAAGACCGCCTCGATCTGGTAAGATCCTAAATACCCACTTGAATATATTGTCTGACAGGCGCATTAGACTCATCATATGTGTGTTGGTTCCTTTCGGAATCCGTGTTATCTTCTTCAGACAAAATTTTTCCTAATAATGCGTAACATGTCATAGATTCTTGTTGCTTCTGGGAGGAGAACTTCATCTAGCGCCTATCCAGAATCCGCAGAAAGTTCTTGATCTGGGAACGGGCACCGGAATCTGGGCCATTGATATCGCAGAGTAAGCCTTCTTTCAATCTTTTACTAACACTAAAGGGCCATCCTAACACATATAGCACATATCCCGAAGCACACGTTATCGGATGCGATCTCAGTCCCATCCAACCTGGCTGGGTCCCACCAAACGTGGAATTCATCGTGGACGACTTTGAAAAGGACTGGATGTATCCACCAAATCACTTTGATTATATACACGCGAGAACTATAGCGGGGTGTGTATTTCGAACCTTTGGTATTTAGCCTCGCACATAAGACTGATATCGTTTAGATGCGTCGCAGACTGGCCACGCCTCCTCCAACAAGCATTTACCCATACCAAAGCCGGCGGCTACGTCGAACTCCAAGAAGTCGCGATCTGGGCCTGGGACGAAACCAACACTCTCACCAAAGATTCTCCATACATGCAATACCTCTCCCTCCTCGACGAAGCCGGCAAGAAAACCGGTCGAGAAATGAATATCTATAACAAGGTGAAGCAATGGATGCTCGATGCTGGATTTGTTGATGTTAGAGAGCAGATATACTATGTTCCCATGGCCCCCTGGCCTAAAGACCCAGCCCTTAAGGAAATTGGGAAATATTCTGCGGCTATGGGGCAGGATGCAGTCGAAGCGTATGGACTGCGCCTTTATACGCAAGTTCTGGGCTGGGATCCTCTGGAGGCACAGATTCATCATGCGCTTGTGAGGAAGGATCTTAGGGATCCGAAGATACGGTTGTATACGAAGGTGTACGTTCTCATTCCTAATGGTATTGAAAATAGAAAGAGAAGCGCTAACCCATCTTATCTTGAAGGCATGTGGTTCATGGAAGGAAACCGATATCCTCATGAGATACGGAAATGTATATATGGAGACTTGTTTATCGTTTTAAGCTTGGCTCTGATAGCGTTCACATAGCATATCATAATATGATTGCATATAATGGAAACAAGCAATGGAAATAAATAATACCCTAAAACATTGCTATCGATTACGAATTCTTCAGCTGGAATATGAGCAGTATATGCAGCGAGATCTCCCGATTATCGTTTCTTTTATGTAATGTAATACTAACACCGTTCCGCTCAAGAACACTGATGACTCTAGTCATATGCTTATCAACATAGCGAGATCTGATATTTAGAAAGCAACTCTACCCGAAACACCACAACGACGTACTCCTTCTTATAACTCTAGCTCCGCTCATAAGCCGAAATGTTTATTTCTTTCCGGGATCTTCCTTAAGGGAGATGATACGGTTAAGCACGATATTATCTTCGGTGCTGTCTGAGTCCACGGCCTAGGCAATGATTGTTAGAACAATGCTGAATTATCATGGATGTGATGGGGAAAGAGTAGGAACTTACAAAGTATGCAACACGCATTCCCTGGAATCTCACACTCTCTGGTCCAGCAGGGCCACTATTGCCCTCGACCTTCGGCCAAGGCGCCTGGCGGCGCACTTCCTCGAATCCAGCATCAACCAGGGCATTAGGGAAAACCTTCTCACTGTCGGGGTTGATATCGTTGAGGAAACCTCCCTCGACAGCAGTGGGATCTGCAGACTTGAAAAGCTGTTCGTGGATACGAACCGTGACCTTTCGCGAGCCATCGGGAACCCAGTGGATGAAAGCCTTGGGCTTTTTGCCTTCCTTGTCGAAGACAGCCCTGATCTCCTTGACCTGTCCCGTAGCCTCATCATTGGTGAAGGACGTGGCCTTGATAGGGTGAGGAGCCTGCAGCAGACCGACTGTCTTACCCGGTGCAAGACGGAAGTAGTCCGGAGAATCGACCTCGCGGAAATCAGAGCGATCGATGTATACTGTCTTGGCGAGGCGGACTTTGTAAGAACCCATTTCGGGGTTCTTGGGTGAGAAGGGGACGCTGACTTCCTGTCCCTCAAGGTCACCAATATCTTCGATGACCACTGGAACGGGGTCAAGGACAAGCTGAAGACGGGGAACTGAGGTTTCGAGGTAACGACGAATCGACTGTTCAAATCGTGCGATCTGAATGACACTCTGTGCTGTCGTGACGCCGAGTTCATTGATGAAGGAAAGAATGGCACCTGGCGGCACACCACGACGACGGATAGCGATTAACGTGTATAGACGTGGGTCGTCCCAACTACGGACAATGCCCGAGTCTACTAGCTTCTTGAGACCTCTCTTGCTCATGATCGTTCCCGTGACATTTAAGCGGCCTAGCATGTCGTTAGTCTTGTTGCATCCAAATCCACGAGAAAAGCCGGGATGATATAGTTTCATGAACAGCAATGAGATAGATAGTGGACTTACCATATTCGCGCTGCATTGGCTCGTACACATTGAGAGACTGCACTAGCCTGAGAAAATATTAGTAACAAGTACAGCTAGGCTTGACGCATACTGCAAGACTTACCAGTCGTAGCTTTCCCGAGATAGGACGAACTCCGTGGTACACAAACTGTGAGTAATGCCCTCGAAGCTATCACACAGACAGTGCGTGAAATCGTATGTGGGATAGATCTTCCACTGGTTCCCCGTCCGGAAGTGAGGCTTCTGGTCCTTCGGGATTCGATAGGCCGCGAGATCCCACATCTGAGGGTTGCCGTTCGTAATGTCCTGCTTCATGCGCAGGAAAGCGGTCTGAGGTTCGTACTTGCCATCACGCATATCACGGAACTTCTGGAGGTTGGTCTCCACGTCCTGTTCCGCGTGCGCACAGCGATATCTCGGCTGGGAGCCTGCTTCACCACCACGCTGCAGTTTAATCTCAGTTTCGTTGCAGTGACACACGTAGGCTTTTTCCAGATTGATCAGCTTCTCCGCAAGATCATAGAGTTTCTGGAAGTTGTCGCTCGAGTAGGTGACTGCGTGAGGGGTGAACCCTAGATAGATGATCAGCATTTCCCCACTGACGTCTCGAAAGCACCCACCTAGCCAGCGAACGATATCCTCAATTGCCGTAAAGTATTCTCCCTCCTCAGCGTCGGGATTCGTGTCGTCAAACCTTGTCCTGTTAGCCCCGCCTGGCTTATCGATGTTCGGGAAATGCACACCTAAGAAACTGCTATGGTGTTGGCCTGTTATCCTTCAACAGCGAGGAGTGTACTGACCGTTTTACCCCCATGATACCTAGCAAATCCAAAGTTGATAGCAATCGCCTTCGCATGTCCCAAGTGAAGATATCCGTTCGGTTCGGGAGGGAATCGCGTTACAACATGCTCCGAAGGTCGTTCCTTGTAGACGTCGGCGAGGAAACCCTGCTTGAACATGGCATCTGGATCGATAGCAGGCTCACTGGCCTTTGGCTTTGGCTTCTCTTTTGGAGCAGCCTCCTTCTTTGGCTTCCCCTCATTCTCCTGGGCGCGTGCCGCACTTGCGGCCTTCTTGGCTCGTTTCTGCATTCGTTTCTTCAACTCGTTCTTGGAGACCATCTCTCCGGTCTCCTCGTCGAGGTGGAGCTTCGCCACCGCTTCGGTAACGTTCTCAGCCATGGCGAAGCTGTTTTTATCCTGGTATGGACCGTGAAAGAAAGGATGCAAGAGAGACTCGTGAGTCAGATAATTATTATCGGAGAGGCCAGCGGTGTGGCTGAACCTCCGCCCCTCACTGGTGGCTCGTGCACAAGATTTGCCCCACGGTGGACAAAAAGGGCAGACTGTGGCGGTGTCGCTCCTTCGTACGGTTTCTGGAAGATTACTTTAATGTACTCTATATTTGAAATGACTACAATATTGATTTTCGAGTTGTGTTAGATATGAAAAAACTACCATGGAAGCTTCATTTGCAGCTTAGCTATAGGTGGGGCAAGTAATATATTGCCTTCAGAACGGCAGATAACATCCCTTTGAATGCTCGCAAGCCTTCATTTCTCACCTCTTAAGTCATAAAGGATTATATGGTAATCCTTACTCCAAATCCTTTATTAGTCATAGACTCATAATCTGTCTATTTTAAGCTTAATTGCGACTCTGGTTTATAAACCTCTAATTGAAAACTTCGATCACGTGGATGCCAAGAGATCTATCGACAAAACATATATGTACGATGCTGTCGTTTCTCACTCGAACTTTCTGTTGTTAAATATTGGACTTTAGCACCTATTAAACGTATGGAATTTACAAAAGAGATATATAATCACGATCTCATAAAAAGAACCACCTCGAACATAGCTAGTCACATGACTGATATTAGTCAGCCGCCACGGTCCTTTTAGGCAGTAGTTCGTTCCGCCCGCCGACATCGTCATTGCCATCCGTGCTAACAGAAGACCAGATCAATACGCAGAGTCCGCAAGGACAGCGAGATTATCTGAGCACCCTCTCGGACAGTTCGGTTCGAAGTAACCAAGATGGCACCCAAGAAAGAAAACTCCAAGAAGGCGGCCGGCAACGCTCGCGTACGTTCTACCCCGCCCCCGCCTTTTTTTCGGATATAGTGCTTATATACATCCGTCATGAATATATCTGGAGATTGGTACTGATTTAATGATTTGAACAGAAAGCGGAAGCCGCCGCCCAGAAGAAGGCCGTTGAAGACGCGAAGAAGGCAGCGGAGGAAGATGCGAAGTGGCAGAAGGGATCTAAGAGTAATGCGAAGAAGTAGGTGATTCTTTGTCGGAATGAGCATCTTTCGCCTTGTTATTTTTGTTTCTCTTGCGTAATATGAGTTGAAACTAACGCGGTTATTCTTGCACAGGGAATCAGAAGAAGCCAAGAAAGCCGAAGCAGTTCGCAAGAAGGCAGAACGTGATGCTATGCTCGCGGCCGAAGAAGCCTCACAACGCACTACTCCCAAAGGCGCAAAGGCTAAGACTGCTCAGAAGAAGACCGGACGGGGACTGGACCTCTCACAACTCGACGAGCCTTCCAGTAAGGGCGCGGCACTTAACGCTTCCGGTATCGATAATGCCCTCGATGCCCTCTCCCTTACCGCCAGCTCCGACGCTGCCAAGATCGACCGCCACCCAGAGAGACGATTCAAGGCCGCGTATGCTGCCTTTGAAGCCAGAAGACTGCCAGAGATCGAACAGGAACACCCCGGTCTGCGGAAGAACCAGCGTATTGAGATCTGTCGCAAGGAATTCGAGAAGAGCCCCGAGAATCCTTTCAACCAGGTGCATGTGGCGTTCGATGCCTCGAGGGAGGAGATTGCTGCTGTTAAGGATGCAGAGAAGGAGAAGATCGAGGCTCGGTTGGCCGCGAGATGAAAAATTTAAAAGCATGGTATTTATAGAGCGAGCTGTGATGATACCCTTCGCCCCTTTATCTTGGAGATGAACATTCACATTCAAAATGGAAGGGTTGTATATGAAGAATATGGCTGGAATCTCGCTCCGACTTTGCAAATGTTTTGATGTCTGTGAATGAGTAATGAGGACATCAGTTTCACGTTTTGTTGTGCTTTAGATCTAGTGGAAATGTTGCCTCGCGTGGATGCGTGAGACACCGGTGGCTATCTACGAACTGTATAGATTCTGGTTAGGGATGAAAAGATTTATTGGTTTTGTTTATTTAATATACGTTATCTCAACAAATAATTCCTCTCAATGGACCAGACTGCTTGGCTCTGGTTTTGAAAGTGTACACGATATTCATGGGATGAAGGCATGTAAGAATAAATTGTATCCATATCTATTTACAACTAGAGATGCTTGAGAAGATATAGCACAGAGCGCATGCAGGGGTACTATAAAGACATTACTATCCAGAACCTTCCACGCAATGGATCGTAGCGATTTCCTTTCTTCCTTTTCTTGTGTTTTACAAGTAATAACCATCAGGACAAAAAGAAGACGCCAATTTTGACTCAACCGGGAATCATTGCGTAGACAAAAAGGAAAGGGAAAAATGAAGAAAAGAAAAATGAAGAAAAGAAAAATGAGATTACATCCGTTGCGTTGAGTTCATTCGCTATCCCATCACCGCTCGTACGTCCCAGACGAATAATTGCTCGTCCCAGCCTACGCTGGCGCACCATCCTTCGCTGCCGAAGAGACACCAATCTATCCCAGTGACGAACTCGGTGTGGTTTCCCATTCGTCCTAGCTCCCTGCCCATGATTGGGCCTCCGGGACCTGCGCGCATGAGGTCCCCGTCCCCGCCAGCGCCTGGTTCCGACGAACGGTCTGTCCATGCACGGCATGTCATATCGTAGCTTGCGCTCAAGATGAGGTCGGAGAGATGCGGTGACCATGCTAGCTTGCGGATCGCGTAGTCATGTCCGATCATCACGGCCTGCGGGCCTTGCTGGGGCGCACGGATGTCGAATGTACGGATGGTCTTGTCCACGCCAGCAGTGGCGAGGATGGAAGGTCGATACTTGTTCCAGTCATGCGTGAGAGCTTCAGACGGGGGTGCTGCCGCAGGGGCGCTAGCCATACCTGGCTTATTGCCCATGGGTATTAGTGTTGACGCCGCTCCATGAATGGGAATCTGAAGAGTGAGATGATTCGAAGCAGAAGCCGGCGTGCGAAGGTCGAAGACACGGACGTATGAGTCGGATGAAACACAGGAGAGAATATCTGGTGAATGAGGAGACCATGCGGCAGAGTAAGTGCAGCTATGCGTGGGTAGCGTTAATAGCGATTGCGGCCGATGCGGCGACCAGATCTTGACTGTGCCATCCCAGCTACTAGAGCAGAATCGATCCTTCGCAACCAGGTTCCAGTGTACCGAGAACACTTCACGATTATGTTCCTTCCAGGCTTGTACGGGGAAATCGTCTACTGTCGCGTCGAAGAGCTTGATACTTCCATCTCCTGAAGCGACTAGAGCTTGGTTCTCGTGGATCTCGGACCAGGCGAGGTCATAGAGTGAATCTTGGGTTGTATACCTGGAAATCAATTTGCATTAGTGTCATGCTGCGGTTTCAAAACGTCGTGGACATGGAATGGCTTGTCCCACATGATGACTGGGGAAACGCGGGGTACGCGGGGAGATGCCATAAACGCAGAAGATGTTGAAAAGGAAAGAAAGAAATGGCACATACCATTTCAGAGGCACAATCCCATTTGGTGTCAGATCCAATATATAAAACCGTCCATTACCCACAAGCCCAAAATTCGCGGACGCTGCGACGGCGATGCGGGAATCAAAGAAGGGCGAGTACTTGACCGCGCATCCATTGAAGCCTTCTGTGCGGAACTGGAGCATGGCTGCCAAATTGACGATAGGTACCGGGAAAGGAAGGAGACGAGAAAAGAGAGAGCCGCGTCACGAAATTGCGTCCAATATTATCATCTCATATTGCTCCAGACACGAGGCATCAATGAGTCTCCGCTGTCCATCGTTCTCCAAACTTACTTTCAGCGCTCCGTCGAATGTGACGGAGTTGGTCGATATCACCGAGGCTACTGCGGGCGGTGAGATTCTGCCAGCATTTGCCCCTAAGTTACTTGGTCTTCGGATGAGGTTGGCTGAACGGATGCCGATGGAGAATCTCCATACATCGATGATCTACGTACCTCGTGGAGACGCTCCGGGCCTAAGGAACCTTAGCTTTATTCGCTGTTTTCTAAATGCTGCAGGAGTATTCTAGGTGATCTTCTCTTGAAGTCCCTAGTCAAATGGAGTCCCTATGGATTAAGTTCTTATAGATGACATGTCATGTTGACATCATGGAGCCATACTTCGTTCTATATCAAATGATATCACGCTCGAGGAAGGTATCGTAGTTGCCATCAGATAACAACAAACTCGTCGTCCTTCAAATTTAGCTAGAGAAAGATCGAGTAAACTTTGACTAGTCACACACTCGGTTTCGAGATGTCCGCCATGACCACAGAACCTGGTTTCTTCAAGCCAGCAGGCCTCTTCGTGGAACGGGAGATCACACGACTGGCCGAAGAGCCCGGATTAACTGCACTTCCTGCAGGACCAGAGCGGGACTTCTTGCTTTTGACATGGGGTCCGATCGTCTATCGTTCCACATATGCCCCGGACTCGGAGCGTCTCATCCCAGTCTATTTGCGAGCTCTGAACGAGGAGATCCAAAGAGCCGTGCCCAGACATCTGCAAGGAAGTCCTGAGCAGATGCTCTTGCTTCAACGCACATATGCGTCCAAGGTGTTCAGCGACCGAGATGTTTACGACAATGCAGACGTTGAGACCATCCGGCAAGCTTTCCATGACTGGAAGGTCTCCTTGGGATTGCCCGCGATGGACTTGCCTATCCGTCTCAAGTTCTGTCTGATGGTGGACGATGGTTGTCTGGCGACGCTCGCATTCGTGACAGATCAAGCTGCCTCGGTGGAGACTCAGGCGGAGTTCTCTGCGGTTAGAGTTATTATTGTCGAAGAGAACTATCCTCAGAAGGAGAAGCATGCGGAATTATGGCCGGATGAATATCCCGGCTGGGTAGCTGTCTCGTTGGCTGCACTGGTCGAAGTGTACAGTGCCCTGGACAGAGACAAGCGCCTCTCGGATTACTATAAGAAGGACCACATGTATAAAGGGAATGGAGAATGGGTGCCTGTCCGCAAGCCCTCATTATAACTGTGGATACGGCAAATGATACAGAGACGGACACATTATCTGGGACGGGTGATGATTGAGCACGATTTCATCATGAGGTGAAATGCGTCACAATGGAAATGTCTCGAGTTTGGCCCTCGCTATCAGTCGAGATGGCGAGCAGCACGGGTCGAATTCTCTATCTTCAGCATTAAGCGGATGATAATTGGATGGTTGGTGATAGCTGCAGCAAAGTTAATAGAAATTAAAAGTGAAAATCTGTATGCTATTTGTCCAAGATCGCAAATGTAATTACGTATAAGGCTCAAGTTGAAGTCCCTCGTATCATCACCCAATTGCGTTGGAATCGTAAACAGCGATTACTCTAGCATATCTTTCCAATCATCCGGTATAATTGTTCGTAATCCGCGCAGCTCTCTCTGGCCAAGCTTACCAATAAACCAAATATCTTCAAAGCCGGTCATCATCGAGAAGAATTGAGCTAACATTACCAATGCTCGTGGCTGTCGTTCCTCGACCAGCTGTACGAACCCCTCAGGGATTCTTGAACCGAAAGTAATGCATCGGAGACCGATCTCCTCAGGCGGTCTTTTCGACTGGATTGCAGATTTCAAGCAGCTGAGATACTTGATGACACTCTTGTAAATGTTGTAAATAGCTTCATCCCAAGGCTCATGCCTATATCTTGGATGATTACGTGTTCGATCGAGCAAGTAAGAGAACCCCTCTCCACCCTTATCGTGAAACATGGGATGCTGGTTGAGAGTGAAATAGCCCTCAGCCATGACCTTCATTGCTTCTGAAGATGGATCGTGTCTCATTATGTCATAAACTGCCCGAAAGATGTGCATTGCCGGGACTGCTATCCTCAACCACTGCATCGGCGGCGTGTATGGCTCGATGGTGCGCTCTTGTAGCGAGGCAAACGCTGCGACCCGGAGAAGGCTCGAAGTAAACCATACCACATCTGCCATCTGACTATTGATGTGTGCAATATCTTCGCGATGCCTCTGAATGGCTTGATCCATATACTGACTGTGGGCCGTCATCAATTCGCGATTTCCCGGCTCAGCAAGACCGAGTTGCAGGGCCGCTATCGAGTATATGGAGTCTAGAAGTGCTCGGTGCCGAAAGGCTAGACGAGGAACATATGTTTTCCAGATATCAGCGAGTCTGGGCTCTGGAGACGTAGGCAGCGTTTGGCTGGTTACGATAGAGTAATGGTGGAGGAGCCGGAGCTCCAGAAGATGCTGGCTTCCTGGATCTGGCGTATCAAAATCTTCCCGGTCGACACTTTTCTTTGTCGCATGGGGGGAGGGTCTCGAGGAATCTGTTCCATGATGACTAGCATCTGATGGTTGAGGGATCGTGATCACCTTGAATACATCCTCGTAGACACAGGCGACATTATGGCGGTCACAACTGGCACAGACTGGATGGGTTTCATCGCACTGCCTTTTGTCAGAACAATTAACTTACCAGAGACGTGGGTACCTAGTAATAATCGTCTTTAAAAGGAGGGTAAATGCTAGGAATAGGATTGATCAGTGTAAATGTGGGGAAGTGCCCTGTGCCCTCTATTCTCCACAGTGCTCAGATAGGATTTAAAGCGAGAACACCTCCAGGATAAACTGAGAGGACAAGGGACCTTATAGATGTGATCGATCACGAAATAAGAATGAAGGGCAACAAACTTTGACTCGACGGGCACGACACTGCTGGCAACCAGCCTTGGATTTCTTGTGATGGAGTCGTGGTGCCTTGGGACGAGGGGCCCTGGAACTACCAGGCACATACTGGATGAAGCGTGTCTTATCCATCCGACCCGCATCGGGTTTTTACCAGTCAGGAAGCGTATTTCCTCACAGAGACGTGGCACTCTCACGCATGCTGGCTGGAACTGAGAGGAAGATGTAACAGAGGTTAGTAGGATGTTGGTGGCTCCAAGAGAGATTCCTTGCCTTTTCTGTCTCGCTTTCGCATTGTTTTCCTGAGTGGGCAAGTCGCGCTGCGGTATACCCTGGAACTTTCCCTACCAGGGCTGTGAACGGGACCAACATATTGTATTTTGGTCCCCATCTCGATACGATGTCGGGTCGACTGCTCCCTAATACTATCTTCCTAGATGCTTCGAAGGTAGAAAGAATAAACATATAGCTGAGCCCCTATCTGACGGCGAAAATTGTGGCACAGCCATCTATATGATTATTCTTACCATTCTAGAACAAGTCAGACTTTGATCAACAACGGCTGGGCGCCTAAGTAGATGCCGACCCCAAATTCTTCTTATGAAGATCGTCCTTGTACGATTACAAGGAGACGGATTTTACTAGATAGTTTTAATGTAGGACAAGATCTATCAGATAAATCTTTGTGTATCTTTGTTGCCTCTTGGCTGGTACTGTCGACCGTGCACGGTGTCGTATAGTCTATAGTACCTATACAATCTACAGACTAGACAACAATGGTAGTAGCACTTCCACTTGCCCAGTTGATCATATACTGCATTCTCATCCTTCCCATTCTTTACTGCTTTTATTGTCATGGAAAATGCGGCCTTCTAGGATGGTTATATCTCTTTATTTTCTGCACCCTGCGCATTGTCGGCTCAGGGATGCAGAGCAGACATGGAGATCTCGACTCCAGCAACTCCACCGCACTACTGGTCAATAACATTGGTCTTTCGCCCTTGCTTCTATGGCTATGGGGATCTTGCATGAAGCGTAAGTTACACAAGATCGTATATTCAATGCATCATTTGCTGAGATCTTGAACAGACGAGCAGCTCGAAACCTGATCTCTAACGCTAAGCTCGAGTGGGCGTTCGTCTTGATCTATCATCTCGTCGTGAGCGCCAGCTTGGCTCTTGTTGCCAGCTCCGTCAGTTCTCTCACAAACAAGAACTCGCATACATCCCCTTCGACCGCTTTTACTCTTGTTAAAGTTGGTTTCGTCATAATGTTCGTGTGCTGGCTCGCGCTCACGATGTGGACTATCATATCTGTACGATCACCGGGAGGATGTGAAGTGGTCTCCAGAAGATATATGGATGGGACTAGGGTGAGCACCTCACGTCTTGCGATCTTCTGATCTTCTATTCCTAATCACTGAGTTACAGTTGACATACGCCGTCATCGTGTCCTTACCCTTGATCATGCTCCGCGGTATATACGCACTTATCTCCATCGTGAACCCTTCAGAGGGTTACTCCAAGTCACTGGCAGTAAATGTCTGCCTGAGTGTGGTTCCTCAATTGCTTATTGCGGTTATTTTTGTCCTCGTGCGTATCTTGACGCGCCATATTGATGAGAAACCAGATGACAGGCTGAAGAGGACCCAACGTGGTGCGTGATAATGTGATAGAGCAGGCCTGGTCGCGATCTGATCATTATTGAAATTACAAATGAGTTATATCGATGATTTCCTCATGTATGTACAGGTTCTATTTCAGGATGGTGAACCTTTTTCGTTAGCCGGATCGGATAGATTATGATATGATTGCTTAGACCATATATTCCCCGCTAGCTCAAGAGTTCCCATTATCGCACAGTCAAAGGCCATTACGCCTCCCTGCTTAGTTATATAGAGATATAAGGCAGCAGAAGGAAGATCGATATATTACTTGCGACTATTTCCACTTTACTTTTTGTTGGCCCTATATCTCTCTCATCACATGTGCCTTGACCATACATCCAACACTAATACCTATAATGTTCCATCACACCAACTCAACCTCACAAATATCTATCACATCCAAGAAACCTTCGACCTTCTCAACTATACGCCTCAATCGCATCCTCGAATTTCGCCGCAATCTGATCATTAATCAACGGAGCTAGAGCCGCATAGTTCGCCGTCAACTTCTGAATAACCGCATCTCCCAACTCCCCCGACAATTCCTTCTGCTGTTCCAAGTCAATCTTCACCAAACCCGTCAACGAAAACAGGCCCAACAGCCCTGTTTCGAAAGCATTCTTCTTCGAGATAATATTATCCAGCGTAGAGATAATTTTCGGCTCAAGGTACACGAACGCTGTCGCGACGTCGCCGGATTCTGCTTGTGTGAAGTTTGATGATTGTTTGGTGGTTTTTATAGCGGACTTGAGGTCCTGCTCGACTTTGGTTGTTTCGAATTGGATCTGGAGGGCAGTTACGGTGCCGGCGATACCACCGGAATAACTGCTCACGGTTTGGTTGAGGGTCGTGAGGTCGGTGGCTATGGTGTTCACGGCGTTGACGACGGAGGCGCCGTCGCGCTTGATGGGTCTGGCAGGAGAGGCAGTTGAGAGAAGGAGTATGGCCACCAGTAAGGCGGGTAGGAAGTGTTGATGGAAATGCATGATGGTGGATGCCTAGGACTTTCTTCTGAGAAAGCCCCGATCCAATTGCTAGACAATTCAGGAGAACTGGGGAAACTTCCACAATAACAGGGCTTCCCAAACCTCATATAAGATCATCACAGTTCGCATAGTACCACGCCAATTTCCCCGCTCTTTACACAAGATCTCAAGCCCCCTGCAGAAGCGATATTCTTAGGTAGTTCTACATCCATTGAATAGTCTAGAGTCCAACCCCGCAAACCAATACTACCCCACAAACCCAAATTCGAGCTAAAAAGACAAGGCATCATAAAAGGCACGATCCAATCACAAAACTCTCCGTATGGTTTGAAAGCACATGCAAGCTGCTGATCAGCGTACTTCCGAGGCAGTCTTTCCGTCAACCACTCAATGCGATCTAGAGTCAGGCTCGATTCGAAATAAGCTCGGCTTGTATGTTCCATCGGGAGACTACTATTGGAGGAAAATAAGGGGAAGAATCAATTGGAATTGAGTCTAAACTCAGATCTTCTTTTGGAAATATGTCCTAGTAGATCTATACCTGAATGGTTGCTTGACGTTGATGATGGAGAGGTTAATGGATGCTGACTTTTCTCAAGGTTTCGTTTCTATATTGAGAAGGGAAAATATGGAAAACTCAATGCTAATAATGAAGGGTATACGTGTGTTATTGAAACGAATATTTATTTCCACAACAAGCAAGAACATTCAAAAGCTCAGGATGGGACGAATCGGCTGTCAAGCGTGGCTGCATAGATGGGTTTGCAAGGACTGTGTTGCAACAAAGCGAATCTCATAAGTGACAAGTGGGGCAACAGGAGTATCATCAGTGTTATGCTAGATGCAAGACCAAGACTAACCTGCAATCTAGTCGCCGGATTTGATGTAAAATCAGATATCTTATGTTCGGGGGTTAATCTCGGAGATTCGTCAAAGCTAGTTCAAAACTATATCTTGCGATATTCGACCCTTATGTGACTATCTACAGAAGGAAGCATGCGCACAGCTAATTAGGATCAGCAAGTTCCAAGTAGCCATGTCATACTCATTCGAATTGTGATAAGGACTTGTGGTCCATAAAAAGAAACGTGAGTATTTTCATATACCTTAGTGTTCTCCGTATCGCTCATCGTCAATGACCGTTGAGCGACAGAGAGGGCCAATTCAAGACGTGCACTCAGTTTCTTACACAACTTTGTGACAAAGATGGAAGTGGTCTGAATCAGTTACATGTAGATATTAAAAAGCATCATCAAACCTCAGGACAAAAAGATAAAGAATGTTAGCAATCTTACCAAGCAACTAAGAAATTTCGGAACTGTTCATGGATCTCACACTACATTTTCTCTGCTCCTGCCTATCAGCTTTAGTATCTTTACAGAATGACTAGTCTGTTCGGATAGAGGCGGCTACACGCGCAAATCATACGCTCCGCCAGAACCCCGATATAACTGCTTACTATATATACATGTCCGTAGAGTGCCGTGCCGGGTGGCAGATCAACTAGGGGCCGTAATCGGACGCAGTTATTATATTATTATCTGATGATCACTCGTCTTAGGCTTATCCCGCAGCCTCAGCCGCAGAGGAAATGACTCGCTATGAAACCAGCATTAATATAACCAATAGAAAAGCTGGTGCGATAGGATGCTTATGGTTATGTCGACCACTTCAACGGCTCAACGGAACGATCGACTTTCTTGGAATATACTTAGCTTTCCAGGGAGCATCTGACATCAGGCATATTTTCCTCTAGCCTGAATGCATGGCTATAGATAGTGAACCAGCTATCGAAAGAGATTGACTAGTACGGCCGTAGTGATGAGCTTCATGGGAAAGGTCAAAAGAATCTCATTCAGGCTGAAAGATACTTTCTTCACCGCCTCAATCTTCTATTTCCAGAAGGTCGTAAGTGTGCCATTAGAGGAGTTGATAGAATGCTTCAATAGATATTATTAGTGGTCTGCGTCAGTTCGATGCGGCATGTGGTCGACAATGGGTATTATTAATCCGTATTCCTTTATCAGCGCCTCTCGATCCTTTTTCCAGGATTTTATAGACCTAGGTGCGCGATCGGACTAGTCTTTCGGATCCTGGGTCCAGAGAAGAAGAACCCGTTTAGATTATTCGTCGACGAGCTCCGATACCGTCCAGCCCGGCTACCGGATTCTCGAAGCAGTCAGTCCATGGAACGACCACGGCAATTCCTGAGTCACCCACCACGAATATGAGACTGTTACTGTCGAGCATGGAGCCCCGGAACGTAGCGCAGTAGTGCAGATTTCTCCGGAGAACCTGGCTTGGAATTGACCAGTGAGAACATTGGAATACTGAAGATAGTCTCTGCTTCTAGATAAATCCCCGGCAACTCGTCTGT
The DNA here is from genome assembly GCA_003116535.1 of Paecilomyces niveus. Classification (NCBI taxonomy): domain Eukaryota; kingdom Fungi; phylum Ascomycota; class Eurotiomycetes; order Eurotiales; family Thermoascaceae; genus Paecilomyces; species Paecilomyces niveus. The sequence continues at coordinate 194,040 of QEIL01000023.1, read as the reverse complement.
ATTAAGCGGGGCTGGGCTGGGTTTGAGTCAGCGGACGTGAGTTAACCCTTTGGCGAGAATGGTCAATTACCGGAGGAGGAAAGGCGTTGTCAAGAGAAGGGCGTGGTCGCCCCAGTTTCTCCCTCCACATGCGACCGCCTGCTCCACGTCTCCGCGGACTGGCCAAACGTTCATTTCTACGCCGGGTGTCCAACGACCTTTGGATCAGAATGTCTCTTGGTTTCCAGATAATCTGCAATTCTTCCCTTATCTGGAATCCTGCTACGCCAGGGTAGAAACAGGCTATCCTGCTTTCGAGGGAGACGCTTGCGCTCGAAATTGTGCTGGAAGGTACCATGCGAACCACTCCCTAGGGCCCATTCAAAGTGTGAGGAAGTCCTTCTCGGGAGGCCATTTGACTCGACATTTCTCCTTTTTCTTTCTTCAGCTCACCAGATTCCGTCTGGGAACACTGTGTTTATCAACTGTCGTCTACGGAGTGTCGCAGGACGGCCCAGGTCCGCTTAGAACTGACCTCTCCTGACGAATCCGCTCTCGTCCACCGCGCTGAGTCACAGGCTTAGGGGAGTTTTAAAAGCGGAAAATGGAATACTTCGACTTTGACGGAGCTTCCCATGGCTCTCGAGCCCCAGAGGATGACATAGCCTCTAACTATCAAGAGGTTGACGAAGCAGATGCCGTCGCCAACTACGACTCGCTCTTCTTCGACAAGAACTTTGAGCTGCCAACGAACCCTCCCGCTTCTGACCCTGCTCAGCAGGAGGTGGAAGACGGGGCGGACGTTTCCCTCGATCCTAGGGGACAGCCCATGTTCCGTGCCAAACAGCCTTGTGACTTCTGCAGTCGTATGGGTCTAGATTGCTTTGTCGCTCAGAGAGGTGTGATGATGCAGAACGGTTGTACCTGCTGTCAATCTCTCTACCGCGAATGCAGTTTCACGCATGTGAAGGCCCCCGGAAAATATTTAGATACGTTACAACCACTCATAGAGGACGTTGACGTCCCGACTGGTGGTCCAACGGGAAAGAGAATTTTGAAATCCTTGGGCGGACCCCAAGGCTACGACGACTTTGATTCTAGATCCAGAAAAAGCGGTGCTCGTTTCCCTCGAGAAGCGGTCCGAATCTTGAAGACCTGGCTCTCCCAACACAGCGAACATCCATATCCGACTGAACAGCAGAAGGACGAATTGAAACAGCAGACTGGACTGAAGAGGAGTCAGATCTATAACTGGCTGGCAAACGCCAGGCGGAGAGGAAAGATCCGTCCTTCTCCGCGTAGCAGTTCTCCGGTGCCTGGCGCTATTGACATCCCGACTCAGACTCTTCCTCCTGGAATGGATATGTCATTGCTTACTCCCCTTGAACGTTGGAAGTACTCTCCTCCCGAAAACGAAGCTGCCTCGAAGACTGCCATTATACGAGCCATGGCCAATCCTCCGTTTCATGACCAGCCATCCCACTCCGGTCACTCACGTTCTCTATCACGAAGAACTGGATCTAGTAACGATTCGAGCCATACCAATTCTATGTTCCAGGCGCCCTCCATCAGCAGCTTTGACACCACCCAATCCTCAATATCAGAGATGTCCTTTGCATCCGCCTTCTCGCATCGGTCATCCATTGGTTCATTCGGCTCCGCGGAGAGGAAGGACAGACGACGTCGGCGCAAACCGTCAGCTGCGACTAATACCCTGAATCAGCAAAAAACACGTGGCGCTCGTATCTTTCAGTGCACCTTCTGTACGGATTCCTTTCCCGCTAAATATGACTGGCAGCGTCATGAGAAGTCGTTGCACCTTGCATTGGACAAGTGGACCTGTGCCCCCGAAGGCGGGATAATACTTCGGAATGGACAGGCCATGTGTGCGTTTTGCAAGGCTCTCGACCCAGATGAGAACCACCTCGAGACTCATAATTATTCCACATGTCAGGAAAAGACATTGCAAGAGCGGACTTTCTATCGGAAGGATCATCTCAATCAACACCTGCGTCTCATGCACAACGTTAAGTTCGATTCATCCATGGAGAGCTGGAAGAGTGCCACCACAGAGTTGAAATCTCGCTGTGGTTTTTGCTCAGCTCAGTTCACCACGTGGAAAGAGCGGATAGACCACCTGGCGGTGCACTTCAAGAATGGCGCCGATATGAGGCAGTGGCAAGGCGATTGGGGCTTCGAGCCTTTCGTTCAACGCTTGGTAGAAAATGCCATGCCACCTTACCTGATAGGCCACGAGCACACGACGATGGATCCTTATAAGGCATCTTCTCATGAACTGGCCGGTCCTTTCGCCCCCCAACTGGGCGATATCGAGAGTGGGCGTGAGCCACGCTTGAATGTCCCTGCAGATGCCAATTGCTACCGCCGCTTGGAAGTCGAGCTTACTGCTTTTATCCGTCGCCAACTAGCAGCCAATATCATCCCAACCGACAAGATGTTGCAAGATGAAGCTCGACAAATTATATATGGATCTGACGATCGGTGGAACCAGACCTGTGCTGATAACCCGGTTTGGTTGAGTATATTGAAGCGTGATACGGGACTTGAAAGCGTCCCTCATTCTGACCATATACAATTATCAAACCTGGGCATGGTGCCGCCATTCGCAGCTGACGGTGGTCTGCGACATCCCCCTGTGGAGCTGAACCCCGTGACAAGAGCCTTACGGCAAAACCATTCTCAAGGAGTTGGCTTCACGGGTCCTGGGCTCCTCAGCCCTGGCTTCCAGAGCCCCGCTCCCAGAGAAACTACGTTTTCGTCTGCTCCTCCAAGTATGCCAGGTAGCTTCAGCGGGAGTTACGCGGGCAGTTTGGGTGTCTCCTCTGGAATGGCTGCGCCAGCATTGACAGGTGACTGGGCCAGCAGTTTCTCTGCTTGTGAGCTATCGGCATCCACTCCGGCACCTGTCAGTGCAGCCCCGGATCCATTGGTACAAATGGGATTTGACCCGGAGTTCCTTCAACAGTTGAATGATAGCTATGGAGAGCTCCATCATGATGATATGGACGACCTTGACTTTGGAGGTTTCGAGATCAGGGACCAAGGAGCAACGGACCCTGGCGATCTCACCTCCAAACCCGTTATGCCTGCCAGCAACCCAACACCTGCATCTGATTCTGGCTTCAGCTCGGCACAGGTCTATTCCAGGTCTGACTCGACCCCTTTTTCAGAGCCGTCTCATGAGGATTTCCAGCACTTCTAGTGTTTCTCTGCATTTCGCCTTGAGCGTTCTCTGATGCGAGTTGACTGGATCCAAATAATTCTTAAAAAGCAGCAGGCTTTGCAACGAGAAACTGCAGAGCTGCGCGTTGAAGATTGATAGAATATGAAATTGCATACGGAGTAATAGTGTACATGCTACGGCATTGCGCAAAAGATCTCGTAACACATGCTTTGACCAGTTTTGGTCCGGCGCTTCTTTTCTTATCCAATGCAAGGTTTTTTTTCCCCCATTAATTCTCTATGCATTCCTCGAATTACTTTCTCGGGTCTCTTGTTCGTCTATTAGAAAGAGTCATGACTGAAGATGATGCAGATATGTGTGTTGGATGATAGCTAAAACTTGATTGTTTCTGAGCATATCTGAGTACAATGCTGTTATGGTTGAGATGGAAGCAGACGCCATCTGGAGGATATCCATGCCATGCACTCAGCGTATGGAAATATTTTTAATGTGAAGAAAATAGATTAATGATTATGAGAATCTCCTCTTCGCGCTTGAGCAAATCCACCGTTGTCCTATGTGACAGGTGTCTAGAGTAAAAGTTGAGTTCCGACTATCCTTCATTGGTTCAGAAATGGAATGCAGCGGATGGACATTGGTATGCGTATTCCTCGACCGGCACTTAGACTAGACAACATGTATAAATTCATGTTCTCTCCTGCTATGCTAGATATTATGCAGGAGATCTACCCAGAATACGAGATGGCTATAGAATGAATATTGTCATTTTTGTTCCCTGCGGGATACCTCGATCTCCGCTCATTGTATTCTGCCGCACAGTGGGGCTAATGACAACAACGATCATCAAGTAGGCCACTTGCGGCGGTGTCAGATGGCAAGTCTAATTCCAGACCCGGCTGAACACAGCAGGAAGACGTTTGCATCCTATGATCAGATGATGATTGCTTCTTTGCCTACTCTAGAGGAGAACCATTGTTCTGCAAGAGGTGGTCTCCGGGAAAGAGTCGGATGGCTCCTGAAGATACTACCTATTATCACAGATCACAGTCACTGCAACTATTATATCATCCTTTGGAAACAATGATAAGACCATTCTGATCCCACTTACACGGACCATCTGAAACAGCAGGGGAATAGCGTTTCACAGCGCTCGGATCTCTTTGCTACTAACTAACTCATTAGCCTTTCTGACATCCGACGAACTCTGTCTGAGCGAGGATTTGGACCAATCTGAGCTGCTCCGACGACATGTGTCGTTCAGCGCAGCATGCTTCTGGACCACTTTAGGCCCGCATACAAGCATCGGGATACGATGGCAACGCCCGCAACGAAAGACTCCCGGGATCTAATCAGACATAGACTTTCCGGGGTCTTTTTTTAGTGTTTCGGGATCTGTCGCGAAAAGCAAGCCCGACCGTTATCGCGATTTGGCGAGAAGAAGAAGAAGAGCCGCTTGTTGTAGGTCAGCGTTTGGCATGTGAAAGTCGGTTTCGGTTCTTTTTTCTCGTCCATGTCTGAGCGACGGTTCTTCACGACTGGTTTCGTTTCGAAGATGAAGAAGATCGTCGTCATCGATGGTTTTTGTTTCTGATCCATTATTCTAGAATTTCTTTTCATGTGAGAGGTAATCGTTTCTGATTTCTTCTTAAGTTGGGACGGGGACTTCTGCTCGTCGCTCGCCGTTCGGACGGGCTGAGGGCACCGAGATACGGTGCTGTCCGGCAGTCAAGAGATTAGATCAGATCAGGTTTCCGATCACGCCCCCGATTTCAAGATCAAAGTTCGGTTTTTATCGCGATAAGAAAAAAAAACCTGTCACGGGTATTTGAAAATGTTCTGGTCAGCCGCCGTGGAAGGGACCTCGCTGCATCCCGCCCAACCTCGAGTTCTCTTAACGGTTCTGCCCGCATCGTTGAGACGATGTATCCCCCGCTTTGATCGGTCGTTAACGGCAGACGTCTTGACCGGCACCTCGTCTTCGACGCCGGATCTATGCAGAGGAATCGTGTGCAGTTCAGAGCCGCAGTTACAGTGCTATGATTCTCCACCGGAATCGGTGGGATACGCCCGACGACCGGCGACGGCGACGGGGGACGATCACGAATCATCCAGTTCATGTTCCGGACCATCAGACGTGTCGATAGAGATGGATAATAGTGGTTCTTCTGCAGCGGTGGTGAAGTATGAGGCCGATTCGGGGTTGAAGTGGAATCGCATAGTCCCTGGTACGTTCTCACCATTACAAACCATCATATACTCCTGTCTATTAACATGCTTCGTAAGCATTCACCCTCCTCCGAAACGCCGGATACGAAGCTCAACAACCTCGCGCCGACACCCGTCTCATACGGTCATTATATATCAACGGCCTTCTCTACCTCCTCGAAGCTCTCCCCGCCGACCTCACCCGCGAAGAAGCCACCTCCATCCGCGACAGACTTCCCGAAAGCATCGCACCAACATCTTCCGCCCTCCCCTCTAATGCCCAAACCCTAGCCCCCAGAAATAAATATGGCCGATGCACAACCTGGAACAACTCCACAGAACCATCCTACCTCCACCGCATCCTCGCATACTCCATCATCCAACTCTTCCTGATCATCCAGATCCTCAGCCCCTACATCAGACTCTTTCTCCATCAAGTATATCGATACGAGCGGTCGCATCGGATCACAGAGCGCGTAGTCTCAGCGACGTTAGGAGCAGCTGATAGTCTAGGCAAAAGCGGTATCACTCTGGGATCTACCGTGCTCGGTTTTAAAGACGGAAAACTCGGCGGCGCAGTCTCCGATATTGCTGCCTGGTGGATCGAAGGCGTGACGGGTGGGATCTGTGAAGGAGTCGGAGAAGGGCTGATTATTTTACGAGCCACAAGGTCACAGACAGATGTGATGGGAATGGGGAAACAGTCGAATCAATAAGAGGGCTCTTTCCGGTTTGTGAAGTGAATTCCTTTTGGAAAAATTCTCTGTTATTGTCTTTTTGGTTCTTTGTTTCTTGTGCATTGGGGTCACATTTGCCTTTATTTTCTTTTATCAGCATTGTATAATGATAAGATGGGGTATGATTTAGAATAGACCATTTGGTTTCTGGTATGTGAAACTGGTACATACATACATGCCATGCATAGTACTGTTAGGCTGTCATCTCAGGATGTTGAAAATCTACCTGACATCAAAATAAGGCTAAACAGATGTTCACCATCAACCGCATGCATTTTACTATTTTTCACACGCTCTCCCATGTTGACAGACCAACTTCTGATCCGTTCATTGTCGTGAAAGATGGTAATACTGATACGGACCCGCCGATGCGGGATGCCGAGAACCAACTAAGCTGGAGAGTTTAATCATCCACCATCAGGAACACCTCCATCCCACATCTCCAGCTCATTCCGACATGTCGACAGTCAAACTCCCGAACATTCCATCACTGCGCCGGCATCAGCTTCTTCTAGAGTTGTAAGTAGTATCGCCATCTCTCACTGGGTGACCCCCCAAGTGCCAATCACTGACTGGAATTCCGCAGTGCAAGCTTAAAACATGCTCCGCCTCCAGGGGTATACCTGAGTCTCACTCCAGGAGACGCTACACTCTGGTCAGGTGTCCTCTTCGTTCGCAGCGGTAGGTTCTCTGAAACTAGACACTGCTTTTGCTGATGTCTTTCGATACCTGTCAGAGCTAATGGGGAAATGTATCGTAGGTCCCTATGCTTCGGCTATCCTCCGCTTCCACATCCGCTTTCCGGCCTCATACCCTGATCTCCCACCGTTGGTGACCTTTTCCACAGATATATTCCATCCCCTGATCGTACCCTTCACCACATATACATTCACCACTGGTTCATCCAATGCGGACCCCGTGAGTGCAACCGACGAGGAGAGGCTTCCTCCGGGTGGATTCAGTCTTCGACATGGATTCCCTCACTGGTTCGGCAGGGCCAGGAGGAGCACAGCGAACTCGGTGATTTCATCGAGGAACGCGAGCGGGAGCGTCCCAACTAGTGCCGGCCGAGACTCTGTCCGCTCCAGTGACCGGCCATCTGAACAAACGAGCAGTGAGCAGAAATCGCAGAACGAAGCATCGGGGCCGGCGAGTTCCCAGAAGGACGAGCAGAATACTGATGGTGATGCTTCCGGATCGGGCGTTTCAGCAGGCGGTGTCGATGCGGGCCAGCGCATATTGCCCATGCCTTCTGTGCCCCGTCCTCCCGAATATAAGAGAGATGTGCCGGTAGTAGCATTGCTAGACTATATTCGGTCCACATTTGACGACGAGAAAGTCCTTGACAGCCTGCCTCTGGAGGCGGCTGGAGACCCAGGAGCTTGGCACGCGTGGCGGGCTCATCGTCGCCTAGCGGGAGCGAGTTCGACGGGAGATGCCAGCTCAAAGAAGGGAAGTCCTCAGGCACGACGTCCTGGTGAATGGAATTGGGAGGGAGTTTGGGAGAAGCGAGTCCAGACTGGTATTGCTGCCAGCCAATCAGATCCGATGTTATTCGGGGGCACTCCGCGCGGCAGTGGTGACGAGATGGTAAGTACTCGAGCCCTCGAGGCCTCCAAGTTATGCGCATCAACCCGCATGATACACCTGGATATGACCGTACGGTAATTGACCTACTCTGTAGATACGTTTCTTGAACATGGATCAGGGCAGCTTGGCGAATGTCAAGCGGATGATCATCCCGCAGACGGAGGAGGTTCATGAGTGATACGACTTGCGCTTTTAATCAGATATACCCATTCTGTTCTGTACATGATCAAGTAATACAAAATGATCTTGAGAATCCACCCATGGGTTTACTTCAGGAGACCAATGTTCCTTCCGCAATGGGCATCATGGGTTTCCCCTTTTCCGGTCAGGTCCTAATGCTTAGCGGTACCTTCCTGGGACGAACAGCCTCTGGATATCAGAACAGATTCTTCTGTTGAAGTCCTTCACCACAAATGACGTCAGTTCATGAAGGTGTTTCTCCTCATCTCTTTGTTTCTACCGTTACAGTCACTGTTTAGCGCCGACGCGTCGATAGTGAGAGGCTGGGCTCCAGAGCGCGTTCTGTTTCTACATATCCCTCACCTGAGCTGGACCTCCTCTTCTCTCTCTCCTCTTCCCCTCTCACCGAGATGCCTCTTGGCTCCTCTTTCGATCTCAAAAGCACCATCCTAGTGCTCGCTCTAGTTCTGGTCCCCATCGTCGTACTCTTCTGTATCCTTGCCATAGCCCTAGCCTGCTCCCAATTCTGGAGTACAAGACCCGGCTTGAGCCGGCTTGTCCCCTGGAAGAGGGATCGTGGTCAGCACAGGAGCAGCCGTTCTGACACTCCTCGGAGCTCGACCTCCACCAAACGAACGGACTCGACCGAAGAGGATATCAGATATCAGGATCCCGTCGTAGGGAAAGAACACGTCTAAGTATTCAACTTCTTCTTATCCTCTGGCTCTTACTCCTCTCTCTCTACATTTCGCCCTTTCAACGAAATCCAAGAGGGTGATGGACGATTATCCTAAGCCTCTTCGCATCGTCAAGAGTCCTCCAAGTGAAAACACCAGAAAGACCCGCTCCGAGTCATTTCCGGACATACCAGCGAGACATTCATCTATCAGGGATAGCTTAGCCATGTTCTCTGGATATCCCCCGAGTCCACCCACCCCGACCCCTATCGCTGGTGGCATGGACCGTCTCAATGTTCGCAAGACACGCGGACCTGAAGGCAGATCGTCTGATGCCCCCATGTCTTCTCCGCCGCAGTTTCAGGAATCCCCACTCGGAAATTGCAGAGGCCCGAGCGAGGTATTTGTCTGTTCTTCCTTCACATTCGGTAGTTCTTAACCATGGTTCTAGGCGTCAAGCAATCGTATTACGTCCATGGAAGGAGAAGTTCCTGACTCCAAAACCGGCCTGGTCAAGAGATTCTTCCGATCCTTTGATTCAAAGTCCAGAAAACCAAGTACTGAAGATCGTCTCCCAATCTCTTACCCGTTTCCAATGGAACTAGAAGAGTCGACGGCGAATACATCCAAAAGGCCTTCCGGAGACGTGACCTATGTTTTCAACAATCCTGCCCTGCGACACCCCAGCTTTTCATTCGAGCAGCGTGCTTTCGGACCACTGACAACCCCGGTAATCATTGCGGACCTTGAAACCGTTCCCGAGAGCCAGAAAATCGGTGTGGAAGAGAAGCTCCTCTTTTGTCATATCAGGGTGAGCTTTGATATGCCAAAGATTGGCGACCCCGACGAGATAAAGCCCCATGTTCCCCTCGACATAATCTACATACTGGACAACACGTAAGTTGATCAAATGTTAATATATTCCTACCTGTCTGACATTATATCTAGATCAGGCACGCCGGATGGTAAAGACAGAGAGATCTGTGACATTGTCTATATGTGCGCCAACATGCTTGACAGAAACATTGTCCGTTTTGCGGTAGCTTGTGTCGATGGTAACGCTGAGGGCGGTCTGAAGTATCTTCTGCCATTAGGCAAACACACAAGACAGGAGGCCAAGACGGAGATAGACAAGCTGCACTTGCACCGCTTGGCTCATGGAAAGCAAGAGGGCCTCATGCTGCGCAAGGCGGTCCGCGAGGCAGCTCATGTCCTCATATCTGGCGATGGAAAGGCTTTGTGCCATATTGTTCTGGTCGCATTCGATCCCCCTAGTCCATTTCCGATGCCGAAGTTGGACCCGCGCGTGGGATTCCACACCATCTCCCCGGGAGTTCAGTTCAATTTCGCAAATGCTGTTCCACCGTTCGGGTGGCACATATCCACTCATACTTACTCGACCGTCGGTTCATTTGTCGAGAGAGTGGCCCACTTCATGAGCCATCTTCATACTGGCATCAACCCCGGTGCTGTCACCCATCTGACGCTCAAAATAAATGCGGGAGACGGATGTCAGATAGAATCGACAGTGAATGACATGAGGTATGACAGGCTCCGTCTGGGCGAGACATGGACGGTCCCAGTGACTGTGAGAGTCCCTGCGGCATCCATCAAGCAAATGCTTCGCCGTAGCATTTCAGAGGAGGAGATGCCAGTTAGAAACGATGAGAACTTAAGCTCAGATGAGCTCTTTTCTCAGCTCCAGGATATTCTTGACGTACCTGAGGAAAGTGAGCCGCAGCGGATTTTTACGGCTTTGTTGGAGTACGGCTATTCTCCTCTTCCTAACACTTGCCGTGTGTCGCAGGTTGTTCATTGTGACATTATCCGGACTCTTCCTAGGCCTCTGCACACGCCTGAAAGACCCCACAATGCACAGGGCATACACTCAGAGCCGCATATGTACATGCAGGAGACATTCAGAGGATCTCGTGGGCCATTTGGCGGTCCCGTCAGTCCTGGTGGCCCCCTCGACGCTGGTGCCCACCTGGGAGGTAGTGAATCCTTTCCGCGTCTCCAACGTTCCTTTGATCCCTCATTTGCGTATGGAAGCCCCCCTCAGTGGACTGAGGAAAGACACTCGTACCGTGCTCCTCCCTTTGCCTGTAGCATGCAGAATCTTCGTGGTGCAACTGCAGGCCCGCATGCGACTCCGCGCCAGACATTGCGTGAGAATACCAACATTCTCCGCGAGTGGCCATTCAACCAGCGCCAGCCATCCCCGATGACCTCCAGCTCTCATACTGGGCCTCGTGGGTTGTCGTTCAAAGATCGCGTCACGAAGTCTCATGACAACATCAGGGCGAAGTTCAAGCTCTTTTCTGACAAGCAGAAGCTCCGAGGTGGACTCCAGGAGGATTTCGTTCCCGAGGAGCCAGGAACCGAAAACTGGATCTGAATGGAGGACTTCTTAGTTTATTGCGTTGGTGGATTTCTTGAGCAGCTGGCTCGTTAGCTGGCCTGGATTTCTTCTCTCGATGTGTTTATATTACTTATTCTCACTTCGTCTTCACTTCACTCCGTGGGTGAGACTCTTCCAGGTTGTTTTCTTGCAAATTTCTTTCCTCGGGACGCTTCAGGCAGTAGGGCTCAGCACCTAAGCCTCTGACGACCTATCACGACTTGAACAAAAATTGTCTTTTCTATCCCCCTTTTCACTTTGGTTTTCCTTCATGAATCTTGAGACCTTTCGGGACGATAATGGTCAGCACTTAATGCTCTGATGACGACCCTCTCTGGTTGGTAATTCTCAGACCTATGATGAATTGGAATGAAATACGATTTTCTTTTCCCTGAATATCAATCGTTAAATCATTAGCTCGTAAAATATCGGTTCCTTGAAGGCAAACAGCCTCGAGGACTACTCATTCTCCATCATCGCTACCCACACCATCTACAAAATTACTTAAATGCTCACTGTCCTTAACGTCGCCCTTCTTGCCTCCTCTCCAAATCGGCTCTCCATCATCATCAAATTCCGCCCACTCGAAGAACCCACACCCTGCCCTCGCAGGCGTGAAACCCGCATAGCACATCCACATATACCGGCCCCTCGTCTCACGCTTCCGCTGCACGCACCTCAGTACCGCCGGCACACCGCATCGACACCGCGGCGTTTGGCGAGGATGCAGCGACTCCCTGTACCAGCGGTATGTGATGTTGATGCGGAGATTTCCTGATATCGGATGCGGGGAGATACTTTGTGCAGGCGAGATGCAGTGTTTCCATTCCTCTTGCATTTCGGCGTGCATCACCAAGAGGGAGTTATGCGGGAGGTGGATTGATATTTGGCCTTGTGCGTCGGCGCGGTGGTTGTCTTTTCGTTGTCGTTGTGTAGCATGGGCCTTCTCTTCGCTATTGCTACCGTCATCATCACGAGCTACGATGTTCCGGACTCGAAATTCCCTCTCGACGCCTAGACTCAAACTGCCTATGATGGCGCGAGGGCCCAGATACGTCAACTCATCAGAATGAAACCCCACACTTTCCGTGGGGCCATCATAGCAATTCACAAATGCTGCATTGGGCATCCACTCCCTCGGCGACTGATACTTCAACTTCTTCCCGTCGGGGTAGAAGTCTCGAATCCGCTTGCGAATCTCCTCATTCACTGCCCTCTGCACCTTCACAGACACAGCACGCATATGCGGCGTGACTTGTCGCACATCCGTCCTATATTGCCCATTATAGGCATACTCGGACGTCTGCTGACGTCGTTCCTCTGGACTCGCGACGTACAGACTTGCTGTATGTGGACTTTCCACGACGTTCTCGAACAGTTGGAACTTGTATCGAGGAAATGTGCGTGCTTCTTCGAGGAGTTCAGTTAGTAGGGCATTTGCTTCCGAGGCGGTGAGGAAGTTGTGGATGATGCTGCAGGGAGTGTGTGTGGCGATGTCGGCGGCGGAGAAGAGGTGGATGGTTTTGCCTCTTTTCGTTATGGGGAGTAAGGGAGGTCGAAGTCCTAGGGATGTATTGCTCTTTTTAGCGATAGCGTAGCAGGATAATGAGCTTTGGATCCTAGGTGTTGAGAGCGCAGTTGATGTTGATATTGACGTTCTTTCTTTCTTTGCCGGTGGTCGATCCGTATCTCCCCGCTGTTGCTTTTGTTCTTTTTGGTTTTGCTGTGCAGAAACAGCCGCAGACGCAGCGTCAACTGATCCATTATACGAGATCAATATCTCAAGTAAATTTCTCTGTTCCATGTTCGGAAAAAGAGACATCAACATGGCCAATTTCATCTCCGTGGACTCCTCATCAGCGGAACCCGCCGCAGGATGAGGTTGCTGTTTTGATGTGACATGCTGTTGTTCCACGGGCGGGGAGACGCGTCGACGTTTTCGAGATACGAATGCATCCATCGTCTAGATATAATTTTCGACTTGGAGCCATTAGCAGGAGTTGAAGAGGCGATTGTTGAAGACAGGAGAGCTTTCTTGTTGAAAATGTTGTAGTTCTGGTGATGCCTTGCTGATAAGATGCTAATCAACACGTGACAGTCGTTCTTGCTCTTGAAGTGACCAATCAGAGAAGAGGAAGGGATATAGGCATCGCGTCGTAAAAATTATTATGGCCAAGTATAGCAGGGTCTTCAATACCGGTGCTTGCTCTCCTCTAGGGATCTTTAGCGCCCCTCCGGGCCTACACATAACACCTGCAGCCTACGTACAGACTAGGCTGTTCCGAGTCAGTACTAGTAGTTGGATGGATCCACGGATGTATCCATCAGCATTTTAGGCATCTAACCACACGATCAGTAACGAATGGAATAGGGCGTGACATATCTATTTCATTCAGATTATCTAGCGTTTTTATTATAGTAGCTTTCTTAATCTTTTCTCTTTACCCTTGTCATCTGGCAGATAGCACTTCAAAGTTCAACACGTCCTTCGATTGGCCACCATTTATACTTCATTTAAAAGACAAACGACCACAAAAGAAAAAGCACGGACTAATCCTTAATACTAAAATTATTATCCTGTTTCTCCCATAAAATCACACCCTGCCCTAGTCAATTGGTCTAAGAAATGGCTCGAGCAGACTTTAACGGTTCCCTCCTACTACCCGATCATATTAAGTTCAAGAAAGAAAGCGAACGTACCCTGGCAAGATGCCAACCCCTGGACACAAACGATGATACCCTCCTCCTCCTCCGTACATTTCTCCAATACCTCCCAACAGACGGCCAATTGAACCTCGCAAAAGACATAACAAGCTGCCAGACGGACACGTCCTTACGACAGCTTGCATCAAGCCTCGAGACCGGGCTCCTACGTCCATTACTGGCAGAAGCTAGTCAAACCCCAAGATCGTCATCTCCTCTATTTTCTCTTTTCCCCGAAGACGAAGAGGTAATCGAGGACCTAAGGTCTATATTATATGAACCTGTCAGAGAACTCAAAGAGAAATGCATGGAACGAGATGGGGGTAGATGCGTCGTAACGGGCTTTTATGATGTGAAATCTGATGACGTGCCTCCAGGTGGGAAGAATGCTGCTCTGGACCTTGCGCACATTCTTCCTTTCTCCTTAGGTCAGGGTCGTTTTTCTGGAGAGGAGGATCGGCTCAGGATGTCCACTGTCTGGAAGAAGTTATACCGATACTTCCCAAGCTTGCGATCCACGCTGAGATTTGATGTGAACGATATTAACTCTACAGAGAACGCCATGATCCTCATGAAACAGCTTCATGAAGAATTTGGAATGTTTCATCTCTCTCTAGAAGCCACCGAGATACCAAATGAGTATCGCTTGAAGAAGAGTCACGAATTTCAAGACTATCTCGAGATGCTTTTCCCTCGGGACGGGATAGTAAGGTTCACGGCTCATAATGATGGGCGTTATCCTATACCTAACCCCATCCTCCTTGAGACACACGCCGCCATCACCAATATCCTTGATGCCACTGGGATACGCACACAGATAGCAAGAGATCGATACGATTTAAAGAACAAATTTCGCTTTCTGGCAAGAGATGGGAGCACTGATATTGACCGGATACTCTCAGTCAGTCGCCTTTCCATATTAGCTTCGAACAAGGGAGATGGTGCAGATAGAGAAGAACCACTGCTAGAAAATGGGGGTTGAACCTCAAGTGCTGCAGGAGATGCTTTTATAATAAAATAATCAAATGTCTGTATATCTGACAGTATATGTCATATGTCTAGAACCTGTCGGCGCCAGGAGATTACCTGCATAGGTGACCTGTCATATCGCCGTTTGCGGTAGATTCTTTGTACCATAGAATCTACTGGATCAATAGGATCTAGCTTCTTTGTCTGATTAGGAGGTTAAATATGGGTTCAAATCCCCCCTAAATCTATTCTTCAAGCAAGCAAGCTTGACTGATAGCTAGCAGTTCATCTAGCACGTCAGATAGTCAATGTAGCTGCTATGCTTCCGTGCCCTAGGATTCGACAGAACCATCTGGCATAATGAAGATATATAGAACTAAGTTTATGTTTAAGCAGTAGTAAAAAGGCACCCAGAATAATATAACAATAACATTTCGTGCTGTATAACTTATCAGCATCTACTGAATAGTGTGTCAGTGATGTCCTTTTAGACTTGGGCCATTTCGTTGAAGTATGACGGGCCGAGCAGCTAAGCAGACATGAGCATCACCAAGTTCAGTGAATACTTCGGCTTCCTTATATCAGAGACTGAGAACCTTCCGTCACCCATCAACGCCTCTACCTTTCACTTCCAACAACCTTCAACAACCATCACCCGGTGCTTTCTTATCCAAAGTATAGAACCTTCCTATTATATCACAATAGCCATCCTAGTAAGCAAAGCCCGAAACATACAAATGCTATTTTAAATGAACTCATTATATATAATTATTGAATAATCCACAACCTGATGAAAGTGAGAAAGAATTAACATTCGATAATATCACTTCCGACACAACTTCCAATGTTTTTGGCGAAATCGATCGTTTACTGGAGAGCCGGTTATAATTCTCACTCTGAATACTTATCAGTTATCCCCATGCCCAGTTTTCCTCACAACGCACCTCAAACTTGGATGACGCAACGTATTGCTTTTACGCGGATAGGGATTTATAGTTGATAGGAACCAGCGGAGGAAATAAGTAAATGTGTGCCTTTGATCGATAGCCATTTATCTAACGGTTTTTTCTAAAGCCTGCACCAAGTCCGCTTTCAAATCCTCTACATCCTCAATTCCCACGCTCAAACGAATGAGATCATCATATATCCCGCTCTCCTCGCGCACATCTTTGGGCATTCCCTTATGTGTCATTAATGCTGGGACCTCACACAGACTCTCGACTCCTCCTAGGCTCTCGGCTAAGGTAAACAACTTGGATATCTCGCAAAACTTACTTGCAGCTTCGCTACCCCGCGGATCCGGAACGAAACCATCCCTCCACCCAGTCCATCGCGGTGTTGTTTGATAGCTACATGCCGCTGCGGATGTCCAGAAAGACCTGGATAATTGACAGAGAGAACATGCGGCGACTCCTCCAGTGTCTGTGCGACCGTCGATGCGTTACGACAGGCGGCAAGAGCCCGGAGATGTAAGGTTTTCACACCATGACGAGCAAGCCAGCAGTCGAAGGGGCTGGGGACGCTCCCTGCTGCATTTTGAATAAATGATAAGACGTTGAGTATATCGGGATTGTTGAACGCTATTGCGCCCATCAACACATCCTGCACATATAAATGAGAACGTCACTTGTGAGAGGACTGGAAAAGTAGGATATTGGGGAATACTGCTTACACTATGCCCATTTATATATTTAGTGACCGAATGCAACACAATATCTGCACCATGTTTAAGTGGATTCTGGATATATGGTGACAAAAAGGTATTGTTGACGACTACTAGAACCCCCTTATCATGTGCAATATCTGCCACAGCCTGAATATCGACAAGGGATAAAGTTGGATTGCTCGGTGATTCGATCCAGACAAGCTTTGTCCTGCCCTCATTCATACTTATCAAGCTCGCTAGCTCATACTGTAAGCTATTTGCAAAGGACACTGTCACGCCCAGCGACGGTGCAACCTGTGTTAAATATCGGTAGGTTCCACCGTAGACGCTCGCCATGGAGATAATGTGCGAATTCGCGGCCAGGCCTTGGACAACAGCTGCGGTTGCTGCTGTTCCAGAGGAGAAGGCTAGTGCATGAGTCGCTGACTCTATGCTGGCAATAGTTTTCTCAAAAGTCGAACTATTGGGATTCGCAGAGCGCGAGTAGATATAGGCTCCAACCGGGGATCCGATCTGCTCCTGGGCAAAGGTAGTAGAAAGTGAGATCTATGCTAGATTTAGTGGTGGGCTTCACATGTACAGTTGACAGACAAAGGTTTTGGTGGAGGAGAGGAGAGGGGAGGTCAATACTGTCTCAACTAGTGCTCCTGCACTTGCATCGCGAGGCAGGCCAGCCTGATTGCCTGATAAGGTGAAGCTAATATTACTATGGCTGGACAAGGCATGTCTGTCCATCTGATTGGTATGTTTCGATGGAGCAATATAGCGTCCTTTCCATCTTCTTATTCAGTTGCATGCCTTCTTAAAGGAGGTGATTTGATTCATCTCCAATTTTACCTTTTATATCGCATAGGGTTTGACCTGGACACCATATGGAGCTGCAGCAGTGATAATGGAACAATGAGGTTTCCCCAATTATGGATCAAGGAAAGAAGTGAAATATACCATTGGCATTAGCAAATTCAGTAAAAGGGGAAGCTTGCATGTTCTTGACGGAGGCACTCCTAGGTTCTAGAGACGGTATTTGCCGGATATGGATAAACGAAGGGCGCTCCAGTGATATATCAACCCAATAAGGCATGAGTTCCTGTAATACACTCTATGCATTAGATTGTATAATACACACGGGTTTAACAAGGCTTCGTGCACAACTAGTCAATCGGACTCTTTCAAAATGATTGATTACAGTCTATACGTTATAGGCTCTAATCAAAACTGCCATCTAACTTCCATCCCACCTGCCGTACCATCTCGTAGTTACTCTCTTTCCATGATCTGATCATACTCTTCACATCCTTGTTCAGCTGAAGGTCTTGGATCCTCGGATTCGTCAGTAAAGTCTGTGCTAGCTTGACTCTTAACCACGTCTCCACGCGGCCATCTCCATGTCCCTGCGGATCAATCGTTCCAATCGATAATGCACAGGCTATTGCGTCTCCCTCCCAAACTTCGCCTATTATTCCCTTAAGAGAATCAAATTCCATAAGCAAAGCTGGATCTGCTTCATATTTGCAGATCAGTCCCGTAACGCCAGCAATGAACTCGTCCAGCACCCGCGCAGCCGACACTGGATTGTACCGCGGAGAAGGCAGCAAAGCAATCTCGCATTGAAGAGGGGTTGGAAGAGTTATGGGATAGCTGGTGATATATGGGTCCCACCCCTCTGTTCGGACACTCTCAATAAATTGGATTATTGTCTCCATGAGTCCCGTAATGCGGGAATAACTTGATCTCCTTCCCCTTAAATTGTGCAGGACCTCCAGTGATAAGTTAGTGTGGAGAGCATACTTCCCCAGCGACTTGTCGTACTTCAGTGGGTATTTGATCAGTATTTCCAGCCGGGAGACGTACTCCTCGAGGACTGTTTCGATGGTTATACCGTCCGGGACATCTGAGTTGATCGTGGTCAGGAGCCCATCTAAGTGATGAAGAGGCGATTGATCTCTCTGCTCGTTGAGATACTCGGTCCAGTGGTTCTTGGCCCTGGCGTCTCTCTTTATAGGGTCCTTAGTGGAGATGGAGGCCAATCTCTCTGCGATCCGGTTGAAAGACTCATGGCGCCGATAGCTGAGTGCCCAACTATGTTGCTGCTTTTTCAGGTATGTAGCTGGAAGGTACCTCGACCATGTTGAGAGGATGTTATTCACTAATTTCGGTGAAAAGGGGCCAACTTCTGCGTCGGAAATGCCTAGTCTAGAGATGGAAAGGCCGAGTCTATGGAGAAAGCAAGTCATCCATCGAGTATGCTGGCGGGTGGACTCCTGCAGCAATGGTAAAAGGACCGTCCGAACGTAATCCGCTCGCAGCCTTTCAGGAAGTTTTCCAAAGGCTGCATGGACAATCAGATCTAGAATCGGGCGATCATAGTGGGCGTCAACCTCAGGTAGCAGACCTCCACTCTCTGCAGCTTGCCAGTCTTCTTCGGTAATAGTGTCTCGCTCGCTAGGTCCTGCAGCGATCAAGGCGATGGAAGTAAAAAGCCGGTATGACTCGCGGTCATCACTGTGGCTGATCAGTTCGAGCATCGAGGTGAACACGGCCACACGAATGTCAATATGCCGGCTTATCGTATATACCTCATGGAGAAGCTGCAGACATGTCGCTTGCGAAAGAAAGTCTGCCTCAGCAAGAGCCTGTGCAAGCATCTTGACGGTGGTGACTTTAATGAACGGCTTATCTTGATCCTTAACCGGCTGCTGTTGCTGTTGGAGAACATCACACACATGCGCAGAAAATTTCTGCATCAATGCATTGGCATGGCTTGGAGTCAGGATTTTGCCCACCTTGACAAGGTTCACCGCACGGTGATACGATGATTCGTGAGGGAAGTCCTTCCAGACTCTCAGGGCTACATCCACCACGAGATGTGGTTGATCAGTCAACAAAAGCACCTTTATCAGCTGGAAGG
Organism: Paecilomyces niveus; assembly: GCA_003116535.1. Taxonomy (NCBI): domain Eukaryota; kingdom Fungi; phylum Ascomycota; class Eurotiomycetes; order Eurotiales; family Thermoascaceae; genus Paecilomyces; species Paecilomyces niveus. Next base: position 174,820 of record QEIL01000023.1, on the reverse strand, counting down.
TACACCACAGGATATCTGAATAGATAGGCGTATTCGGAGACGTCTTTAGTGCATCCATGAAGGACCAAATAAGGTCTCGTAGTAAGTGAGCTGGGACATCCCGGTGGAACTCCTCTAAGGCACGTATTGCATGTCTCATCGAACTCCCGGGGCTCTCATCAGCCAATCGTGTGATAAACTCATCGGCCAGATAAGTGGATGTGTAGCGAGGATATTCTACATCGGGAAATCTGGTTTGCAAGATCCTGCGGTTTTTAGTAAAGGTGTCCAGGAAGAGGAGAGCAGACAGGATAACTGCTTCACGAGTGACTGTCGAATTCTCCCTGGGTAGCCTTTTTAGTGACTGACGATCCAGCAACCAGATTGAGTGTGGGCTGCGCTTTTTGGGTGTCGGTTTCTGCTTCATAGGTACATATCGATTCGGTGGCACGCGTTGCTGTTTCATTCTGTAATTGAGGATAGTGTAGGGTAACTTTTTTGGCCTCTTATCCGCAACAATTAACATTTCAATGTCCTCGCCGATTCCCTCATGAGGGTCCCACTCGGCTAGAGCGTCTGATACCATCGGGATACTCAATGCCATAGGCTTGTTTGATGTTGTCAACAAAGGAGGCTGGATTGCGTTTGCTGTCTCGGGCAGACCAACATTGCGAACTTGAACACTCAACCAGTCTTGGAAGAGTTCGAGGTAAAATGGATGCGGCTGAAGCATCGTGGAATAATACCCCCAGATGTGCATAGCACGCTTTTCCCTCTCTGTTTTTTTCCCTTTTCCTATGTAAGCGCGAATTGCAAACCCGAGACTGTCCACGAAGTCAATGTCAGGCTCAATGTCTTCTGGTATGGCAGTCATGACGACATCCAGTGGGCCGAAGAGAGTCTTGTTAGCTCTGGTACCCAGGTATGGAACTTCACTCTGACGCTCCATGACATGAGAAACCCATGCAAGACCGGGAATTAAGTGCTGAATCGGAAGACCCTTAGGTAACCCATTAACCCAAGTTAGAATATCTGGGTTACGATTAATCCGTATCTGTTGCCAGAGCTCGTCCCTTTCTCTCGCTAGTCGATCCATAAATCCAAGATCTGCCAGACTGGGGCTTTCTGGACAACTGACCGTTGTCAGCAATCCGTTCGGGCCACTCCAATTTAGAGCCGTCTGGCCGTCTGTATTGGCTTCCCGTTCATAATCAATAATTATGGGGACTAGTGACTCGAGCAATAGGTCCGCCAACTCAGACTCGGTGGCGAGATTATTTTCCGAATATCGTTTGACTGCATCCATCCGGCCGCTAACAATGCTGCAGAATAGATGGGAAACCCTATGTGTCGCTATCATCGACTGCCGAGCCCAGGGCTCTCGAAGTAGAAGCAATAGCGTTTCAAGCAGACCTTTCAACATTTGATCTCCTTTCTGCACAGCCATCACAAGATCGTCCTTTGATTCTAGCTTCATAAGTTTCAAATCAGGCTTGCATGAGAGAATGTCACCACCACTGCGGAGGATTTTATCCATAATGCCGGGAAATACCAGCTTTATACGTCATGTCAGTCAGAGAAGCCAAGTATAAGGCCTGTCTTAGAGAGCATACCGGGTCTCGTAGAAAGCGTCTGCTCCATTCAACGACATCGCAGAAAATTTCCAATGACTTTGTCTCTGCAGCAATCTGTATCGCGGCTTGAGCCCATTCCAACCGGCCTGAGCTATCTCGCTCACGCCTTGCTCTCTGCTTCGCCGTATTGATTGCTATATCCGTTAGCTGTACTATTTGAAACAACAAACAATATTATCACATACCTTTCTGGGTTATTATCATATCATCAACTGTTTTCGCAGTAGCTAGCTCCGCATCCACCCAGAGTAGACATTGCTCTTGCCATGACAACGACCACAGTTGTTGCCCTGTTTCATCAGGGCTCGGTAGAAATTCGTCGCATCGATAGATGTCTAGGGATCTCTGGAATAGATACTTCGCATCCTCACGCGGCAATATGCGCAGCACAGTATAATCCCAAACCGGTACAAGCTTCACTTCCCGTTTCGATGGGGGAGAGACCTTAACATCGAAATCCAGAAAGGGAGAGTGCTTGCAAATCAACCAAAGAAGCTCCAATCTCGCTTTCTTACACACTAACGAGAGAAGGTTGACCATGGTCCTCGCGAGCTGGTACCGATGCCGCTGCACATCAAGCCTGTCATCTTTAAACTGTAGCAGTTCTTCGATCATCAATTTCTTCAACACCGCTTCATGAGCTACAGTCGGTCGTGATGGGTGTGTTCGCCGGGTCTTCTTTATGATCGACTTAGACATCGGGGAAAATCTGGCATGACCCAGCTGTGCAATGGACCACCACCGAATGACGTCTTGTGGCAGAGTATCATAGAGCCAATCAGAGGAACATGTGGAGCGATATAACGGTAAACTTTGCTTCAGAAAGATCAGAATGGATTCAAATGGCAGCCTTCTTCGGATTGCGAGTTGCAGGATAGATTGAACCCATCCACGAATTTCGTACGAGCTGATTTGCTCCTTCACTTTGCGATCACTCTGAAGAACATGAAAGAAGTCCACACCAAAAGCGAGCCCTGGAAACACATCTGACTGAAGCTCTTTATCTGTGGCATGGCTCGGAGCATACGGGTTCTTCGAGCCCAGCAAGACATCCTTACACATCTTTATGATATCCCTGCGCACTTCCACAGGCACGGAGACTGCCTCTGTCACCATCTGTCGCAGGAGATCTGTATGCAACGGAGCAAGGCGTATCAAGTCTGAACGATCTGCTGACCGTGACGCCAGGAGCTCAATCACTTTGCGAGTACTGCAGTGTATGAATAATGGCCGTATGTATTTTGAAAGTGGCCTGCGACTCGAGATCTCGGATTTCTCCACCAAATCCAATAATTCCTCGAGACATTCTGCTATCTGGTCCCTATCGCCAGAGTAGCTGTAATTGGCGATTGCTCTGACAAGAAGCTGCGCCTCAAGAACAGGAAGTGTGTCGAGAATATCCTTAATTCCCTCGGCGCCACCAAGAGAATCCCATCCCCGGACCTTCCAGCGTCGGTTATGGAAGAGGCGGCGAATGACAAGAATCCCAGCTCTGCGGACGTTTACAGAAGTATGGTCACGCAGTGCCGCAGGGAGAAAGTGTGACGAATGCCGCAAGGCAATGAGAAGCCAAATATGGTAGACGAAAGGTGGAATCGCCTCAATGTAGATCTGATGAAGAAGGCATTCATTGATAGCGTTGAGGTTCTCCAAGGACGGATCATTGCTGACAAGGAAGCGCAAATGGCTGGCGACGTCGGAAGGATGCTGGAGCAACACCTGGGGCTGCAGAGCCGCAGGGACTTCGACCTTGTCGAGATCCATGATTTTGATAGACCCAATGCTTATAGCGTAGGATCACTAGGAGCTTAAATACCCTATTTAGCAGACTATAAATACATCATCAACAAAGGGGACATAGTTGCCTGAAAGATCGGGGAATGTAAAGAGCTTAGCTCCCGCCTCAACCAGACTTTCCAATCTCCACCGAACACTTGGTGCACTGGAGGCCTGAAAGGTGTGCATTAAGCTGACCCGACCATACTCTGAAAGGTTCACTAAAACACAAGGAGGCAAATTTTGGGAGAAGATTGGCTTGTATCTGTATACTAAATGTCACTTGTTTTTATAGGTGCTTATACCTTCTTCTCATTGGCTATCATCCATACGCCTCAGTTTCACATATTTTCCTCGCTTCCACACGCTCATTTAGTGACTCACCTATATTCGACCCACTGACTCACGCTTGGATTCGCTCACTCACTTATACCATGGACGGTTATACTCACGCGGAAGTAGTGTGGTCGATAAGCTCTTCAATTGCGCGGTTATCTGTCACCGTCAGGTATTCCAAGCCCAGGAGTAGAAGATCTTCGCTTCCTTGTCTGTCCATCACAACACCTAAACTCGTCATGGACCAATAAGTATCAAAAGGGCATTTAACTTTTCGCCAATAGTATTAAATGCAGGAATAATATATTTTGTCAGCGCCTAGCCGCCATATTGAAGGCGAGCTGCCGCGAACCTCATTTCCACCCTCTCTGATCATCTAGAACATGAAAGGAGACGGTCAGTAATCATACTACCGTTTGCAGCAGCTGTTTAGGCCGAAGAATTGTTCTTTGTATGTTATATAGCATAAATATGATAAATTCCGTTAGTTCTACATAGTAAGCAATGCAGAGGATATTATCCCGAATACCTAGTTCATCATTTTCATTGCTTCCGTGCCCTAGGATGCGACATTTAGCAGCAATCATGTTCTTTATCTGTCCTATAGCATAGAAGAAGCGAAGGATAGCAGACAATCCAGAGGATGTTATTCCGAATGTTAGTTCTGCACTCATTTTTACTTCCGTGCCTTAGGATTCGACATAAATGAATGTCTTCTGTTGGACAGCAGTATCCGGCACTCAGTCTCGCGGCTAACGAGTCATGAACCTAGGTGTTTGAACCTCAGAAACAGAGAACTGGGTTCTTTACGGAGAGGCTACAGATCAATTAGATAACAAAGACCAAGTTGAACAACGTCCATCTATAACGTGTTAATTGCGCAATTGTATTTTTTTTTATGAAAAAGGAAGATGTACTTAATTAATTCTCGATGATTTCATCAACATGACATTATTATTGTATATACATTCCGCCCCCTCTGAGATCCAAAGAGACATTATACAATTATATAAAGCTCCAAGAATCTCAGGGAAGGGGGTCGTTACATTTAGCATAACTTGCTGCCTCGCAATAAGCGGCGGAAGCTCTTGTCACGACCGGTATGTATGTTCATGCCCTACCCTTGAATCTACATTGGGAGATGTAGAATCAGCGGTGGAGCAGAAAAATATAAACTGATCGAAGAAGTCGAAGAGAAAGAACATAATGCAGAATAGCCATTATTTTGCCGTTCATTAGATTATGCACGGGGCTTATCATGCAGTGCGATTTCCCGACAGGAGGGGGTCTTCTTGGTTTTGCAGTTCAAGACGCATTACCTGTCGCGAGCTAGGGTGGAGACGACCACTCAGCAAACCGTGCAGTTGCATCAGAACTAAAATTACAAGATGTAGGCAGCAACGGCAGCCATGGCAGCAGCGCCAGCCATGTTGCCCTTGACGTTAGAAGCAGCACCGGTGAACAGCGAGCCAGAGGCAGAAGCAGAACTGGATGAGCCGCCAGCAGAAGTGGTCGAGGCAGTCACACTAGCCGTAGAAGAGACAAATGAGCCCACCGGGGTGGACGATGTCATGAACGAGCCAGAAGACGACGAAGTAGGAGTGGGGGTGGGGGTGGTGGCCGCACTCGAGCTGCTGCTGCTGCTGCTAGAGGAGTTGCTGGTAGGGCTAGCAGTTTCCGTAGAGGTGGTGGCAGCTGCAGAGGTGGTAGTGGCAGCTGCAGTAGTGGTAGTGGTGGCAGCACTGGTCGAAGAAGCCGAACCAGGGTTAGGAATTGAGATAGGATGACCAGCAGCAGAGCATTGAGAGACCACAATGCTGGACACAGCTGTACGTCATTATTAGCATTGGGTATGCGAGGTTACTGGAGTATATAACATACAGGATTGGTCAGCGAGGTCACAAGCCTTCTCGACACAAGGCGTGATCTGACTGACAAGCTGGCTCTTTTGGCAGTGGCAGTTGAAGTCAGTCAGACCCGAGCAGCCGTCGGTGGTGAGAGCCGTCACAAAGCAGTTAAGCTAGATAGATTGTTAGACATAACACCGACCCATGATAGGGATAGACGGTCTTACGGAGCAGGACGGGACGTCCGGCAGCTGAGCGCTGGCAAGGCCGGCGGCCGCGAGAGCAATGAAAACGTAGGAGAACTGCATTTTGAAGTGCTCTCTTCTTTGCTTCTTCAACTGTGAGGATATTTAAGGTAGGACAGGCTGGTTGCTCTTCCTTCTTGTCAGGAACGATGGACTCGGTCGACCAAGTAACGAGTGATCAGTGTCGAATGAGGGATCCGTAGAATTGGACATACCCAAGCTCTTTATACGGCCGTGCTACACATCCAACTGCCCAGCAGGGTTTTCCACAGCGTGCCAAATTAGCGTCACATGCATCATGAGGGTCAATTCCCGCGCATCCGAGCAAGTTAGAGCCGCGGTACTCAGATCGTGTACTGCTAGCAGTCATGCCAAGCTCGGCGGGAGGAACGATGTCTCTGATCGATCAATCTAATTGAGTTGGCTGTTAGCTTGATCTAGTCCCTGGGAGCCGGTGCAATGCTCTCATTCACTGTCCAGGATAGCCGGATGGACGACCACACGTACACGGTGGCTAAAAATTGGGCCGCGAGCCGCAGGCATAGAGTAGGTAAGGCCATCCTAGCAGTAGTTTAGTCGAGTAGAGCATGCTTCGCGCAGGGATGACTACGCAAAGAGGAAACAATGTAGTAGATCAGAAGCCCGAACTTCATCTCCCCGCTGGACAGAAGAAGAATCCAGAAATGATTGGAGATCAGAGTGTGGAGTTGAGAATCAACCAACAGGAACCCAAGACAATATGATTATGTCCCATCAAAAGTTGCAGGGTTACCATTCAAAGTGGCAATGACGGCCCCTTAACCTGCAGCAATGTTCACAATTCATTGGTGGACAACAGACACGGAGCATCGAAAGGAGCATAAACGCGGAAATGAGCCAGCCCGATTAAGTACCGTGCCGAGAGAATCCTACCTAGCATCCAAACCGACGTTGTTGAAGTGGCGGCTGGAGGATCCGGGGTAAAAGCACAGATGCTTCGACTTGCAGGTTGCTAGTCCGTTTAGGAGCGTTGTCCGACAGACGGATGATCGAGTCCCGAATGGGGGCCATAGTTAGACTGCATCGCTGACTCGTCGTAGAACTGGTTATGGACGGAGATCTCAAATCCCTCATGCTCCAATGCTCGAGATGCAAAAGGTCCTCATAATATTTCCACATGATTGACTTCCCAGAATGTGAAGAGGAACACCACTGCGCATATTATTATTGTAAGCGGCACGTTGCACCTAGCAATGTAATAAATCAGTAAGGTGACTAGTGAATTAAGGCTTATTCGACCCGATGACCCTGGATGGTCTGGTTTCTTTAACTTACGGCAAAACTCCCAGCCACTTGTTAATTATTTGCTGAAGCTTCCCATGACGCTCATGGGTCGTAATACGGAAGAACCGCAGCAGGAAACCTGTACCTGCATTTGATGGCAATAGATCGCTGTGTAAAGCATAATTCATTCTCTGCCTCTAGGACTTTTGCCGAGATCTGAGCTCAAATGGCCTAGGTGAATCCCAGAGATCAAGGAACGGGATGCGCCGCACAGTGATAGCGAGTAGCAACTATAGTCACCCCAGGGATCAAGTTCTCCAAGTTTCCATTAGTCTACAGTTCCCGAATCCATAGAGGACTGAGCTCGCACGGTCCTTGGTCACACGCGACCATGCGATCGCCATGAAAACTTTGACCCCTCATTTTAAACCGATCCGGCCTGAAGACTGCAACGCAGGCCAACGGAGACTCAACTCGTTTTGGTAAGTGAAAAGCAGGAAACAACAAATCGGACGAGTGACCTTGGAGCCGATGTTGGGTTTCTCACTTCAGGGACGTCATTAGTGCTACCATTAGCGACAAGTCATTTCCCATCATTCCAAACCACATAGCTACCTAGAGGTCAGCAGAAACAGTAGAAAATTGGCGAGCGGGTTGGACCAACAGATGGGAACAAATTCCCCCCTGTGGCTCAAATGAGAAATAGCTGAAGTTGCAATTATTGCGACGTTGCATTGGCACAATGAAGGGGGAAGCTTAATGAAGTGCGGGTTCCGGGACCCCAGAAATCATAGCCGCCTCCGGGGATCGAACCTTCTTTTGACGGGAACTCGACAACCCGCGACCGCAAAGCATTGCAAAAAAAGAACCCCGAAAACACTTCGGATTGCCAAGATGGCAAGGAACCTACAGAGTAGTAAAGAAGAGAAAAGCTTCTCCCTTACCATGCCCCGTTTCACGGACCCTGTTGGGACTACGGAGTAGTAGTACATCTGGTCGAGCTGAATGGTGGTCCTACCGCGAGTCGAACTATCCAGAAGCTGAAAATAAGTCAGGAACCAGGACCAGGGTAGATGAACCAGGGCCAGCTCTCAATATCTCTTAGCTTTCGATAACCCTATAATAGCGCATTATGATTTTGAAGAGCAATCTCCCGTTGAAGATCACGCGGGACAAGATTCATTTCGATTACTCGAGATATTCAGATCCAACTGAGACATGGCACCACCATCATGGATGGTTAAGGGAGTGGACTGGGTGTCTCGCGGCCCTCCGAAATCGCGATCATTGCTTGGTGGGCCGGGAACATACTATAGATCAGCAAGTTGAGCGGATGCCATCAAACGGACCAAGTTGAAGCAAAACAACGGCTTTCTTCCTTGATACTAGAGACTTAGGCTCCCAAGAACAGAGAAGAAGAAGTGAGGTCTAAATAAAGTGTAATGTGCGTGACACTGGGCTATTCTTGCGTTACCCGCATAGCGCTCTATCCCATGCGGGAAATTCTGTTCTCGACCAACCTTATCGTAGTCAGATCTGTCTATTTTCTTGACTCCTTATCTTCCAAAGGTGGTTGTTAGATTATCCCTGGCGTGTTGTTTGGATATATTAGGGTGGCTGTAGATCATTTGTCCAGATGCTGTTGTGGACAGTGAGCAGTAGGTACCTCCCAAGCACCCTACATATTAAGTCATACCAGCCATTGTGACCTGCAGAATATGCTGTACGGTGGCTTCTAAGAAAGGAAATAGATCACAATTCATTACTCGATCTCCAGGGTATGTACTTATACATGAACGCCACTAACTCCATCCGTATCCCCCGGTGCCAGCAACTATACAGTCCATTCGTGAAGACGTCCTCTACCCCACCACGCAAAAAAAAATCGCAGTGTACGATGAGTAGTATCGTGCGGTATTCCTCGGGGCTAGATCAGAGATCACGACATAAGCTCGTCGATGTAGGCCCGCTGTTTGGTGCTGTCCTTGTGCTTGAGCAGGACGGCCAGCACCTCGATAGGAGGGTTCAAGTTAAGCCTATGCGCACGTCGCCAACGCTTTAGTCGTGCAATGCCGATACATGGCTGCAAAGCACAGGTTAGACATGGGACTCTTATATGAAAATAGGCATGTGAATAATCTTACCCCATACTGGCTGGAAAGGTCGAAGTGTCGCAGGATCTTCTCGTTCACGCTCAACCCTTCCTGGTGGACTATATGTAGGGCACGACTATTAGCATTATGCAGCAGCATAATGTGCAGATTGGCTTCAAGGGTGAAATCCATCCAAGCAGTAAGGCACAGGCCCAGGGATACAACGTACCTCGCGGAGCCTTCCTCTTCGCTTCTTCATTGTGCCAATACCGTTTCAGCTCCGCATCCGTGACCTTCAATGCTCTCCTATCCTCTTCTGACAGCGGTTGTTCAGCTTCTGCCTTTGCCTGCTCCCTCACGACAACCTCTGCGATGTGCGGCACAGAAGAGCCCTCCAAGGGAGCAACGGGCGCCTGATCGGGATCAGAGGTATCGACATCGTCCGCCTTTTCCACATCGACTACATCAGCGATAGGCTCCGTACCCTTAGCCTTTTTTGTCGCCGACGGCGCCGATGTCGGTTTCGTGACCCTCGACCTAGAGCCGAAGGTCAGCGTCGACTGATGGGATCGAGCCGCGGCGTGGCCGCCTCGACGGCGAGTTGGAGGCATCGTTGAGAGGCTGGTGATAATCGAGTAATAGCAAGTAACTGGGATTATTGATTCTTAGATATAGTAAGTTATGATTGGCGTCTCTTTCTAACGGAATCACGGTCCGTTGGTGCACTGGGGATGTGAACTTGGTTTGTGGAAGCGATGTCATCCCACTGCGGTTGCGCATGGCAACCAAGCGGTCGCTAAGAGGCCAACGCCCGGTGTGCGGGGCATGTCCCGTCAAGACCACCAATATAACGTATCTTAGGGAGCTATCTAATAAGCCAAAAGATGAAGACCGCATGCATTTTTCTATCGTAAAGAATTAGTAGATATGATATATTGAAGAGGATCGAAAGAGATATCAACGGCACGGGATGCATCTTTTCCAATGATCTCGTGTTTAGGTCGAATCGAATATATAAATACCAAACAAACTGTATTCCTTCCTATGATCTAGAAAACTCGATAATAGCTACGACTAATTTAGCATTTATCGAAATTTCTTATTTGCAGACTCATCTGTGAAAGGCAAATGGAAAGTATCAAGTCATAAGCGGAGGTTTTGTATTACGAATCAAAGAATATTAAGTTAAGTCGTCTCCATGAGTGGATTAGATAAACATCGGATACAAGACAGCATTCATTGTACACAATCGATGTAGTCGTCACAGAAGACAGACTATAAGGATGAATCACCATCCTACTAGAATAGGCTGCCTTACATCCTTCCGGAGCTTTTCAAGAAGTCCCCAAGGCTAGCAATCTAGCCTCCCTTGCGCATCAGAGTTCTTTCCTATAACATCTACGATAAATGTCAAGGCCTCTTTATAAAATACTATTGCCGGGATTGACGACAATAACGACCTCTGATTATGTATTCCATGGCAGAGGACAGGGTAGTTAGAATGGCTGGCGCTCAGCGCGCTATTATTTTGAAGGTACTTCAGAACCCCCTGAATAGCCGGATCGCATGATTGCAGGATTTTTAGGTCCAGCCTTTGTTCCCCGATCACAGGGAACATCAGCAGGGTTTAATTCTGCGAGTGAGTCTCCACATTATCATCCCATTCAGATATTTGCTGTACGTAAGATCCCTAGATTGTAGTCAGGGTGGTTGTTCTGATGTTTCAATATGTTCCAATTGAGTTAGAGGGCAGGGTGCAATATTCTTAATAGGTTAATCGGTGGGAGGGATCAAGATGAAAGAAAAAAGAGGCCTCCCTTGTGCTTTTCAAGTATTCAGCCCCGCCTGCAGTGCAATGTTGTGTTATGTGCGGATCCACAGATGGTGAGACCGGACAGAGACGGGTTTGTTCCGAAGAACCCCAGCTTCGCCTCAGTTTCCCCAGAGTTACTCATACTGCGGCATATATGGCGTTATTGAGGACACGTAGAGAGGATCTTCGGTGCTCTTATTCGATATGGACCAAGGGATAAGGTTTGTACACGCAAGGAACAAAGGGGACCATGGTGAGATGTTTCGACGTGTCTCAAAGGCATTTATGTCGTCATTTGCATCGGTCTGGTGTTTCACTGTTGATGCTCACATCTGGAAGCCTGCTATTGGATGACTAAGACGATTTTTTCTGCTCATGGCGGAAGAAAGGGAAGTAATTGTCTCATTGAAGACTCCGGGTCGGTAGGTCTGCTCACTGAGCATTATGTGTCTCCAATCATGCGTTGTCCTCATTGACATGTATGTGCTTGCCTATCATTATCGAAACGGGCTTGGAGGGAGTGAAGGGCAGCCACACCTTCCCCCTGCGGACAGGTTAATAGCTTTTAGATTTTTTAGGTATGAGGATTGAATCCTCATTTGCAAGTTGGTTGGTCTCCGAGACGTTGAGGGAAACAATAATACCACGAGGACCCGGCAATCCCCCGGTGGTACGTCGGCATTACGTGCTGCTCGCAAGGTGGGCGGAAAATTCGTAGCGTTCGATAAATTGTGGGCATGCCGAGCAGTCTGCATGCAGCTTGCCGAAAACAATCTATTATTGGTCCTACAATTGACCGCAACAATTCTCAGCAAAGCTCTAGACCCGTCCCTGAATATCTTTCAGGAAGGGTATATTATCTTGTCGCATTGCTACTGGAGAAGTATCGGCGAAGAAGCAGGTTTTAAAGTTTCTGGCTGCGACGATGACCTGTCATGCCGTTCTTGCTGGCAAGGAAAAGGGGATTATATCCCCACAGTTGGGTAAGAACGTGATGGGGTGATTGGAATTTGAATAGTGCCATGTGTGTTGCAAAACGGGCGGATGATATGCTCGGAAAGATGAGGAACCTGAGAGACGGTGCATGCGCCGTATTTAAAGAGAACGACAGATTGCACAAATGCAGCAATCCATCAGCCTAGGAACGTCTTCGGTTGTTCCTTTCTTGGTTTCAAGACTGATTTTTCCGTTCGTCCATCCGTTTCGTATGGCAATCAGGCCATCGTCTCGATTCTCAACGGGAACTGCGTCTAAGTAAAATCATTAGTCAACGGGCCTCTCTGACAGTCTCCACGCTCAAGAGTTAGAAGACGGCGGAACTGAAGATCTAGGCTACAGTGTCTGGGGAAAAGGTCCGTCCCAGCGAAGTAACACACAACGAGAGCCTATCGAAATTGCAAAATCTAGTGTCTTCGCGTCACCATATCGGGAGCGCTGCGCGTCGAGTGGATTCTACAACCGGCGACTCGGAGGTTCTCGACTCTGCTGCTTTCGGCGGCCTCAGGCAATAGAAAGCGAGCGACAACTCCCAGGTGTCCGATCAGGCATCCCAGCCACAGACGAGCCACAGAGGAGCCACAAACAGTTTCCTTGTGCGTTAAGTCGGAAAGTCCAGACCTTCGTATCGACCGGTGTTCGAGAACTCACAGCATCCTGACGTGCTCCGCCGTCACCTGCTCAATCGGGTAGCTGTGCTGCTCCTCTTCTCCCCACTGGAATAATTGCCGATATATATTATCTGCCGGCTTCGTCAGTTGGACTCTCGTTCGCAACTATTATTGTTACTGGAATTGCTTGACTACCCTTTGTTGGTAAAAGAAATTCCCGCGCACTTCACCGCTCGAACGACTGGATTGGTATGTGTCTCCGCCCTTATCTCCCCCCAGTCACAGCCATCGAGATAGCCCGCCGGATCTGTTTATCCCCATTGCCCCCCACCGAGAATGACTCTGAATCATGCGCTCTATCTAACATCTCGTCCCACCGCGCTACAGATTCTTCATTCCAGAAAAGCGTTATTTTTATGATTTCCCGCCTTCTAGCAGCGTTCGCGCGATTTTCCAGTAGATCTAGTTACGACGATCTGTTCCTGCATTGACCAGCCCTCAATCCGGTCTTTCAACGGCGGCATCGACCGTTAGTTGAGTTATTGGACGCTGTGGCCCCTGCAGCTCGCCATTGCGAATTTGACAGGGCAGAATAACCGCAGATCCACGAAGCAGCCCTGGTCGCGCAGACCAGAAATTGGTAGAAGTGCCGCACTAGGACCCGTATAAAAACGACCAAAAAAAACACACCGCCGTCCTCAATGACACATACACATACCCATGCCAGTCATTCTTCTTCTCACCACCGCCGCATCCCTTCTTCCTCTAATGCCCAGAAGTCATCTGGTGTAAGGCCGTCGCGGCCGGCATTGAATCGAAAGAACACGCCAACCGCGCATTATTCCATTTCGAAACTGGGAGCTGGTTCGGGGCCCACGAGCCGATCTAGCAAGGACGAGGAGGACAAAGCAGACATGGCGGCCAGTTTCCTCCAGTACTGGTACGTTTTTTTTGATTATAATTGTTGACACATTCAAAGGCAGAATTGCTGGTAGTGTTTTCCGTCTGCTGTCAGCCGCTCGAAACCGGGTGGCTGTCAATGTTGTGATCTCATCCTTTATGTCTCAGTCTTATCTCCAGCCACTATCAATTTTGCCTCCTACATTCTTTGTTCCTTGGATTGGCCAGGACCGTGTGCTTTCTTGCCTGATCCAGCTGACGTTTGTTTCCAGTGCTACATGCGAGAGACAGATAACAGTGCCCAACAACTTCATTCTATATTGCAGTGAAAGGTATGGGACATCTGTCAACATTCTTCCATCATCCTCTTTATTTGGCCCATCTTCCTCCCTCTAACTTCACTTGCTGACTGTCTTTCGTTTCCATAGTTGCCGTCGCAAAGATTCCTGCAAACCTCTTTCTGCATCCTTTGCGGTGAGCGCCTCAATGTCGCCCTCGACGACCCCTCCTTCTTCTCCGCCAATGTCCCCACGATCTATCGTGCCTCCCATGACTCCGACCCGACTTCCGGCCAGTTCGACTCCTGCTATCCGGATACCTGCAGAGTTGCACGATGCCAAGTCAGATCTTGACCCCACCGAATGGAAGCCTGTAATACATGGGCGCCATGGCAGTGCTACTTCACTGGCCTCGTCCGAAGCCTGGCACTTCCTGTCCCAGTTCCATGGCGGTGATGAAGCTATGGCGTCAACTCACCGTCCGGGCATGGGCCATCGCAGCACTAGTAGCCTCTCCATCTTGACAAGCGGAGCGGCGGGGACCCCGTCGTTGACCCACACCCCATCCACGGCTACTTCCTCCTACAACAGCAGCTCGGACTACGTGAGCCTAATGTTTGACTTCAGCAACCGTCCGCTCCCTCCTCGACACAACCCTTCTTTCTCAAGCAGCGCTGGCGCTACCAAGGGTGTCGGATTGGTCGTGCCGCACATGGTTCCCTCGGCTGTCGATATGGTCACTGTTACATCAAGCGATAGCGGTTCTCTTTTCCCTGCCAGCGGTGGCACCTGGGGAGAAAACGAGATGAAGAAGCCTATCCAGGCCGTCTCCTCCGTTACTTCGGCCATTTGCAACTTCAGGGCCGCAGCGAAGTAGCCTCCTTGGTACAGTTTGCTCGTCAGGAGGCACCATAGCTGCGACCTGGGCTCCACTTCAATGTCTTGAAACAAACGGAGTAATAGTGATGTGCTGGAGAGCAGCCCACTTAGCAATTTTCCATTTTTTTGATGTTATTATGAGTTTTCTTTTTGTTTCCACTTCTCAATTTCTTCCTTGTCGAGATACTCGTCGGGAGCAGTGGAATGAAGATATGCAAACGGCGAATGTAGGACAGGAAAAAAAGAGGTTATTGGCATTCTTGCGGGCATCCATTATTAGACCAGCTTTAATCTGGATTAGTACGATAGACTTAGCTACCATCATCATGGGGTATTTCAAAACGGTGGACGAGGGAACTCCGTCCATCTTGTCTTAATGGCACATTTACAATTCTACTTGGACGTTGCAATGTTGTAAAAGGCACTGTACTGATTATTGAAATTCCAGATTTGGGTAGTGTTTCTCTACCCTCATCCTGTCGATGTCGTTGCAAATGGTCTCATTAGGCCACCCAGCTATTCTAGTTGATCGCTTGTGCGAATGGCCAGAAATAATTCTTAGGAAATCAGAAGACTTATGCACTGTTTGCTCAGCCCGATGGCGGGGCCGGGGCTGAGGCCTAGCGCTGTATCGGACCACATTGGGCATGGCGTGAAGTCGGAGCTGCCCGATCAAAACAAGGCCAGGGTGGGGGAGCGCCGTATAGATCCAGGTTTGATTTAGCGCCATAATATAGAGCTGATCTGGTACCTGAATCCTTCTCTTCCATTACATCAACCTCTGCTTTAGCGTCCAGTTAGGTTGCCAGCATCTCCCGTTGATCTATTATAGCTGAGGCAAATAATGAAGATCGCTCATCCGACACAGCCTGGCATGGCTCGTCTTCATACGTCTGTGTCGAGAGGCATTCAGCAGAACAGAACTGTTGTCCCGAGGATAAATAGATCCCAATGGCCCCACGATTGTCTTGTGGTTTTCAACAATCAGTCTCATCTTGATTTCAGGTATCAAAATGCAGCTTCTACGATCTGCTCTTCCTCTCGTTCCATTATGCATCACAGGCGCCTTAGCCGACTTCTTAGGGCCAACCTACCCAGCACCAATCGACCTGACCAGCGATAAAAGCCTCGTCCGCGCCAGCTGGGACAACTTCACCTCCACTTTTGATGCCTATCTGAAAGGAAACAAGAGCATATCATCGCAATCATTGTCTGGAGTGGAAAATGTCACGTTTTCGACCGGTCTGTTCTCTCTCAACGATTCTGCTGCTGCGAAGCTGCAATACCACTACACGTCGCCTGAAATTGCGCATTCTCCGAACGGAACCAATAAGGTTGATGGAGATAGCATATACCGTATTGCCAGCGTCTCAAAGCTTTTTACGGTCTTGGCTGGTCTGCTTGAATTGACCGACGACGATTGGAATCGCCCTGTCACCGATATCATCCCTGGGCTAGCCGAATTTGCTCGCAAGAATTCTGATAAGGACCCTATATACACAACTCAGTGGGACAAGATCACTCCTTGGGAACTAGCAAATCAGATATCTGGCGTTGCACGCGACGGTATACCGGCCAGTGATCTTCTGTACGCCTACGACGCCGCGGTTGCACTCGATCCAGAAGCTGCTGCAGGAGAAGATCCAGTCACACTTTACGGCTTCGCCCCTGTCGACCTCAGCGAATTGGGTCCCTGTACGAGTTTCATGGATCCTTTCTGTGATGCAGCTGACTACATCGAGAGCATACGTTCTGAACCTCCCAGTTTCCTCCCCTGGACGACCCCCGGATATGCCAACAACGGTTTGATGCTGCTTGGATGGTGATATCCAACATCACTAGTAAATCTATGCATACAATATACCGTGAAACTATATTTGAGCCTCTTGGCTTGACATCCTCTAATTCTACAATTCCAACTGGAAAATCTGAACTCTCTCGCTCGGTCATCTCTGGGGACCCTACTACAGGCTTCGCCATTGATGGCGGAATAACGATTCCTTCTGGGGGTCTCTTTTCCACCATCAATGACATCGCCAGACTAGGCCTCGGCATCCTCAATTCCACCCTACTGCCCGCCGATAAAACCCGCAAATGGATGAAACCAACATTCCACACCGCCAGTCTTTCATACTCCCTTGGTGCGCCCTGGGAAATCATTCGCTACACTAACCCGTCAACCGGCAAAATTACTGACCTTTATACTAAACTTGGCGACTCTGGCCGCTACGGTGGCTCCGTCGTCATAATCCCAGACTACAATGCCGGCTTCAGTATCCTCAGTGCCAACACTGATGAAACTCTGCGTAGCGCCGTCAGCAACATAGTCCTCGACTACGTCACCGAAGCTGTTCTTCCTGCACTTGAAGCTCAAGCTGCTGCTGAAGCAATACACAATTTCGTTGGCACTTATGTCTCTACGGATAAGAATCTGAATTCCTCGGTCACTATCTCCTTCAATCAGTCTACTATCAAAGGATCTTCATCGGGCCTAAGCATCACTTCTTGGATTTCCAACAGCACTGACGTCCTCACATCCTACTACGGGGGAGTGAAGCCACGACTGCTGGTCTCAATCCCTGATCAAGGAAACAAGAAAGTGGCCTTCCAAGTCTCTATTAATAGACAGACCAACAATTACCTGGCAGGTGTCGAGGCAGGTATTGCGCTAGGACCATTCACAGGACAGTACGCAACGAACTATGACTGGTTGGTTGCCGATGCGGGTCATTATGGGGGACTGGGAGTGAATCTGTTCGAGTTCGACATCGATGGGGAAGGTAGCGCTACCTGTGTCACTCCTGCGGTGACTAGAGCCAAACTTGCGAGGAGGAAGGAATAAAGCTGAATTCTGTCATGAGACTGTGACTAAAGGAGTGAGGCATTGGTGGTATTAATATATACTGGTTGAGATCAATATACATTCCTTGTTTATTACTATACTATTATCCAAGTACCCATACATCCAGGCTTTTATACCCCAAGTATCGTGTCGGCGCCAGGAGATTATCTGCATAGGTGACCTGTCATATCGCCATTTGCGGCAGATTCTTTGTACCATAGGATCTAGCTTCTTTGTCTGATTAGGAGGTTAAATATGGGTTCAACCCCCCCCCCCTAGATTTAGTCTTCAAGCAAGCAAGCTTGACTGATAGCTAGCAGTTCATCTAGCACTTCAGATAGTCAATATAGCTGCTATGCTTCCGTGCCCTAGGATTCTACATATCGTTTCCACTATTCCAAGATATATATGATGCATAAGCATCGTCATCCTTTAAATATGTTACACAAAGTTAATTAAGGTCTTTTTAGCTAATAGCTAAGGATCTGCTCACTCTCCGGACTAGTTAACCCTGGGGATCGTGACATCTTCAACGGGTGAAATATAGCAGACTATCTAAGGGTATTAGAGATAGCAACGGTAAAAGGACCCCACAAGAAACTACTATGTTTTGTGGAATCCTAGGGTACAGAAGCAGGAGCCCTGGTTGAAATGGCGTAGAGTCAAATCTGCTTAGTTGCTTGCTATCTAGAATGAACGGAATCTATCACTATTTGATGCCTACTTATTTCTCCCTAGTAATATTGCTAGTATGCGGCTGTGGTGCAAATATGGGGGTGAGATGACCGCCTGCCATTCCAAAGCAACCTTCCCCCCTCCCCCGGCCCGCCCAACAGAATCTTGAAGTCGTTCAGACTTATTCTTTCTATTGCTTCTACCATATAATCCGGCAGAATATTATTAATATCTCGTGGATCCCCTCCACCGTACTAACGAGGCTCCCAGGGGAAAAATTAGCAGAGATAAACAAAGGAGTGTTTTCCACCTCTGCAGACGGTGATCCGGATCCTGATCACCTCCTTTCATGCTCTATTCGATCAAAGAAGATGCAAGCTGGTGAGCCCTACCTATCCGAGATTTCAGATGAAAGGTTCTGCAGCTCGCTTCCCTGCATCGGGTGCTGACATCTATAAGGTGGCAAGTCTGACCGCTGTTTCAGACTAACAAAATACAGTGCAAAGATTGATTGTCCGTGACATTAGGACAACTGCATCACTTTATAGACTTTTATCATCATGGAATATTCATCAGGAAGGACTCAGTCCCTATCTATTTACTGGAATCCAAAGCTTACGAAAGCACTCGAAAAAGATACAACCCGTGATCAATCCCTTCTCTTTTTAAATATTCCGGCCTCGATAGCTTCAAATCTAAGTGACGATTCTTGTCGAGTAAGCAAATTTGCTCGTCTATCTTATAATGCGACCACACAAGCTTTGATCGCCAAAATCATGCCTTCTCCAGAGCATGAGGCCGCATCAGAAACATTCCGTGATTGCATCCATGACGAGATTCGTGCAATGAATCTAGGTGCTGAACTTTTGCCTGGTGGTAGTACAACTGTACGGATTGGAAACTGGAGAAAAGAAGCCGATAGATGTTGGAAATCTGCCCAACCTATGCAGATAACGACTATTTTTGAGGTCGGATTATCAGAATCTTCTCCAAGATTAGCACTCGATGCTCGGGGATGGCTAGAAACAGAAGGCTCATCAATCAAAATGGCCATCACTCTAAAAACTCATCGAAATATCCCACAGATCGCTATCAGACGCTGGGAACTTTGTACTCGGCAATCAATCACTACTTAAGAATCGCCTGAATCAGCTACTTGTAGTGATGAAATCAGCATAACTTATCATAACGATATTACCACCGTTTCTGGAGATTTGAATTTACCTTTCGAGAAACTTGTTGGTCGGAAAGTGAATAAAAATAATAGCCTGGAAAGAGATTTTCTTATTCCTCGACAAAGTCTTCAAGGAATCGGAGAGAGAGTCTGGAGAGAGCAACATTTCATATAACTAATGCGAAGCTGGATTACTAATTAAAGCGTACAAACTTATTATAGTGTTGATAAATGCTAGTACTCAACGAGACGTGAAATTAAATAGGTGAAAGGTTAGGTTAAATGCTGGCTAACATGTTTACATGGTAAAGGACAATTATTGATTGGAAGGAGACAGTCATATCATCTTCTGTACCGTTTCTCCCTAGTAATCTTGTTCGCAGGGCGGAGGGGATCACGTAATATTAATGATATTCTGCCAGAACATACAGTAACTAGGAGCAAGAAATTGGATAGGTCTGAATAGCTTTAAGATTTTAGGGGGTAGCAGGCGGTCACCTCACTGCCATATATGGACTGAACCCACGTACTAACAAGATTACGAGTATTAGAGGGCTAGTCAACTTCACCTCAATTAATAAGAGTGGTGGCAGTATCGACATGGCGTTTATCTTATGCCTTAGGCATAAACATATCCGCGCTCCTTCCGTCAGATTCATGCGTGGCGGTTTCACGAAAGTGGTTTTCTTGCTCACTTTCAAGAACATTTGAAATGCCGCAATCCAGGATGACGACTAATTGCATGAATAGAATCCAAGCTCAATGCTGTCATGTGGATAAAATGTTTCCCGTGGTTGCTCTGGGAGCGGATGGTTTCTCCGATAACAAGGCAACTATCAATATCATCTCATCCATCACTAGTCCTTCCTCTTGGTTCTGATAAGTCGTATGTCAGTCAACCAATCCTGATCCCTCCTCTAATATGCCTTCGAAAAGAATCCTTGATCAAACTTTTTTGTGCATGGTTGTGTCGTCTAACTGCAGAGAGCCTGTTGGCACCGCGGTTTCATTCCATAGGTCTTCCACGCGACAGATCCTTGTTAGTGGATCGATCCAAGGCAACCATCTTCCGGTCTCCAAGGACGCGTCTGAATCTCACCAAAGAATTATCATTACTGACCGGTTCCAGTATTTAGAGGCAGATATGAGGAATCCATCAAGACCCTACGTCCCGAGATCGCGACACGGACCAATCTGATGTCACCCGACTGTTAACTTATGGACATCTTCTAATGCGCTAAATGATGCCATATGAAATTTAGGATGGCAACTGTCAGATCATTGCTGGTGTCCTAGGATACCGACTGTCAGCTCTTGTGATACATCACTACATGCATTCCCAGTTGGCCTTCCATAGTGCGGATTGTTGCGGTCTGGTCCGGCTCTCGCAAGTTCTAATATGCACGACACGAACATTTCGACCCCGCAATCTCTGTCGCGGAAACGACTCGGACACGATGCGGAGCTTTCCCAGACTTCCGGCCAGATATCAGATAAAACTAAGCGTTGGATATTACGTGGGCCTCGTGTGATGAGATCTGATTCATGCGTCCCATGCGTGCGGATACCGCGGCCTGATCAGGACGTATCGACAGGTTCGTCTAAAATTAAATCTCGAACCTTCACGCCCCAACAGGCAACCATTACACCGGATCAACGACGCGACGATGATAATGATTTCTCATTGCTGCAGAGACCAAACACACCGTTTTCTTGAACGCGTTGAAGCCTTTGAGGACCACGGTTTGAAAGGTGGGGATCTCATTATGTAGCAAATCGTTGAAGCGAAGCTGCGGCCCGAGACTGCAAAATCGGGTGGTCACACGGAGAGAGAACGGCTAGCGATGCTAGTCAGGGGGCTCTGCAGTTTCGTCCGGAGAGCTTCTAGAAGGAGCGTGGTGAACGATTTCACCAGTGATGGTGAAGAGCGCTGATGCGACTGCCTAGGATGAACATGAAGAACTCAGGGACCGCGTGGGGATCATCTGCATCCCGGCGATCCTCTCGTTGTTCCTACAAGGACCTCAGCGACGGCGATCGCAACGTCGGTTCAGAGATGTTTCGTATGGAATCTCGTTAAGATCGCGGTGATAGATCGATACGGACTCGCCAAGATGAGAATGCCTGGAAACCACTTATCTCGTTGAAGTTCTTGAACCCCAGTCTTCCCTGCCCTATGGGCCTACTACGCGTGGACGGTGCGGTCCCTGGCCAACGGCGCTTTAAAATTTTACGAGTAATATACCCTGAAATGGAAGGGTTCAGGAGCAACCAGCTCCACGAAGGTTGATCGGCACCATTGGCCAACGGCGCTCGCTACTCCTATGAACTGCGCACACAAGAAACCCTGACCTGCAACAACGGTTACTGTTGTCCGTCATGCACCTGAGGGGTCGCCATCTGCATGAAATAATTTGTATGCTGGAACCCAATATCCGTACCTGCAGCACGCAAAGGAGCCATAGCAAAGAGGCGTTCAGAATTACCTCGCAGCTATTGAGATCCTCCCTTGAACAATGCCAAGACAATGGGAACAGCGACTAGAACTTCAGGCTCCTCGCGACAGGAATGCCAGACCAAGGGGAGCCACAAGGTCCGGGCGCCACTAGACTGAAGGGGCATCGCGTTGCTGGTACTAGTGTCCCTAGTCTTGGCTCTCGTTGGGCTTGTTCCCTGCCATTCGGGGGCTTCTCGCGATACCCTGAGAAGTCCTTCAAAGCGGCCTGGAAAGCCTTTCTCAACGTCTGAGAGGCTCCTTGACAGCCTCTTCTCCCTTCGCGGCCCCAGAAATCACAACCCAAACGCTCAGGAACCCGTCTGGTTCCCTCCAATCCCGGTACGCCGCTTCCAACCTGCGTTGTTGTTCTTTTCTCTCTTCTCAAACTCAAGCCGCGGTTTCACCCAGTCGATTTGCCAGAATCACGGTACGTACCACGGTACCGCCGTACTCCCCGTCTTCCCACTCCCCGGTACCCGACAAGTCGAGCTTCAGAGTGCCAAAACAATCGGAGAGACAAGAGCAGAGCAGCTCCCCAGCTCCGAACCTCACCCTTTTCCGTTTTGAGTCTGTCCTGACACCTCTTCTCCCCTACTCCCTCACTCCTCTCTTCGCCCTCTCTGTTCCGTCCTCGTTTTGGGAACATTATTGTTGCTTCTTGCATACCTTCCTCCATTCCTTACTTCTCCACGTTCTTTACACTCGATCTATCTTTTCTTTATAATTCCTTCGATCCGCCGCTCGCTCGCTCGTAATATCAATTTTCCTTCGAAACCCCTTTTTCGCCCGGGCCCTTTCCTCTATTGTTTCGGCTTATCCCTTTGCAGCCCACCTAATCCTGCCCGGCCTGTTCATAGTCAATTCTTTCACCCCATTCTTTGTGCACTGCTTCTAATCAGGTCCTTGACTCTGGTTTCCTCTGAAAAGAGTGACGGATTCAAGCCTTTCTTTCTAGGGTGCAGCAAATTGACGGGTTGATCTCACTTCTTTTTTTTTTTTTTCTCTTATTCTGCCGTTGGTTGCTCCGGGCCGGAACAACGGTAGCGACATTCTCAAGCTCAGGATCTGTTCAGTGTAAGTGGTCTTTTCGATATTATTGTGTGAATGTACATTCCATTGACCGCAGGGACCATCCGGTAGATATCTTGCGGACCTTCTTGGTTGTTCTTCTCCCCACGCCTCGTGGTCAAGATCTTACTTTTGTTCCATCGGCGTCCATTCCTTCGTGCGTTGTGTCCGGTGATACCAGCTACCGGACCTCTCCATCGTCAAAACGGCTGTACTCTCCTCCGCCATTGGGGACAACCTTGTCCTGCCGTCCCATCTCCTCGCCATGCAAACCTCGGATGCTTCGACCATCCCTAGTAGTTCTCGTCTGATCCCACAGGTGTCTAAGCTATCCGCTATTAACGCAGATCACACTGGTTTCTCCCACAGCGCATACAATTCGAACAACCTTACTGGCCAGGGCTTCGGGGACCGCGTTACTCGTCGTGCGAACATTCCTTCGATCAATACGGGGTTGAACGGTCAAAACGTCAACGACCTGTCGGCATCGGGAGCCGCCTTCGATATGAACTTCACTCCTCTCCTCCCATCGCAGCTTCTTCTGGGCAGCCCCTTCCAGCCAGGAACTCCTTCAGCCTTTGCGTCTCCGCAGTTCGCGAACTTTGGAGGCTTCTCCCAGGCCAACCCTCCGGCCCACGGCCAGAACCACCAGAACCAGCTCGGAAGCCCGACCCAGCCTCAGCAGAGCGCGCTCTCTCCAGGACTCTATTCATCCCTGATGTCGACTGAAGGCTTTGGTGGTTCCCAGTTGTTGGGTGGACCACAATCTCCGATTGGTGGTTTCCCCGGTCTGGGTAACGCTGCATTCGGTGGTCCAGCCGCCTCGGTTGGGATCGCCCCAGGAATCATGTCAGGAACGAGCCGCACAGTGTACCTTGGAAACATCCCTCCGGAGACATCTGCGGAGGAGATCCTCAACCACGTGCGCAGTGGACAGATTGAGTCTGTACGTCTACTTCCTGACAAGAACTGTGCTTTCATTTCCTTCCTGGACGGCAGTTCTGCGACCCACTTTCATTCGGATGCCATCTTGAAAAAGCTGGCCATCAAGGGCAATGATATCAAGATCGGATGGGGTAAGCCATCTCAAGTTCCGACCTCTGTGGCTCTGGCTGTGCAGCAGTCTGGGGCCTCACGAAATGTCTATCTCGGAAACCTGCCGGAGGATATCACAGAGGAGGAACTGCGCGAAGACTTGGGCAAGTTCGGACCCATTGACACGGTGAAGATTGTGAAGGAGAAGGCTATTGGATTTGTTCACTTCCTGTCCATTAGCAACGCGATTAAAGCAGTCGCCCAACTTCCTCAAGAACCCAAATGGCAGGCTCCGAGACGTGTATTCTACGGTAAGGACCGTTGCGCATATGTCTCCAAGACTCAGCAGCAGAATGCTGCCCAGTACTTGGGAATTGCGCCTGGGTATGCCCATATCCTCAACAGTGCCGATCGTGATTTGATCTCCAATGCTTTGGCTCAGCAGTCTGTGGCTGCTGCTGCCGTTGCGACAACGGCTGGAGGTGTCAACAACCTTGGTAACCGGACCATCTACCTTGGCAACATCCACCCCGAAACTACTATCGAGGAGATTTGCAATGTGGTCCGTGGAGGTCTTCTACATCACATCCGATACATTCCCGATAAGCACATCTGTTTTGTCACTTTCATTGACCCGACTTCGGCGGCTTCATTTTACGCTCTGAGCAACCTGCAGGGACTGATGATCCACAACCGGAGATTGAAGATTGGCTGGGGTAAACACTCTGGTGCCTTGCCTCCTGCTATTGCCCTTGCTGTCAGCGGTGGCGCGTCGCGCAATGTATACATTGGTAATTTGGACGAGACCTGGACTGAGGATCGCCTCCGCCAGGACTTTTCTGAATATGGAGAGATCGAACTTGTCAACACTCTCAGAGAGAAGAGCTGTGCATTCGTCAACTTCACCAACATTGCAAACGCCATCAAGGCCATCGAGGGCATGCGAAGCCGCGAAGAATACAAGCGGTTTAAGATCAACTTTGGCAAGGACCGCTGTGGCAACCCTCCCCGTCAGGTCAACAACAACCAGCAAAACCGTAACGGCTCTGGTCTAGAAGGACCTCAATCTCCTTCTCCTGCTCTGAATGGTTTTCAGCAGAATCTGAGCCAGTCAGGATCCCAACCAAGTCCGACACGGCCCGCTCTTTCGCCTGCTCCAGGTTCGACAGGCTCACACTCCCAGAACGGCCAGGTCCGTCACCCGCTCCAGACGGTGTCAACCCCATCCAGCATCTTGAACGCTGGAAACAACAATCCTTTGACGATGTATTTGAATCAGGTTTCCGCACAGCAGGCCCAGGAACAAGAGAATCGCCTTAGCGACCCGATCACTCTAGCTGCCTTGCAGCAACAGCAACAGCAGGCCCTTGCCAACCAGCAGGCCGCGCTTTACAACGGTGCCGGCACCAATGATCTTACCAATGGCGGACTGGACAGTCCCTTGCATCAGCACAAGCCTTCCAACGGCTTCCTGAATGTCTCCAGCGGCCCCGCTAGTGGCGGTCACCTTGCTTCTACGGGCAGCAGCTTGAGCGTGCCACGCGCACAACATTCACGGGCTGTCAGCCTGCCTTCTTTCTCCCCTGACGCATTCGGCCCATCTGTTGGCCAAACGTCTCAGGGTCGTTCCGGTGTCACTCATCAACCCCAGGGCAGCTTCTCCAGCTTCAGCTCCGCTCTCGGCGGTTTGAACCACAGCGGCTTCGGTCTGGCTATCCAGAACGAATCCTCTCTGCCCGGCTGGGCTGAGGAGGAGATTGGAGCGAAATGAAGCCAGTTTCTGTTCTCTTCGATCGGCATCTTCTGATCCTTGAGCCTTTGTTGTTTTTTTTCCCGTTCGTTTCTTGTACTGGCTTCAATTAAGTGTTCTCTTTTTGCTTGTCCAAACACCTTCATATCTAGCGGTAACGTGCCTAATCCGTTTTAATAAGCTTTCCCCCCTAATCACATTGTATTGCTAGCTGGCTACGAAGTTTTCTCCTTCTACGGGCTGTGCACAGCTTTCGATCCAAATTAGTTACGAAAACACAACAGGTCGGCTACACCCTAGACTGGTTGGCGCTGTTCCTTCCTTTCGTGTTCCTTTCTGCTTTCCGTTCGTGATGCCGTCTTTATTGCATTAATTGCTGAGCAAAACGCTCCACTCCGGGCCAGAGCTCATGGGGGGAAGGAGCTGCGCGGAGGTAATGGGAAAATAAAGGGAAAAAGAGAGCTGGAAGAGGGGATGGGGATAGCGAAGAAGCAATCTTGGATAGCAATACAATGATGCGCTTCTACTGTCGCTCTACACTAGGATGATGCCGTTTGATTCTGGATCCTGTTGCCATAGGACCAATGTATATCTCCCAACTCCACTGTGTAATAATAAGAATAATAAGAATAATCAACAACTTGTGGAAATAATGTAATCTACAAACAATCTATTAATATTTACTGCAATCTCACCTCGATCGATCTACCTGACCCCGCGATACGTCACGTGATGGTACGATCCATGGGCCCTTCATCACGCTAGTCCCATTTAGGATGAGAGGACATTGTGAACTGCCGCTATGCTGCAAAAGCAGAGCTGGAGCTTTACAGCTCCTTGTCAGCTTCATCCATCCCGTTTCTCAGTGGCGTCACTGTCGACATCATGGCCTTGCCTCCAGAACACATCAATATCAAGCGTCGTAGAGAAGAAGAGCCGGTGGAGACGTTATGTATGTGCTTCTCGTTTGCGTCCTTGTGATATTTATTTGTGATTGGTCCTCGTTGTTCTATTTTCCCCTCGCGGGGTGCGCCGTGAGGAACATCATGCAACGCAATCTCGATATTTCAAAGAAACCATCGATTTAGTACTAACTGTCATCACAGATATTCATTCTGATCTGCACCAGAAGAAGAGACGGTTCACGGACTTTGTATTTCAGAGGGTCCAGGTCGGTGGCGAAGCTGGCCAGGTGCCTGTTGGTCCTCCTCGGGGAGCGGTTTCTCCTGCCAGACATGGCCTTCGTAGTCCGAGATCTGTGAGCAGCATTCAGTTTCCGCCCATCTCGAATGGTGCTCGTGGAACGTTGGGTGGGGGAGGGATCCCTCTGGTCCGCGCCACGTCGCCTGGGGCCGAACTATGGGAGCAGAGACGGCTCGCGACAGCTGAAAAGCAAGCCCAGGATCAGATTAGGGATGCATTGAACTCGACTCCTGGACATGAGTCAGCTGCATCGACTGCATCTGCTGATGTTACCAGACCAGCTACGCCAGCGGGTGCGGTGTCGTCTGCACCAAGCGCAGGGGGTAGTCCTCGCTCCTTACACGGGAGAACTTCGTCTCTGAGGAAGTTTCACATCTCGAGGCCTAGCACCCCTGCGAGTCCTCTGAGGGCTGGTCATGCCGGCGTGCAGAAGAGACCTTCTCGAGCGATTCTAGTCGAGAAATTGGCGCGCAAACCGGAGCCAAAGAAAGTTGCTATACTTGGGAACATTGCGCGCACAGGGGATGCTGCGAGCGATGTGAATGTTTTGCCAAAGCCTACAGTCGTGGATGAGAATAGGACTGTAGACACTGCCACTACTCGCAGGAAACGTCCGGTCGTGAACCAAGCTGAGAGACTCTGGAGGGAGCAACAGAAAGCTGCCATTTTTGCTGCAAAAAAGCATATCACGGAGAATTTCGACAAGGATGTCCGTACACCTCCTGATGTCGATGTCGATAATGAATCCGAGAAACTTGCCAGTGATTTCAACCAGGTGGCTCGAGACCTGGAAACACAGATGGACACGCAACCTGCAGAATCAAAGGAGGTTTCTGCTCCTGCTTCCCAGATTGTGCTTCCGAAGCCTGCCCTGAAATACCAACCTAGGTCACCCAACAGACCTCGTCAAGCTGCTCCAGCGGCCGAGAACGAAGAGAAGATGACTGATCAGGAGAAGGCACCTGATTCTACGCAAGTCCAAAGTCATCAAGAGGAAGATGACAGTGATGGCGATTATGTCTATGACGTCTATGTTCGCCGGCCACTACCGGCCAGCAACATGCTCATGGACCCTCTTCTTCACATTGATACGACACGGAAGGACATTGGAGTCGTGGTTATCTCCCAGGAAGACGAGGAATACTGGGAACCATACGTGGTAGAAGAAAAAGAAGAGGAGCAATGGGACAGTGAGGATGCTGATTCCAATGGTATGCTATCCTCCCTTTCATCACTTGGGCTCTCATCACACAAAGTCACTAACATACTCGAAACTACAGCCGAAGATAACCCCGCCAACGACTATCCAGACGAAGAGCTCTCCTCTGCAGACGAATACGACGACCCTTTTGCCGCCTATAGGAGGTATCGAAACCGCGCCAACTCCGATGACGAGGGCTACGAGATGGATGACTACGACAGCGAGGGAGAACTCGTTACTCGATTCGGGCAGCGATTCCATAACGGACTCGATTCAGAGAATGAAGATGACTGGTAGTGCTGGATTCGCTTCTCTCAGCTCATTTCTCTCTTTCTCCCCGCCTTACGCTCACTACCGTAATTGCATAATAATTTTTCCGCGTTCATGCATTGGCGTAGACTCCATCAACATTTAATCCTATATAATTTTATACTCTTGACACACAGCCACCAGAATCATCATGTTCGAAGCTCTTGGAAGAAAAAATAGCTCTTAATGCGCATCCCAGTCCAATGGAATACATTACCACTTCTCGACCCAAGAAATAGACTAGTAAGCAGGAATCTAGCTATACATCCTAAAGTCCCGAAAGTCACTGATTCATCGGGTCTGTTCACGTATCACTAAAGTGAGAGATCATCCTACCCTCTCCTCCAAAACCGGGCCCCGAGCGCGGGTGATGCGCTTGCTGGGTCTGAGCACTGGCCGCTTAGAAATTCTAGTTTGGGGGCTGGAAACATTTTGAGGGGTTAGATAGATTCTGTGCTGTTGCGGTGTAGAACATCGCCTATGATTCATCTTTATTGCGTCGGGAAGGACTATTGGCTTCTAGGCCGGGGTAGATACTGTGTATAATTTCCTCGAAAGGAAAGATTGGATGTATTAGAGGAGAAG
The DNA here is from genome assembly GCA_003116535.1 of Paecilomyces niveus. Taxonomy (NCBI): domain Eukaryota; kingdom Fungi; phylum Ascomycota; class Eurotiomycetes; order Eurotiales; family Thermoascaceae; genus Paecilomyces; species Paecilomyces niveus. The sequence continues at coordinate 145,831 of QEIL01000023.1, read as the reverse complement.
AAAAGATAACCCGTTGATTTCTGTGGCATGTATGCTGGCGGACTGTTTCCTTGAAAAAAGAAGAAGAAGAAGAAGAAGCTGCTAATTAAGACGGACCAGTGGTTCAAGTGGTGATAAACCCGTTATGAAAGATAAGATTGAGGTATGCGGTATGGATATAAGTGAATCAGGAAAGAGGAGATAAGATAAAAGAAAAAGAGGTAGAGAGGTCCATAGACTACAAATTAATGATATGATTCAAAGCAGGTTTGATGAAGTTGGGGATGGTGGTCGAAATCCGGAACTGTGAGGAATGATATCTCGCAATTGAGGTATATAATATATATTCCCGAAAGAAAAAATAACCCAGGGAATCAAGACCTAAAAACAATAGCGCCACTGTACACTATGTGGAGGGGATATATTAAACGACTGCAACGCTTTCGTAGACTGTCATAAGGAATTTTCGCGGTAAGGAGGCGTGGGATGCTCCTAACGTGGAAATAATTGAGCTCAAAAGAGGAGTAAATGCAGGAAGTTCGTGTGCTTGCTGGAGGGATCACCAGGGTCATAACTTGCTGCTCATCCATGGATACCATATGCCGGGGAGCCACTCCCTGACACCGAATCGGGGTGAACATTCTGAGAGCCCTGATCCGCTACGAGCGATGAATTCTCCGTCCCGCATGCGTCTTTGTTCCCGTAAGGTTGGGCATTTCTTTTCCTTGATGAAACGGTAGAACTTGCATTGTATCCCTTGGAAGCCACGTCTTTGGCGGTTAGGAAATTGCCTGTTGAAATTTTCTCGCACCTCTTTCCAATCCTGGGACAGGTCGACGCGATGGTACCAGATGAAATACATCTCCTCCTCCTCGTACTTTGGCCGAGGCGGACGACGACGTTCGGAAACATTCGATGCAGTACTCGATACCGAGTCGTAACGCTCGCGTCTGTAGGGCCCAGGAGAGGAGTGTGCGGATCGTGGGGGCCCCATAAAGCCCGTATGTTCAGAGAGTCCCACTGTGGGTGTGGGATAATGGATGGCAATCGGATTCTGGTAGTATTGCAGTGAACGCGCATACTCTTGCGGGTTGGGTTCTTCCTCTTGAGGATTTAGAAGAGCATCGATGGACATCCGACTTGGGTGCCGACGTGGGCGTATAGTAAGCTCTTGCATCGCTGTCTGAGCCATGGGCCAGGAAACAGTTCCTGGTGATCAAAAATAGGCTTGCTGATCGTCTTCGGTGGCTTATAAGCCGCGAATAAGTGATAGTTGAATGGAATTCCGAAGATTGGACTGTCACAGGCGGAAAACAATATGCACGCAAAGGAATAAACTGACCAGGGTGCAGATTGTCGTGGACAGTTATATTACTTCACTGATATTAGTGATGCCCGTAGTGGGGTAAATCTCGAAAAGCTATCAGGTCTCCAGGCTGAGGATTGAACTCCTCTTATATGACTGATGTGAACAGGGCTCAGCACAACCTGGACGAGATTCCCGCCAATAAATGCGTTGATGATGATGATGGCCCTATGCGCCGTGTGGAACGCGCGCGGGTATATTAGGTTGAATTCCTCAGATATAGAATCAGGAAGGTCGTAGGGTACCGGGGTCGTCTCGAGTGAACAAGCGGAGAGTCGGAGCAGCCGATATTCTCGATGATGGACCTCTGAAGCCTACGTAGGGTACGGAAACACGCAGATAACTCTTCTTCCCAAGGTCTCACGGCGCTCTTCCGGTTTGCTCTGGACTACTTGTTGTCTCGATTTTGGCGGAAGGTGCACGAATCTTTTAGCTGTCCAACGCAGAGTGCCAGGTCGACGCTGGCAGTAAGACCATCGGCCGGAATCAGCGGATTCTGTATGAGATCGTCTTCCTGAGAGATCGATGTTGGTGAGCAGGAGAGAGAATATCAGGAATCGTCCAAATGCTCTCTGAACGAGACTGCTGGGATATCAGGTTCAGACAACCGTGCTCGAGTTTGTGAGGAAAGTAATTTTGTTTTTCTGGCCCGGACGATGGATGAACAGTACTTACTTGTGACTCGAGAGACCTGGCAGAAGATGATCTGCTCCAATGGGGGTTGCAAGAAGCCGCAGAACAGCCTGAGTTTCCTCTGCGGTGCCTCGTGGCTGCACAGGTATAGCGCCTGATAAAGTTCCGCGGCAACAGTAACAAGCTCAACAAGTCAGGCCCATCTCCATACAGTACGCTGATGCTAGGACTAGTTGATGACACAATCCCACCGGCGAACGGACCCTGCACTAAGTAGTCGGTGATACCATCATGCAGTCTGGGACAAACAAGCGCTTTTGGCCTCACCGGCCAGTACGGTCATATTCTATATTTCGATTCTCAGAAGCGCTTGCCGGTTTCCGCACAGGCTAGTCTAGGATTCCCGTAATTTACTTCGAACCAAGTAGGGATCCGCTGCAAGGCGCAATCGTAGAGAAGACATGGAAGCCTGGTGTGAATGTGCTATCCCTCCTTCTTCTGGGTTTGATACTACCGCAGCAGCGTCACTACCCTAGCAAAAAAGAGGGACCATCACTGCAGAAAGGACAAGTGCTGCGTATCACATTGTTCTCAGGGCCCTTCCAACATCCAACCACAGTTCCCAAGCGCTGATAGGCCATCAACGAGCTGCAAGACACACAGTCGACAAGCGCAGCTCCTCAGTCAGGTTGGATCTTGGCATTTTCGCGGGCATACCTAGAACCCTCCATGAACAGCCATGTCACTACCTGGTGGATCCGTTCCTGTCGTGGGGATGGGGGAACTTTTTTTTGTTGCCGCAGCGTCTCGAAAATCAGTCTTCGCTTCCCCATGTCTGACTAGAGGGAAAAAAGACGCTTGAACCAGACCTGAGGGGGCCCGGACTACTAGCACGGCCCGCAGGATCGAAGGACAGACAAGGTTTCAGGCCCTTTTGGACGACGATGTCCAGCATGGGTGTGGATGTGACAAAGGCCAGGGTGACGAACCTGATGTGCACGCGTGGGACTTTCTTCCCCCCTCGCTCTCATGTCCGGCGGATGTGAGAGCAGCGGCGTTGTTTAGTGTCGAAACCAACATTTGCTTGAAGTGAGGATTGGGCGTAGCGTTTTCCATCCTTGAAGTGGCTTCGCATCTGAACCAAACTGTCGGGTCCGTGAAGCGAATAGGAGCAGCGTCGAAATTGGGTCGGTCCCATCGCACCGCAAGAGGATCCCAAGAAGGTCATATTTCTCTGGCACGGATGGGGAGTCATCGCACCGTCATCTGCCGCGCGACAAGCCTGAAGACCATGCCAACGCATCTCTGCATCCTGCTGAGCTGCTTCATATCAGATCAGCCGCTAGGAAGGGAAGGACGAGCGCAGCAGATTCGCCCCCAGGTTGCAGAGAGGGGCCGTCCTCGCGTTGGGCTGGACCCTGGATCGGAGACTTGAGTAATAATAGCATGTCTCATGCAGTTGAATAAGATGAGTGAAAGACATCCAAGTTTCCCTAGTCGCCTGCGGGCTTTGCATCCACCGCCTAGTCTGCAACTTTCTCTCTGTGTGTGTGCATGTGGAGACGTGGCCGTGAGAGGAGCCTCAAGGGGGTCGCTGCGACTCGGATGATTTACAGACTATGGGGTCACGGTAGACAGAGCCAGTGAGGATCTCGAACGGTATCATACGGCACTCATCGTTTCTCAGCATGGTCATTGGCACATCTCTCCGTATGCTTCATCATCTGTGGAGGTGACAGAGGTCTCTGGAATGAGACAGACAAGGCGAGACGAATGAGAGAGAAGAGGGAGATTAATCCACGATAGACAGAGTCGTGCCCTCGACATCAAGATCGGGTTTCGATGCCGTGAGGAAATAACCATCTCGATCTCTGCGGTAGATAGTTCTAGAGCCGGGTCACAGTTTGGGCGGATCGCTTAGAAGCTTCCTTAGCGGTTAACGGGACGGGCGATGTATGCTCCCGATGCCCTGAGGGAAAGTCTGCCTTGACTCTAGAGTGTACGGTTTACACCGGCAGACACCGAATGCTCCACACAGTCTGTGCGACATTGCACTGGGATTGTTTGGATGGTTCTCATCTTTCAGTCCAGTCGTGGACGATAAGGGATATTACTCAGTGTTCGATGGCGTCTGGAGTCTGAAGCATTTGGCTTCGGATCTCCAAAATACGTACCTGGGTGGATCTAGTCAGTGTCCACACGCCAGGAAGAATAGTAAGTACTAGTACGGTTGAAGTCCTGGACGGAATAACCGGAGTACCCAAAGATTCCTCATTATCCATTTGCAGCCTGGCTGACAAAATTAAGTTAGTGTTGTTTCTGGTGGCATGTAACCTACAATCTTCCATATACCATGGCTCCCCCGGCCTTTCAGGCACGATGACACAGTCGAATCTCTTTCTTACAAAGAAGCTCCGGAGCAGAGAAGCTCGTAAATATCGAGATAGAATTTCTGCAGCAGTGACACGATCCTCTTGGCGACTACCTGCCTAGCTCGGGTCCGAAGAGACTAACTCAACGGGTCTTCTAGTGTTCATCTCGCAACTGCGCCACCAGCCGGGTGTCCTGCTAATTATGCAGCCTCTTGCAATTGTTGCCGCCGTCCATCAGGGATGGTGAGAGGCCCAGGCAGGAAAGCCGCAGGTCGCTACCATCAGCTGATTGCCAATTGCAACATGTTACCCGGAGTATCTCTCTCATTAGATTTCCTTCCCACAAGAAAGATGGGACTCCAATGGAATCAGGTGGTATCGTTTCCACCCTCGGAGGAGTGATGAGCATTCCATATATAGTACGCAGGTGTCTTGATGCTTTGACACTCCAGCTGGACAGCATTACTCTTCGCAATCTACGGACGATCGAACAACAAGGCACTAAGACAATAATATAGAGCTGTCAAGGGTCGAATTCAAAAAAACCTCAAAAACAGCTTTCGTACTTTCGGTTGAGATGCTATGAGGTTGCAGCAGGGGGATGATCACCCTGACGCGAACGCGACACAGATTTCCCGGTCCTTAAGCGCCCTCATGCTAACTAACTGGGGCAGGGATATCCAATCACACGGAGATTTACTGATAAGAGCACGTCGTACTGTCTCAACATCTTCTTTCCGCTGTTCCTATGATCCTTGCCGTCGAATACTTAAGGCTCTTACGGACCCCCGCCAATAATGACCGCCATGCTGTCCCAGGCGCCTCGTCCTTGGACTCGATCCAATGTTTCTGGGAACCAAAGTGTCAGGGAATGCGCCAATATCACCCCTGAGCGTTTTCCTCTTTTGAGACATTCGTCAAAATGCACATAATCGGTTAGTCCGTTCTTGCTTCGCGCAACAAAGTCTGGACAGAGTTCGTACTGTACTGTGCCACACGGATAGCTTATTATCGTATGTGGCTCGGTATGTCCATAGTAAAGTTTCCCATCAATGCGCCCTCAAGTCGTCAACCTTAATAGATGACAGCTGAATAACAAAACCGGTTGCCATCAGTGTCATCCTCCTTAGTTGGACATCCACGGTCGATCCACATGCACGCCACACTGCGCTGCTACCGTGACGAGGAGAGACGCCGTCGAATCATATGCAGAAAGGCGCTGAGCCTCGAGATCACGGAGTGGTCGGACTGCTCCGCGAAGCGCGTCTATCTGTCCCTTTCTTCTGCAAGATGCACTGCACATCGCATTCCGCACGCTAGGCTACTATTACATTACTCTCCGTGAGATCCGGCCTGACTCGATCACCGCCATCGTGGGGGTGCTTGCGGATCCGACGGGAAAGCCACCGATCAACCAGTGCTGAGGCTGGAGATTACAGATCGGCACCATTCGAGGCAGAACTTCTGCACCAGTAGAATTTCCGCGATTACTGCCAGACGAGTTGATCTTGCGTTATGTGCAGATTCTAAAGATCGTTCGAACCCAGCCACTGTTGACCACTCTGGCGCTGGCCGTGGTCCTCCCGGTCTGGCTATCGCCGATTTCCATTTTTAGGTGGTGCGACTAAGTATGATATAGTATGACCATTTCCTGGTGGTGATAGGCTGCCTACTCAGTACACTGGACTCGTAGCTCACATGTCTCTAGGTTCTCGGGAGCTTGAGATCAAAGAATAACCTTTCGATAGTCGGTGTGCACAAGCGTCCTGTGAGCGGCGGCAAGGGTTCCATTATGATTGATGGACTTTTGTCACCAACCCCAACTACTAGTCCGTAGTCACAGTCGTTACTCCACGCGCCGCTGTTTGTAGCAAGGCAGCAGGTCCATGTTACAATCGACCGATTGGCTAAATCGCGGAATCCGGTTGGTACGGGTCGGCCCATGGTCAAAGATAGGCCAGCGGCTATGGCACTTTTGTTTCTGACGATTCGTCGACCCTAGACGGTGCCGTCTAGATTACTTCTAGACAGCTGCGCCGCAAGAAAGGTGCTGCGCCGCCTGAGTCAAATAATAATGCCTCTCTGAAGGGAACACAACCGTTACCTGTCCCACTGGCCTCCACAAACTCAAAGTCATCGTCTCTGAATAATTGGGTGAGAATGATACTGGGCTGTTCACTATCGTAATGGGTTTGCCTAACTTAGTCGCCTATGGTGTTGCTATGTAACCTCGAAAATAATCCAGGCCTGGGGAGAGAACGAATCTATCTCCGCAATCAATCATTATTAGCAGCAGAGAAGCAGTCCGTCATGGTATTCCCCTACAAGCGCAAGTATATTTCCTGGTGACAGCTGACACACTGCATAACTGTTAGGTCTCCAGTGTATCACAGCAAGATCTCGAGAAAAGAGAATAAGCAACTACTGGACTCGTGACCTCATGCTCTGTCCATCTTCATACCTAATTTGTTTTTTTTTTCCCTAGTTGATGCCCAGCACTAGCAGCCACACCCCCAAACCTGGGAAGAATCGGAATAATTCCTGCATTGCGCATGACATGACACTACCTGTGCATCTCCTCTTTGTTCTGCCCTATCCCTGCCAAAATTCGCCTAGCACACATCCCAGACAACCCTTTTAATGGATCTCCATTCCCTCCTACTACCGCCACTCCCTGCCCTATTCCCCGCCCTCCCAGGCCTTAAATAAATTCTTCAGCATGTCAAACTAACCAACCACCACCCAGACGGTCTCTGTCTCAGCTTTCTAGAAATGCCAACGAGACTCCTTTACCAAAAAAGGACCTCTGCATTTCGCGGCTTGCCGATCGCCCGTTATCTTCCTTTCGAGTTTGCGACCCATTCAACATCCCCCACTCGGCGTTGCGTTCTTATTTTTGAGACCTTCACTCTCTTACTTACCTGCCACAAGCATAACGGCTATTATCGTATGGGCCTCCCACGGCGTATTCAACTAATCTGCGCAGGACAAAGCGATAGGACAGCGCATGCATTATTCCCTACTCTCAGAGCTCCTTGGGTTCCAAAAAGCTGAAACCACTTCTCCTCCTATCCTATCCTATCCAGATCTGAGACGAACAACAACACTCTCGGGACGAGACCCAAACAAACCCCCAAATTCCATCAAGTTCCTACAGCCATGACCCAGAAGTACCAAATACGGGAGTCCCCGTACCTTAGTTTAGTCTAGTAAACTCTGCAGAACCCCAAGCTGAAGTACAGTACGGAGTACACAGACCCCATTTTCCAATTTTTGTCCATCCACGACTTGTGCCCTCGGCGCCTCTCCCCCGCTCTTTTCTTCAGTCTTCAGACTTAGACTCAAACTCCTTTGTTTCAAGATCATGCTCACTCATTATTATCCTATCCTTCCATTTGGTTCTGGTTCTTTTTTCCCTCCCCCGACCGACATTTCCGATTTCTAATCCAATCTCCTATACTATACTATACCAGATTAAAAAGCCATGTGTATGCAAAGTACCTTTGACGAGACGACAATGAAACAGAAAGGGGGATAAGAATCTCTAAAAAGAAAGAAAGAAGACAAAACAAAGGGGAAAGAAAGAACCCAGTTACAATAGGGAGTTAGGTTTAGGATCTGTTAATAATTATTACGAAATGAGTAGAGATTTTATGCCGAGTGACAAATCAATTAGATTTGGTGTATGTTTCGGTTTGGGTGCTTGTGTATTTCGAATTGTATGGAGAGTGTTAGTATTGAACCTTATCTGCTTCAAGAAAGAGCTGAAGATGGTGTGGAAGAATGTGAAGGTTATAGTAGGGTGCTGTTAGAATATTCAGTCGTCATTTTAAAAGTTTGAAGTGGTATACACAGTCAAATTTGCTGAATTGTTTGCAATCTAGAATGACCAAAATCTATCGCGATTTTATGCCTAGAGGTAAACAAAGGAGTGATTCCAACCTCTGCAAACGGTGATCTGGATCCGGATCACCTCCTTTCATGATCTATTTGATCGAAGTAGATGCAAGCTGGCGAGATCTACCTACCCGAAACCTCGGATAGGTGAAAAGGTTCTGCAGCTCGCTTCCCTGTATCGGACAGATGCTGACAGAACCACTCTGCTATATTATGAATATACATTCGAACCCCCTGTAACAATGCCCTCTAGTTCCAATTATTCTCTAGTGGTAAACATAGTCTAGCGCTCCACTCGATTTAAATTGACTCTATCTATATTTATAGTTCTTCTACTCCAGACGCACAAGAAAAGTTTCAGATAATTTTCGTAGAATTCCTTCTATAGACTGTTATCCAGATTCAGTTGTTAGCCGACATTTTTTTAATGTTCAACGTTTCATCTAAAGATTTCAAAATATGCCGACGTATAACCAATGCCCCGGACCTTTCGAGTCGTCTCTCTAGCTTTAAGCATAAACGCTTCCAATCAAGGTCCTCGTCGGCGAGATCTTTCATCTCATGGAAAAATTTGGTAGAGATCCTAGAACGCCAGAACGTATTATTGAAATAAAGACCTAAAGCCTTTTCCACATCGGCTACCATCTGAGATGGAAGATAATCAAAGATCATCCAAAAGATTTTCATAGGGAGTTTATAGGTCCAACCCTATTGTATTACTGGATAGATAGGTCGATTAGATTTTTTTCAATTTTTTCCGTCCTCCTTGCCCTAATGCCAGACCAATGGCATCCGCGACACATTTTGTACGAACAGGACCTAACATTGCCTAATTGTTAATACTATATATTAAAAAAATACAGATAGATAATGAATGAATTTTACCTTCTAGACGCATTTCAGGTATCAAAACCTTGCTCCGGTGTCCGGTCTCCTTATATCTTAGTCGAAGAGCAGTTAAAACAGCAGCCAAATCTCTCTCAGCAATAGCACCCAATTCGTGGTATGAAAGTAATTCCCAACAACGGGCATGAATAAAATAGCCCACCCACTCCCAATTAGACCTTGGTTCCTTGAATGGGTCACGAAACTTAGGTGCTATAATACGTTTCATTTGCTTCTTCGTCAATGGGTGACAGGTTGAACTATCTTTTTCATTCAAAGGAACTCCGAATAAGTTTTATTCACCACCACCATAATATAGCGCAACTCCTGGTATATGATATGTATGAATTTTTCTGATTGCAAAGAACTAAAGAATATCAGCCAATGGTCTATATTATTTCATATTCAATAGATAATTCACTCATGCGAAAAATAGTCCACCAGGCTTTTTTGATAAAGACATGCATATTCTCTAATTCATCAGCGCTACAAATTCCACCTTCACTATATTTGCCTCGTAGATTTCTATATGTGAAATTACAGCTCCAATTACCAGTCAGAAATTCATAACTATAGATATAGCAACACGGACTGGAGCAGTAATGACTGGCATCAGGATTATCAAAAACTTCCTCCCATTCATCAGCTGAGTATTCGTCTGGGATAAAATTAGGATTCACCATATTGTAAATGAGGTTATTTGGTTAAATAAGGATGGTGATTTAGGATAATCAGAATAAGTAGTGCAGTATGACGACCTGGAGAGGGAGCAATTATTAAGTGAGTAGCTTGATAATCTCAGCACGTGTAGTAATTATGACATGGAAGCGGACGCATACTTCGAGAGCATACCTAGATGAATTTACCGTCGTAACGTAGTAGCCATACTCAGTGCCGTTCAAACTCAGGGAATTATCGGCACTAAACGAGAAGGGAAGGAGAGAGAAAATACTGAGTCCTTGTGTAATGAGGAGATTTCCGCGGGTCAACCAGCCTCAACTAGCTAACTAAGCAGCAGCGACTTGAGTCGAGATGATGGTAAGTAGTCGTACAAGGGAAATCTCGATAATAGAAGAGCTTGAAGTTCTACGTATCGGAATAGCATTGAATTGAACGGATCGCTGATCTAGGAGGGACTTTATATAGCTATTTTATAGCTACACTTAGATTCCCAACAGTTTCCTGATTTTCAATTTTTGTGTCCTTTCCTTTTACGAAGACGAGGATATGGATTTTTTTTCTAGATGGGCCAGTTAAATCTCAAATCTAATGTTCTGTTCGATGATTGCCATTATTACTACTCGCTTATCCTTAGTAATCTTGTTAGTACGTGGGTATGGTCCACATATGGCAGTGGGGTAACCTCCTGCTATTCCAGGGAAGCCCTTAGAATCTTAAAGCTATTCAGACCTATCCTATTTCTTACTTCTACCGTATGTTCTGACAGAATATTATTAATATCCTGTGATCCGCACCACTCTACTAATAAGATTACCAAGGGGGAACCAGTAGAATAAGCTATTGATGTCAGCCAACTATCGTGAGAAAGATTCCATGGACTATCCTCCCTAGCAGAGCTCAAATTCCTGATTTGATTTCCTGGTCCAGTCTCGCAAATATCAATCCATAAACTCAAGAAAAAGAACATATTTCTTTTTTATTTCTTGATTTTCAACCTTTTTTCCGTCTTTTCCCTTGTATAACCAGCCGTCATGCCCTATCAGTGAAAATAAACATGATCTTTCAAGAACGCAATGAAGATGTGTAGAAAACTGTCATACCCTTCATCCATCATCGAGAAGAATGACAATATGGATCACAAAGGCTGCTGCTTCTGTTGTAACAATGCAGCATGCTGTGGAAGATCTAGTCGACGTGATAGCCAGTGGCGAGATCGCATCTGTTACAAAAAAGAAATATCAGAAAAATGTTTACAGTCTAGAGGCAGATATATGAGATACTTACGGGTCATCACCGTACTGTATGTTGCAGTGCTCCCAGTCTTCGTCGCGGACGAGAAAAGATTTGAATCGGACTGCGTCTTCGATGGAGCAGAAACGGAAAGTCGCGACGCGAGACTGAGATGGGGAGTAAGTTAGTTGCTTTGCACTTATATATGGAATAAACAAGAAGATCCATACCTCTCCAAAGACATAAGTGTCAACAATCTTCTCCACCTTTCGATTGTTTGCAGACGCCATCTCGAACAGGGTGCTCATGGGCACTTTCAAGTCAACGCCAGCACAACGAATGACGCGAGTCGCTCCGGTTGAAAGTGCAAGAGTCAACTGCGAGCTGACGACGTCAACTTCCTGGCCCATATCTACAAAAATAGTCTGGCGTCCCCCAGGACCAACAGGGATTCCATTCGGATACTTGTCATAGTAAGCCTTGCAGGCACGAGCATCGCAGAACAAGATGTGGGCAGAGCCGCCAGCAGACAGACGGATGCTCTCGATAGCTCCGCCATGGACAACGGTCAAAATCTTGGCTGGGGCGTCGAATGTGGGAGGGAGGTTGCTCAAAATGATGCGGCGGACCTGAGAAGCTAATATTGCCATTATGTTAGCAAGGTGGGCACCGTAGTCTGATAGTTAGATTCATTCATACCAGGCTTATCACGAGCCATTGGAGTGCCCCAGCTCTTGAAATGGGTGAGATGTTCCCTATCCTCTTCCTCAGTCTTGGATGGCCGAGGCATCTCGGGGGCCTCAACGATAGCAGGCTCCTTCGTAAGAGCTATGGCCTCAGGGGTGCGAGGCTGGGGAACAGATGTCTTGATGGAAGCACTACGAGCTCTCACCGGCTTCGGGGCACGAGTGGGAGATGCGAACTCAGGGTCCGCCCACCGGGAAGCCTCAAGACCAGCGGAAGGAGAGGAAGAAACGGATCTCTTCTGGTCCTTGATGGACGGGGGTCCCTCTGGAGGAGTGTTCACGGGTTCAACTAAAATATTATTAGCAATACGCCTCTTTATGGGAAGAAATATATATCTATCTCATACATACCGTTCTCCTTCTGCCTGGGAGAAGGTTCATAAGAAGCAGGAGCTTCAACAGCAGTCTCGATATGTTCAACCTCAGCTCCAGACGACGCGACGCTGTCAGACTGGGAACTCAAAGCTTGCCGGCGGCGGTTACGAAAGACAGCCATAAAACCAGCTGTGTCATCAACATCTGCCGGAGGTGCCATGCTGACCCTGGTAGTTGCAGAGGGAGTTTTCGAGTTGTTGTGTTTACCCCAGGAGGGAGAATTGTTTCTAAAGGAAGGTGCAGCGACGGTGTTTGTGTGAAGGTCTCGCAGGCGGGCCTCAGGGAGTTGAATCTTGTTCCCAACGCCGAGACACAGTTCTTCTGGAAACCTCTGTTGAAAGAGTCAGCTTTCATGTTCTGCGTCCCGAAAAAATCATGCGGCTGGGGATTCTCCTCCTCAGAGGAACACCCAACTGTCCCATATGCGTGCAGAAGGAAGGCAGAACAGCACACACTGAAGGTCCCTTTGCAGCCAGCATCTGTTTGGCATTCTTTGGAGCATGCTTGCTGTCAGCAAGCGTGTACTTGGAGTTTTCAGCGAAGTAGGACAGGACGTCCTGGACGATTTCGGTGGTGCGGTCATATGGCATCATGATTGCAGTCAGGAGGTGTACCGGACACCTTTAGCTTCAAATGTTAGGAGTCAACAACTGCAGAATCTTGAAGATTCGTCAACCACTGTGCGTATGTAGGAAAGAAGAAGATAAAGAAGAGGATGACAAGGAGAAGAAATTTCAGAACAGAATTCTAGGAAGATAGAGTCATAAAGAAAAAAGACATGTGAAAATATATGTGAATTATGATAAGATTTCCCAGCCACCTATTGTTCCCCAATCGGTTGATCCACTAAGCACACAGCCAAGGTGAGTGTAACATGAAGTTGCGCTCAAGTGACAGATGGGTGAATGGCTCTAGAAGAGGTTGGATCAACGGTAAGTGATCTTGGCCCCGTCTTCTAGTAAAAGTCCAGATATGAGGTTATATCAAAGAGAATATAGAGGTGAAGCGAGGATAAACAGCTGGAACACGTGAGGTAACTTTCCAGTCAGCTTACAAAAGGAGTCGTAGATCGAAAAGAGACGATAATATAGGCGTATCTGAGGAGACGATGAAAACCATATGTGCATAAATGCTAATAGGACGTCATTAGATGTAGAAAGAGCAGCTGCGTGGGTAGATATCCAGGTCTTTTACAAACGAAATGAACCAAAGCCTCAATATCAGGAAACAGATACCTCTAACTGAGACGAGTAACGGAAAGGCAGAAGCAAGTCCGAAAGAAACCTGGGTATCAGAGCAAGATATTCAATGAGTATCCATATACAGTAAATTGATCAATCAAGAGTCATCTCATTAAGAGCATCACAACGACAAACTCCGTAATCCCAGATCAGCGCCTGCCTGATAACCCACCTTATGTACACCTAGATATGTGATCGAAACTTCAACTAGAGGGAACAGGGAGCGACTCCCAGGGACCCTGTTCATCCTTTCGATTCTCCACAACGACCTGGAGTCCCCGACGTCCACAGAAACCGCCTCTATCTGCGAGACGCTTGACGGTCAGAAAAGAGCCTCCGCCCTCCAGCTTTTCGTCAGCCACCCAAACTCTCTCATCTACCTCCGTGCCTGGTATTTCCGATCGACGAGGATTGAAGCGAGGGAGGCCGGCAATATGGTTGACGATCCAATGGATCAAAGAGTAAAGTCGTTCGAAACGGCGTGTAGTCCTCAGCCAAGAGAGAGTCCGACCATCGTAAGCAACTCGAACGAAGGGGTTCATATAGATCCCAGTATCCGAAATTGTTTCAACATCAGGCGCAAGGTCTTGAATGTCCGCATGAATGAGGCAGCACTCCGATGCATCCCAGAACAGATCTTTCTCGGAACGAAAACGTACTGGATTGCTGCCCTGGAAGTACTTCGCATCGAAGGCCACGATCCCACCCCAGCAACTGCGTACACGCACAGCGTCCTTACCGGCCAGTACGTCCCGTCGACTCTGACCTGAACCAGCATTCGTGAACCACGGAAAGAAAGGCACACCCATGCTATACCCTTGTAGATCCCGAGTCGCATAAGTATCATAGAACTTGAACGGATTGATAAAATCGACGGAACAGGCAGCCCGATAGTGAGCAATTCCGTCTTCAGCAGCATTGGTGGAGAATAGAAGCTGCAAAACATCGACCGGATCGAACACGACATCGTTCAAGTACAAGAGTTTATCATATCGTATTTCCGACCGTAGCTCCAGAGGGCGCAAGGCTCGGTTCCGAACCTCAGCTAGATAAGCAATGCGCTTGATACGCTGCGATCCATCTGGAAGGGTAATATATGGAATCTCTGCCAAGTCCAGCTGTTTGTCGAACACGATAGACTTCTTTGAACCGACTTTCTCTTCGAGCTCCCGAAGGGCGGCCTCTCCCTCTGCCCCACTGTCGTTTTCATAGATGCTTAAGAAAACGTTGTCTTCGCCAAGAAGCTCGATCAATTCGAGCAATCCCTTGCCCCACTGACCGCGTGCGAGATAACCTCCTTTATCATAGATACTGGCCGCAATAAACACCTTCTCATTCCGCGGATTACCCCTTCCCGGTATTTTCGAGTCTGACACCGATTTTCGAAGAGCTTTATAATGTGCTGGCAATCGTGTATAGGAAGGTCGAAATATCGAGGTCAAAATAATGAGAGCAAGGATAATGCCGGTGAACGCGTGCAGAATGAAACATGAGCGGCGAGCCAACAAGCGGCGATAGCATGTAACAGGCCTTCTAGGCGACGGTAAAGGCGCTCTCGAATCTCTAATGCGACGGTATCCGGAGAAGGAAAAGGATAGCAAACGCGACAGCCATGACGGCTTGCGTCTTAGGCTGTATGACTTGGAATAAGACTGGGACTCAAAGTCCGCGTCATCGAGGTTAAATGTCTCTTGGGAATCAATAGACGAGCGAGCTGCAAGCTCGAACTCGTCAGGGTGGAGGAGTCGAGCAGACATGACGAATGTCGGTTCGACTCATGGATGACGGTTATCAAGGGCGGCAAAACCAGCCGCTCTTGCTGCCTGTCTTCACGACATCAGAGATGCAATATTCCACTCATCCTGTTACACTCCGCCTTAGCTCTGAAGCTAGGAACGTGACAGCGCGGCGGTGCTTGCTTATGTCATCATCCTGGCCAAAGCTGCGGACTCGGTTCATCCTAGCTGGTTAGGATATGATCTCCGATCGTTCTTCAATAACTTGATAATGTCCAAGTGGCGAGGGGTAATCATGATTGACAAGCGCACTGCAGTCTGACAGTATTATCTGCTTCACTCTCCAAATTGGGGTTCACCTCTAACCCCGCACGATCTTGTCTGCAATGACGGGAATGCTCCGGGACAATGTTGCGCTTAACACGACATGCAGACGCTCTGACTCGCTCTAGCTGGGTCTGACGGTGAAGCTCTTGCAGTGGCTTTTTATACTCTGCCGTTTCTTATATTACTCAGTCCACTGTAGAATCCGCAGTGAACCGTCTTCCCGGGACTCTCCGCTGGACTACCCCACCTGATCCAGACATCCTCGTCGAAGATGAGCACTTTGGAGAACGTCTGTACGTGATTGTGACGTATTTATAGACTGAATTTGCCCCATCAAATTGCTCTGACAACGTAGGACTCATGTTCGTAACCAGCAATTCTTTTGAAAATTTATCGTCCTCCATGAGTGCATTTCCTGTGTCTTCTCAATAGAATCGCATACTCAGTTTGGTTAGAACTTCTACACCTGACACTCCTTTTTACCGATCCGCGGTAACAATGGCGGGTTTTACTTTCGCCAATAGTCAAGAGAAAGTTCCGGGTGACGGTGATATACCCGTGGAATTCACCATAAAAGCTTCACCATCCACCGATGTCTGGTCGAAACCACCATCGACTACTCACTTCAACGCACCAATTCTCTACAAGTCCGCCCGCTTATTGTCGTTCAAGCGTGCCAAAGTATCCCTTGTCTCCAACTGGAAGAACCAATATGATCAAGGCGGTCTCATCCTCGTTATCAAGGGTCCCGGCGATAGTCAGAAATGGATCAAGACTGGGATAGAATTCGTCAAAGAAAGGCCCCATATCAGCACAGTTGCGAAGGACCGATGGGCGGATTGGAGTTTGCTACCGGTCCCATCCGGCGGCCCAGCAGCCACTATTGAAATGGTGAGGGAACTGGATGGTAGTCTCTGGATCTATCTCTTCGAGGGTATCCAACGCGTACCCATCAGAGAAGTCACCTGGGCTTTCGAAGACGAGGGCAACAAGGAATGCTGGATTGGTACATATGCAGCTAGGCCATCAGACAAGGGAGGAGACTTAGTGGTCGACTTCAGACATCTCACCATCGACCTGGCTGACTAGATGATTGTAGTGGTCTCTGGAATTAGGATTTTTCACATCCGATTGGGGTTGATCCCCAGTTGTTTGGTGTACTGAACCCGCATACTCTGTACACGAGGGTCAGTCCGGTTCACGGCAATGAACAAGCACAGAAACCGCGTACACCTCATCCCTCCACAGTGAACAAGGGCAGTTTAACTCTTGGGTATATTTCCGCTTGGTTGGTCCCTGGGAATGAGTCTTCAGGTCTCTTGACACAGAGACAGGATTCCAAGTTTTGGAATTCGCCGTCTTATCCACTAGTTGTATCTAGAATTGAGCAAAGAGAGCAGATGGCAATGATAACGAATGATGATTTTGACAATTTCTTACTGGCGTGACTTACCATACTCGAAGCAGTGACACCAACTGCACATGCGATGCAACTACACAATAATCCAAATAGCAAATTCTCCCTAAATCTCAAACACACAACAGCTAATTCAAAGGCACGAAATAGAAAGGGTCACTTCTTTTTCTTTTTTTTAAGAGTAGAGTAGATCACGCGTTCGACCGCATTTGCACGTGCCGCGATAGGCGGGATCCATATTATCCATGCTATCTTAGTTTCCCCGCCTATTTCCCTAGCCCTGATCAGAAGTCGTAACTCGGGAAACAGAAATGATCCGTTGAACTTTATTGATACACGCACACGCACGTTGGCATAGGGACACACGTGTTTAGAGATTATTTAATAGGGATAAGGGTAATGGTTTTGGTTTGTCTGTGTGGAATCTCTGGATCGGTATTTAGTATTATAGAATGTGGTTATCTGTGCATTTAACGGTTTGAATAATAAGTCAGGTTGGTGCTTTTTTCAAACGTGATCGGTGGGATACACGTATAATAGGATGTATAGTGTGGGGGTAGCCCTGTCTACCCTGTTGGGCATTCTGTGAGATGTCTGATGAATGTCAAGCATATCGAGGTTCTACAAGTATACGAAACGATTCTCTTAGTACCATGTGATGTTGGACTCTGATAATAGATTCTGAAAGATCGGGTAGACTTGCATAGTGTATCTCGGGGATTTCCCATCAATATCAAAGACGCCTGCGGAACACTTGGTGACTCATCCATGGCTGCTCGACGGTAGGTATTGTCATTCTTCCTTATGCTGGACTTTTTATCGTTTCCAGAATCAGAACAGCCCTAATTCGGACTGTATTGAAGCGATTTCTATTAGTCAATTAGAACCACATTGTTTTTTACGCCCTATGATACAGGTCTGCATCGTTTCAGGAGAGGTCAGATGAGTACCTCAAGTCTCCGCTCCGTAGGCGACGTTCTCTCTCATTGGCACCGCCAAGATGGACCGCAGAAGAGAAAGGTTGACATATTGGACTCCACCGTTTGCTTGGGCTTGTTATGCTCAACAATAATTCCTCATGTTAGTTTAGCACACCATATTTAGTGTCGGGTGGTTAACTGCCGGACATTATTTCATCGAAATCCACTAGAGCGCGTGGAAGCTCTCAGTTGAGGGAACTTGGAAGACACTTCTAGTGGCAGCCTACCCAGGGATCGTCCCGGATGAACCATCCTAGAGATCAGATATTTTGGTTCTAAGCTATATTGATATCGCATCAAGGCCCATCAACAGTTCCTGGCTGGTCACGCTGTGCTTATCCACTTGCGACCGTAGCTGTGATTGTCTTAGATTATCTCTCGTGACTCTGAACCATAATCAGGACCACTACTGCGCAAGGCCCGCAGGCATTTTTCTTCTTGTCCGCCGCCCAAATCCGAAGGGAGCGCCGTCGCATACAGTAGTGGAGATTAGATGGCATTCTCCACATGACTGCGGAATGTTATTTTGTTACAGACTGCCTGCCAGTAGGAACTTTAACAGGACTCATGGGCCGGCTCCCCAGACCCGATATTGATAGGATGGAAAATGCCGACACTGTTTCGTAGACCAATGGCGTTGCATCAGCGCCTGAGCTATATTCCACGGCTAACACTGGCAATACGGACAGTATTAAGTGGCATTAATCGTCCTTGAATCGGGAATATGACTGGAGATTGTTACCCCTGACATGCGTTGCTTGTGTCTGCTGGATACAAAACATCCTGGACTCATCCCACGCCGCGTCGCCATCCAGCAGCGGCTACACCCGAGATCGGTGGCTCTCTAGAATGCCGACTAACCCGATCGTTCCACACGGAAGACCCATCCCCGGCTAGCAGCCACAGCCATTGGATCTTCGACTGTGACATGACATGGCGAACAGAGTCAAGTCGGGGGCCTCAGCGTTCTAAAGACTTCCCAAGTGCCCGCTAACGGATCCACTGAACAACCAAGCAGCGTCACACCCGGTCGAACTTCTGCATGCGCAAGGAAGTGCGTTCACACAGAGTGACCAGTTGATCTTATCTATGATTATCTGATCTCACCCGGCCAACTGTACCAGGTTTTCCTTGCCACTCAGCGGTTTCGCCCAGTCATATATTTAGCGGTCGAGAAAGTAAGCGAAAAAAAAAAGGCCCGCTTGGCATGCAACAGACCAACCCCAGATGACCCGACGTCGCAACACGGTCATTTGTCTTGTCCTCCTTCCCTTCAGCAATCTTGAACTGATCATCTGCGGCCCCGTACACGCACTTGACGATCAAAAATAACAGAGCAAAAGGGCTGCGCCTGCCCGGTGCCCACTCTCGTCTACGCTGGACCTTATATGGCGCTGCAGGGTTCGCACCAGGCTCCAGCCTAAGACACGATACTAGTCAGATGCTGCATCCCACGTTGGCCTGCGTCGACTGGACCCAGCGATACGATACGATAATACGACCAGGGCCTCCCATCACGACGTTAAGCCTTTCCGGTTTCCTTCCGCCCCCTTGCGAGGCTGATCCTGGATCCGACGAAGACTACGCCCCCCGGTTAGCGCTCTATTCGTCGGGCTCTATATCTCTCAATAATTACTTATTGTTTGCTTTTTCCTCTGCTGCGCGTCCCACTGCGTCCTGGCGTCATTACCAGAGATACACAATACCCCGGTCTATGCTTTATTTCGTGGTGACCTGACTGGCTCAGTTCATCCTTAAAGAGGGTCACATCCTGTGCAGGTCCCCGGGTGGTGGTAGTATCTGCTCTCTTGTTGCTCCACTGATGCCTTGTCAGACAGCAGGGCCTTCTCGGAACCGATCTCGTCTCTTCCGCTGCGGACAGACTTCGATACATGGACCTTATTCAATAAAGGAACCTTCTACGTCGGAGCGTCTTGATAGCAGGTGGACGGGGTGTTCTTACCTTCCGCGATATTTACCACGATGAGCTATTTGAACATCAACTCCGGCCCATCTTACGGTGCACTCGATACACAAGAGCAAGCCATGGATCGCGAAGATCAGAGGCTGCTATATGATGCCTTTGCGGAGGAAGGGGATCGTCGTTACGAGGAAACGGATGATGATGGTCTGTCGGCGTCGACCGGGAGCGATGTGCAGGAGGGTGTTCGAAAGATCGAGGCGATCAGCCGCACATGGACACGGCGATCCTTGATAGTCGCATATCTAAGGTTGGTGAATCGATTGACGGTCGTATTTCTCCATTCGTGCTAACGATATCCCTGAAGTATTTTCCTCATGGCCTTCTGTACATCTCTGGAGGGACAGACGGTCGCCGGACTGTCCGCCTACGCGACCAGTTCGTTCAGCAAGCATTCTTTGATTTCGACGGTACTGGTTGTGCAGAATGTGGTGAATGGTAAGCAGGCCGTTCCTGTATGGATGTGGTCAGTTTCTCACGGTAGTTAGCTGTCATCAAACCTCCCATGGCGAAAGTGGCGGACGTCTTTGGTCGATTCGAAGCGTTCTGTGTCAGTATCGTTATATACATACTTGGCTACATTCAGATGGCCGCTTCCACAAACGTGCAGACATATGCGTCTGCTCAGATTTTCTATTCAGCCGGTTCGACTGGTCTGCAGATCCTTCAGCAGGTATTCATTGCTGACAGCAGTGACCTGCTCAATCGAGCCTTATTTGCCCTTCTCCCAGAACTGCCATTTCTGGGTACCGTCTGGATTGGCCCCACGATTGCGGATGCTGTGCTCAAGCACAGTTCCTGGCGATGGGGCTATGGGATGTGGGCGATCATCCTCCCTGCCGCCTTTCTGCCGCTGGCCTTGACCTTGCTGTTCAACCAGCGAAAGGCAAGAAGACTAAATTTGATCAAGCCAAAGAAATGGCAAGCGACAGGAGTGTGGGACGCCGTGCGGCATACATGGTACGATTTGGATATGTTCGGATTGATACTGCTCTCTTCTGCGGTCGCTTTGATCCTGATCCCCCTTACCTTGGCGGCTAATACGAAAGACGGATGGAAGAGCAACAGCATCATCTCGATGATCGTAGTGGGCCTTTTCTGTCTCCTCATACTGCCCGCATGGGAGACTTCTAAGAAGCTGGCTCCTAAGCCTCTTCTATCCCTGCACCTCCTCAAACAGAGGACAGCGCTTGCCGGATGCGCGCTCGCGTTCTGGTATTTCAGTAAGTATTGGATTCTACTTCTGCCACCATAGTGACAGCTGCTGACAAAGTATACAGTGGCTTTCTATTTTTCCGTGCAGCCATACCTTTACTCGTACCTGCAAGTCGTCCAGAACTTCGATGTAGCCAGCGCGGGGAGGGTGACGCAGACCTTTGCCTTTACTTCGACTATCGCGGCATTCTGCGTCTCTATTCTTATCAAGTATACCCGGCGGTACCGGCCATTTGTGACTGCAGGCTGCGTGATCTATATTGGCGGTTTACTGTCGATGTTCCTCTACCGCACAGAGGGCAGCTCCCCGGCCCAAATTCTTTTCACGCAGATCATAGTCGGGTTGGGCGGTGGATTTCTGAATGTCCCTGTCCAGCTTGGAGTTCAGGCATCCGCCAGCCATCAAGAAGTGGCAGCGGCTACTGCCATGTTTTTGATGTCTCTAGAGATGGGTGGTGCAGTAGGTGCAGCCATTTCCGGGGCCGTCTGGACACACTCCATCCCTAAAAAGCTGGGGCTATATCTGCCACCTGAAAGCCAAAAGGACGCGGCAGAGATCTATGGCAAAATAACTAAAGCGCTCTCCTATCCCATGGGCTCCCCGACCCGGATCGCTATCAACAGAGCATACCAAGAAACAATGAATAGGCTGCTCTGTTTGGCGATCATTGCCGTCATCCCATTGATACCCCTCAGTCTCTTGATGAAGAACTACAACCTGGATAAGGTGAGCAACTCTATAACCGCCCCTGCTCTTCGTCATTCGCTAATTGAAGAAGCTGAGTCAGGGAATGAAGGGGAAAGTCATCGGTCATCTTCACAAAGATGACCAGACCCCGATCGAGGCCACATCCGCACTGGATGAGGATGAGGATGACAAAGATACAGAACGTCGATCGGGAGAAGCGTCGTGAACTATCTAGGTTTCTGCCCAACACTACGTTGGCACATGCACAGCGACCTTTTTATCCTCGATGACCCCTTCCCGTCCAGTCGCAGTACCTTCCTGGGCTTAAATGCCCATGGATATATCGCGGAGTCCTGCGCTCAGGGTATCGGGTCTCAGCCGTCGTGGACTTTCCCAGCTTGTTGCTTTTCTTGAGGTTGGCTGAGTGGGCAGCGCTCGGACGGTAACCACAGAATGACCCCCCGATCTGAAAAACCGCACGCAGCACAACCTGTTGCATATGGATGATACTGTATATTGAACGGGCGCGCAGATAACGTGCTTATATATATACCCGCGTTGGATCGAGAACGATAGGTATCCAGGCTCCCAGCGCTCGTGTCAATGCAGAGGCCGATTTGTAATTGCAATTGCAATGTCGCCTGCTGGATCAGGCGGTCAAGCAGACCATTGAATGATGTACGGAGAGCCCGGAAAACAGGAAGAGTTATGACCAGTCTACGAATGCATTATAGATAGTATCGGTTCACACTTGCAATGTCATGGATGCGGGGATCGAGCAAGATTTGGTGTCCTCGGCGTTGATTTTTGCTAGGCAGCAGCATCTGTTTGATAGATAACGATGTGGATAGAACATGATGTGTCACGGATAATGCTATGCCCAGAGAGTTTAGCTAGTTCTGATACTGCTGGCGTTGTCTCAACATGCCAATGCCAGGTGGAGGGCGAGGGGGCCAATGATCCCGACGGTCCCGCCTCGGGGAGACACGCAAAAGACGCGGCGGAGACGGTGGGAAAGCGCACACATTGCCTATCATTCAACAAGCACCGCGACCGCTTCTTTTTTTTCCGCGGTGGTTTTTATCGCATCCCTCGAATCAATTGATTTAAAAAATTGAAAAGACAGCCAACCTCCCTGGTCCCGGACGCAGAAAAGGCATTCATCAGCAGTCGGACCCTGTCTCTTCCACCTCCCGATTCTGTGCCTGAAAAGCGCGGCACGACCATCACCGTCCAGGTGAAGGATTATGAGGTGCAGTAGTGTATTCCTACCTAACCGTGATTGGGATTAGATAGAGTAGATCGCGCAAGACACCCGGGGGGAGAAATAAAATGAGAAGCTGGATCTGATACACGTTTCACGTTTTCCATGATCCCTGTTTACCTTTCTTTTTTTTTCCCCGGTGTATCGAGTCGTGTTTGGGACGGAGCACAGTCATCAGCAAGGACAGCCTCCCTCCGCCTACAGCTACCTAGTCTATCTACCGGATGGAAACGTTTTTGTGAGAAACGTGATGATCACGCGTCATATCGCTATCTGAAACACTGATAAGTGGTGTTGAGAGATTGAGAGAGCTAGCAATCTACTTGCGATATGGTATTACTGGATCACCCGTTTCTACTGCTTTCTTGGGATGAAGGTCAGCACGAGGAGGTCCTCGGCCCGTGTAGCTTGACCGACAAAAGCAACCCCTTTTTGGTGTTAACAACGTGCTAGAGAAGGTCCAGCGTGGGGTGGATTGATCACAGACCTCAGCGAGCCCAGTGCTAGGGAAGCTAGCTCAGACTTGTCGGCACCAGAAGAGCCAGTGTGAGAATAAATTAGAGAGAAGGTCGTTAGATGGATATGTAGTCGAATCAAAACCACCAGGCGGAGTAGGAAAAAAAGTCCAGTCCAGTTCAGTAGTTGAGGTGGTTTTGGCTTTGGCTTACCCGCCCGCCGTCTGGCGCCTCCTCTTCCCCCAAAGGACCCCCATCCATCCTCTGGAGCGAAGCCACGGCCGACCCTCGTGGACTACTACCTTTGTCTCTCTCCTCCGCAGGGCCTCTCTGCTCTACCCTCTATTGCTTCTCTTGTGTTGCTGGTCGTTCCTCCTTCTACAAGTGATCCTCCAGAAGCATCCTTCAATCTGTCGTGTGGCCCAAGTCATCTCTAACCCGTCCCACAACCTCGCCCCCCTTCGAGGACCCGGAGTCCGCCTTTTTTACCTTCATCTCTAAAAAAGAAAAACACCGCAGGCTCGAAGCATCGTCGATAGCAGAGGCATCTCGTTTTCTGTCTTCCTCGTATTGATACACCCCAGCGTTCGTCTATCCTGTAACCTCTTTCCCCCATCTGGACGGTATGGAGCCCATCACCCCGGTTCTGGATCGCTTGTCTCGAAGGTCCAGACAACTGAGTAGACCAAAATGAGCTAACGTGCGGGTTGCCCCATTGCAGCTATCTCTTGCCGCCTCTCTTCCCTCCCTCATTGACTTCACGAAACCCTCACGGCAGACCACTCACCTGCACTTAGGGGAGCTTTTTGCTGGTGTGATTCTTCTTGATCACTGCGCATCATCATCAATCTACTACCTGTGGTGATCATTTCTGAACGGCGCAGCGCACCACCAGACCCCTCCCCCGTCGTCTCTGGCCGGCACCGCCCTTTTGCGACTAAGTCTCCTTTTCACCGCATTTCTGACGCGTGCTGTCGCATCCGATATCACAAACCACTCTTTGTTCTGATATACCCCGGGTTTTTCTCCGCTGTAGAATATTTCCAGTAACACAAAATGGTTGTTGCCACGATCAAGTGCGTTACACCTTCCCCTTCTTATGGCCTCTAGCCTGTCACTGTCCACCGCCGCTTTCTTGGTCATACAGTGTCAGTCTGGTCAATGTCTTCTGACTCTGGCTAACTCTTAATGTCTCTAGGTGCGTTGTCGTCGGAGACGGTGCTGTCGGGAAAACATGTCTCTTGATTTCCTATACGACGAACAAGTTCCCCTCGGAATATGTGCCCACTGTCTTCGATAACTATGCAGTGACTGTAATGTGAGTTGCCTGGTTGCTTTGTTTTCGGTATGCTGCTATTGATTTGGGGTCTGCCTGCGCACACTTTCGCTTCACACCGACGGTGCAGCAGGAGTCGGATGGGAGTCAATGGCTACGATAATCCTTATCTTTAAGCAAGAACTCGATTTACATCTGCGGGGATAGCTGACATGTTGATTTCCTGCTTACTAGGATTGGTGATGAGCCTTACACACTGGGACTCTTTGATACAGCCGGTCAGGAAGATTATGATCGTCTTCGTCCTCTTTCATATCCACAGACAGATGTGTTCTTGGTCTGCTTTTCCGTCACATCACCCGCTTCGTTTGAGAACGTGAGGGAAAAGTGGTTCCCCGAGGTTCACCACCACTGTCCCGGTGTGCCCTGCTTGATCGTCGGTACACAGACTGATTTGCGAGATGACCCGGCCGTCCGAGAGAAGCTGGCGAAGCAGAAGATGCAGCCCGTCCGCAAGGAGGACGGTGACAGAATGGCCAAGGAATTGGGTGCAGTGAAATATGTCGAGTGCTCTGCTCTGACACAGTACAAGCTGAAGGATGTCTTCGATGAGGTAGGAGAAAGTTCCCTTAGTCATCAATAGCTCCCTGGATGATCATCGCCTGGATACAAGCTTACGTTCTGCATCTTTAGGCCATTGTTGCCGCACTAGAGCCCGCTCCTAAGAAGAAGAACAAGTGCGTCCTGTTGTAAAATGTGTATCGTCGATGGATTATTGTCGGACGCTGTTTTCTGATGCGATGGGCCAAGGCCGCCCATGTTTGAGGTCTTGTCTGGTTGCTGAGCTCAGACATACCAGGATGGTTCATTTGGCGGGCCTAAAAGAATACCTTGGTCTAGATATTTTTTTTTCCGATTCACGATTGGGAGGAGTTTTTTTCTTGTTTGAACCCGCTAGCTCGCTTGGTCCCTATCTTACAGGCTCATGTCGCCCATGTGTTTGTCATTTCGTGCCCTATCGGTAGGATGTGATGCATATGTTCTGTATTCGCCAGCTTCCCGGACTTTTCTTCCTCCATATACCACCCCTTTCCCACACACAGAATCGTCCTTTCTCAGCATTTCTACGCTATCCTCCAGACAGTATGGGATTGTTTGTCATTCCATCAATGCCTGTTGTCCGTCCTCTTTTCCATTTCCTTTTTTTTGCTCCTCGTTCTTCTCCGTGTAGTCTGTGATCTGTTTTGTGATGCGGAACATCACATTGGATTCCCCGCTTCTTCTCACATCCTCTTCCCTGGCGTTGGAAATTGTGGCGCATGTTTTTTTAGCCGGCTGATCACCGTGTTCTTCGTCCCAAGTCTTCTCCCTGAAAATTCCTCCCAGACAAGGTGTTCGTCCCCGTCTCGCCTCGCCTGGTGCAAATGCTCATCTGCGTCCGGCTAGCCAGTTTGATGCGGTGCAGAGATGACGCTTGAGCAGACAAGCAAGTAGGAGATATGGGCCGGGACGAGCAAAAGAAGGATACACTGATTTTCCTCTTTTCCCTTTGTTTTACTTTTTCTCTTGAATTTTTTGGACGGAACAGAAGCCTATCTACAATATCAACAGAGCGACTGAAGTACAGATATTGAATTGAATGAAGAACATTTTCGAAATTTATTCTTGGCGCGGTCTTTTATTGAACTTGTGTCTATTTTAAAGCTGGCCCTCATTGCATGGTGTGTCTTATGGAATGAAGTATTGTGTTGTTGCGTCTATTGCTCGTCCTACGTTGCCCTTGTAAGCAGTCGACGGATATCAAGGTATGGCGTTTAAAAGCAAAAGTGATATCTTACCATGGACAAGCCTACAAGACATATATGGACACGTTGTGCAATCCAACAAGTCCAGGCCTTTTCTTTCAGGGATATCTCATTTCATTCATTCATGCACTCGTACTATGCTATCTCTCATCCTATCATATGCTATGGCTATACTACACTTCTCACCTTGAAAACGGAAGCGGAAATTACGAACAAGAGAAGAAGACATCAATCGTTCAGAGCTCATCCTTCTTAGCGGATTCAGCCTTCTCATGGGTCTCAGTCTGAGCCGGGGTCTCGACCTCGCCGTCCTTCTTACCGTACCATCCACCTAGATCCTCACCGACACCAGCCTTGACCATGGTCGTGATGATTTCGAACGCTACCTGCGCAGCAGCCAGGGCGGTGGTTTCGCCCATGTTATCGTAGCTAGGGCTGACTTCGACGATGTCCGCGCCGACGATGTTGAGCTTCTCGATGCCGCGCAGGATGCGGATGAATTCACGCGTGGTCCAGCCGCCTGGTTCGGGGGTTCCTGTGCCAGGAGCGGTGCCGGGGTCGAGGACGTCGATGTCGACGGAGAGGTAGACGGGTTGTTCGGGGTCGAGGCCGATGCGGTCGATGAGTTTCTTGGCCACGCCGACGGGGCCCAGGTCGTCGATGTCGTCGGCGTGGACGCGGAGGAAGCCCTGTTCAGGACCCGGGTTCGTGTAGTCGCCGTCATCGATGCCGGTGAGACGCGTGCGGATTCCACCGTGCGCGGAGGTCGTGTTGGAGATCAGACCTTCCGTGCTGGCGATGTGGAACATGCTGCCGTGGTTGAAGCGGGATTGGTCCGAGAGCCAGTACGAGGCATACCGGATGGGGTTCCAGGTGTCGAGGTGCGCGTCGAAGTGCAGCACCGTGATGGGCTTCTGGTAGATCTGGTACAGGGCGCGCAGGGCCGGCAGGGCAATGCTGTGGTCTCCTCCCAGCGTCAACAGCTTGGGCTTGCCGGCGGAAATGCCCTTGGTGCCGTATTTGGATTCTGCGGGCGTCACGGCGGGACGGCTGCCCAGCTCCAACAGGGCTTCGTACATCTGACGCTCCGCAAGGGCATTGTCGTATGGCGTCACGGGGATGTCACCGCAGTCTTTCAACGTTGCCCACGACAGATAGGGGTTGATGCCCGCGCGAGCGTTGTAACTCGTTCCAGGAAGCTGACGGGCACTGGCGGCGCGAATGGCGCGGGGACCGAAGCGGGCGCCTGATGGAAAATCAGTATACGTTTGGGATTGATTATGATTGACTCTGACTGCATAATCTGTGGATAAAGTGGAAGGAGAAGAGACATGGGCGGTGAAGCTGTTGTTTCAAGACGAAGCATAGGACATATCACATTGAGGTATTTTCTTTCTCTCAGAGGAATATAGTTCGTGAATCTTGCCGGGGATTTGTAAAAGGAAGGACGGAACTGGAAGGTCAATTGGGAATTGGTCTACATACCAGGTCTGTAGCTAACGGCCGTATCAAATGGCGCTCCGATAATGGCGATATCGTAGCGTTCATCCGGCTCTATCAAGCACTTGACGGGCTTCAAGTGAGCGAAGCTGGCAACACCGGAAAACGGCCACTGTATATAGTCAGATCATCTGAATAAAAATTGCGAATGATAAGGTAGTATCAGAATATCTTATCTCACCTCCTGCTCCCATTTCTGAAGCAACTCCGCGCGTCGGTCTTCGGGCACGATCTCGTCATCATGGTGGGAGTGGGAGAAGGCGGGGCCAGCCAGGGCCAGGAAGCCCACGAGAGCGCTCTTCCAGCCAGGCATGGTGATATATCAGAGAATACTTCCAGCACAGCGGTCGACTTCTCTCGTTCTCGGGGAGAAAGCGAGCAAGTAATAATCACGACGGATGATAATGGACGCTTATATAACAGCAGCGGTGGCGGGTGGAGCGCATCTTTTCGTTCGACGATAAAGCTCTCTGCTTGGAACTTCCCAAAGCGACGAAAGCTCAGCCCCGCCGTGCCCTGGAAGTTGGTTTTAGAGCTCTTTGGTCTGGAGGAGGAGCGCAAGGGGAAAAAAATTAGCTATTGCGCTGTCCCATTTGTCTAGAAGCCGGTCATTATTATTATTATTCGCGCGATTCCGATAAGCCGCCGAATCGCTGGGAGGGAATCAGAACCGTCAAGCTAATCTTAGCGTGCCAGTCGCGTGGAAAAGAAGGCTAGAAAAGTGGATAATTTTCCATTCTTTTCTTTGTTCAGGTTAACTTTGATTGTCATCGGGACCAACGCCGATAGCCCGAAGTTGGAACATCGTGCAGACTTTCCCTTCTGGTCAAACCTCTCCTCTCTTATGCTCCACGACGTGATTCCCCCGTTCTGTCTCCGCGCTCTTGTTCCGCAAAGCAAAAGTGGTGAACGGTCCTCTTGAGACCTCTCTCATGGACAATTTTCCGTCCGTATAAGCCGCCATCGCGCAAGGATGCCATGCGTCGAGTTGTCGTGACGGGTCTTGGTGCGGTAACGCCTCTAGGCGTGGGTGAGTAATTCGCCATCGTCTCCTCCTTCTTTTTCGAGCATCTTCGTCTTGGTGTATATAGTCGCCGGCGTGATGTCCGAGGCATCAACTGGATGTCCGGTCGACTCCACACGGCTTCTCAAAGATGGGGCCGCTGACCTAAAAACATTCTCCAAATGACTACCTATTTAGGCAGTTTGACCAGAAGAGAGGGAAAATAAAACAACAGACAATAACATCAACGCTACAATAACCTTTCTGACTGGTCAATTCGTCTAGGAATCCGTCGTACGTGGAAACGTCTGTTAGACGGCCATTGCGGCGTAGTCAACGTCAAAGACAGACATCCCCGGTTTGCGGAGGTGCCATGTCAGATCGCCGCCGTTGTACCGCAGGGCACCAGGCAGGATGGCGGATGGACCGCTTCCGAGTGGTTGAGTAAAGAAGTATACTACGCCTGATAGACCACATGTGTGAAATGATTGGACTAATCGCCGCGATAGGAAGAGCGGAAGATGGCCCGATTCGCGCAGTATGCTATGGCCGCTACCGAAGAGGCTCTCGAGGATGCGGCATGGAAACCGACCTCTTTTGAACAGAGAGAAGCTACGGTAGATCTCACCGACTTTGACTGGTGAGACAAGAGGCTAATCGAGACTAGGGTGTCTGCCTAGGTTCAGGCATAGGCAACTTTGACGAGATCTATGATACGATATTGTCGTATGATAAGGGAGTAAGTAAACCCGCGTGTAGAACATCGAGGATGACTGATATCTGAATGCACAGGGATACAAGAAAGTATCTCCTCTCTTTGTGCCAAAGCTGCTGATCAACTTGGGGGCCGGTCACATATCGATGAGATATGGGTTTATGGTCCGTTCTTCATCTGGCCGTTGAAGCTGTCCCAAACTGACATTGATAGGGCCCTAACCATTCAGTGACCACCGCTTGCACGACTGGAGCGCATTCCGTTGGTGATGCTTCCCGTTTCATTGCTTGTGGTGATGCGGATGTTATGGTTGCTGGCGGCGCTGAATCATGCGTCCATCCGCTGGCACTTGGGGGCTTTGCCAAAGCGAGAAGTCTGACGACGGCAGCTAATGAGACACCTGAAAAGGCGTCAAGACCCTTTGATGCGGATCGCCAAGGATTCGTCATGGGTGAAGGAGCGGCTGTTATGGTCTTGGAGGCATGTCGACTTCATCCCGCCTTGGTCATCTTCAAACTAACCAAGTACCCGAAGGAACTGGAACATGCAAAAGCTCGAGGAGCTCGTATATATGCTGAGTTAACTGGCTATGGCTGCTCCGCGGATGCACACCACATCACCGCTCCGAAAGAAAACGGCGAGGGTGCTTTTGTAGCTATGAAAAAGGCCCTGAAGAACGCCAAATTGTCGCCTTCAGATGTTGACTACATCAATGCACACGCTACCTCTACGAAGCTCGGAGATGCTGCCGAGAATGCGGCGATTAAGAACCTACTGCTTGGTCCGGGAGGGAAACAGAAGGCTTCCGAGATCAATGTCAGTAGCACCAAGGGGTCCATCGGCCATCTACTTGGAGGTTCTGGGGCTATCGAGGCAGTGTTTTCTGTCCTTGCCATTCACGATGTTAGTAACCCTTTTTGACAGCACTCGTTGGCAGTTACTAATTGTCTTTGCCGTTCAGAACGTGATGCCTCCCACAATAAACCTGGAAAACCGAACGGAGGAGTTTGACTGCAATTATGCGCCAGGAGCTGCACAGGAGCGAGCCATCGACGTGGCCATCACCAACAGTTTTGGATTCGGAGGAACGAATAGCAGCCTGTGCTTTTCTAGATATAAAATGTAACATTAATGTAAAATATCAATATGCATGAGGCAAAAGCAGGTATTAGCTCAGCTGATCTATATCCTTTAAGGCCATTAAGGTCGAGACTGGATAATTATATCTTACATTTGATAACTACATCATTGTTATCAGCGACATAGAGACACACATAACTATTATAAATTGAAAATATCAAATATATCAGCTGGAAATACATGTCAAGTAGTATTCTACATAGTAATTGCCCAGTTGCGGTACAGTCACGTGACATGATACAACCGTAGACGGTCGCCCCACTGGATATAGGGAGACCGACGACGTCGAACCTCAACCCCAGACAAAGGGAGATATCTTGCCATCGCCAGCTCTCCCGGGCCTTGAGGATCCTGGAATTTCTTGTAGTTACTCTGCAGCCATGGCTTCAAACGGAACTACAGGGAGAGGTACGTCATGAGATCTGATGGCGAACAATCTCACGCGGTGGCTGATCATGCGATCTCCCCGACGTTGATATTCAAGAATGAGGCTGACATGCCATCTCCTTGATAGCTTCTTCTGTCGCGTCGAGCTCTGGAAGCTTGGTGGATGCGTCGGGATTCAAGTTCTCGGAGAAAGATATGAAGCCGGGAAAGATTAAGTTGAAGAAGTCGTCGAAAAGCGCGAAGGGGAAGAAGCCGGAATCTAGTGAGTTATATATACAGCTGTGTCTACTTTTTTATATTTCGCAATAGCTAACCCGTTGATTCTTTCGTGGTCGCAGAGGATAAAGATGCTCCTGACTCTCCTGGTTCGTCGCCCATCCTCCCGGAGATGGATGAGAAGACCATGGCCGCCTTCCCTACTGGGAAACCGAGAGAAGATCAGCTCGAGACCGTCATTTGCAAACATTGTAAACGACCAGTTCTGAAACAAACTGCAGCGGAACACATCCGTAGCTGTTTGAAGGCGAAGCAAGAGAAGGCGCGCAAGAAGAAAGAGGCTCGAGATGCGGCGAATAGGGCTAAGGAAAAGGCCGCTGATAAGGACGGAGATGATAAAGACGACGATAGAGCTGACGGAGAGGATGCGATGAAGGCCCAGAAAGGCTCCAAGAAGAGCGCTGCCAAGGGCATGGCAGACGATGGAACCAAGAAGGGCAAGAAGCGCAAGGCGGATGGAGAAGACGAGAAGGATAAAGAGCCAAAGAAAAAGAAGAAGAAGGATGAGCCGAAGCCGAAGGTGCCCAAGCCCAAGGGACCCGTCGATGTCGAGAAGCAATGTGGTGTCACTCTGCCGAACGGTGCTCAATGTGCGAGGTCATTGACGTGTAAGAGTCACTCGATGGGTGCGAAGCGTGCCGTTCCTGGACGCTCCCTGCCGTACGATATGTTGCTGCAGGCATACCAGAAGAAGAACCAGGCTCGTCAGCAGAGTAAGTTCTACGTTGTTTGTTCGGTCTACGTACTGGTACTAATTCAACCCAGAGGCTGCAATCGATGCGAATGCGCCTTTGCAAGATGACCTGGATAATAATGGGCCTGTGGACTCCGATGAAGAGAAAGAAGCAGTCATGGCCGGAATAACACGCTCGCATCCACAGCCACTTGTCACTCATACGCTGATCCCTACGAGGAAGAAGTACCAGTACGTCCGGATGAAGGAGATGCTATCGCACGTCCTGGGAGGTGCTAGAGGCGGTGGACTCTTTGCCACTGCAGAAACGAATGGTCATACTGGTCTTGGTCTCTTCCAGACTCCAGATGAGTCAGTTCTGGCATCCCCTATTGCAGCGAGTACGCCCGAGCTACCTGCGGACTCCAAGAAGACTCTTCCGCAGAATAACCAGAACCGTGCCATGCAAAATCCCCCCAAGAAGACCGCCGTTGCTGCGGCCTGACCGCGCCTTTACAGTGTTGAGTTCCGGTTTCAGTTGGGTTTATGTGGTACTGTATTTTTCTGACACGGTGGGAGTTACGGTTGGGCTATGGTGTCTACGGAGCATGTAAGGACAAGGGAATGCATCAGGGCAAATTGTAACGATATGATACCCGATTTAGCCCTAAAAATTTGATTACATTTCAGCTACTATATGATATTTGAATACAGATGTCTCATGTTGATAAATAGATCTGTATTAGTTAAGAACCCGCGAATGAAAATATATCGTATTGATAGACTTCGGCTGAACTTCGGTGCACAGACCACATAAAAGCCGATGTTTGCCTCAGGCGGCAACATCGAAGCTTCCAACTTCATTGAGCGCGGATATTCAATGGCATGACTATTCTTGCCGCAGCGCGCCTCTAAACCAGCGTCTTCCGACCAGGGGCCTTTTGGTCGCCTTGCCCTTGCCATTCATTTTTCACCGCCGTGCAGCGATTCGACCTTAGTACCACCGTCGTGAGAACGAGCGAGTTGCGCCTGGAGACGTGACCCGATAGCATCGTGCACTTCGATGAGCTCCGCCGTCAGCGTTTTGGCTAACTGAACAGACCTCTGACGGAATCCTCCTTCTACAAGCCTTACACGAATCGCAGGACGGTTTCAAAATGCCCAGCTCTGTCCCGGACATCGATTCTATCGGAATCAAAGCGGAACCGCACCTCGCGGACCAGTTCAGACGGGAGGTCGCGCAGCTCCTGGGGCGCAACAATCTCAGTTTCCCTGGCGCGCAGCCGGTCAGCTTCTCGTCAAAGCATATTCTGGAGCTTCAGAAGGAGGATTACTATGTGTGCGAAAAGACGGATGGGATCCGTTGTCTCATGTACTTTGCGCGCGGGGACCCGGATTCGGACACGCCTGAAATTCATTATTTGATCGATCGCAAGAATGATTACCGATATGTGCCTGGTCTTCACTTCCCCTTGCCTGAAGACGATACGTTTCAGTCATTCCATGTGGATACGCTGGTGGATGGGGAGTTGGTCAATGACACGTACGAGGATGGAACAACACAGTTGAAGTACCTCGTTTTCGACTGCATGGTGTTGGATGGACAGAGCCTGATGCATCGGACGCTGGATAAAAGATTGGCATATTTCAAGGAGAAAGTTTTGAGGCCATACAACGCGATGTACAAGAAATATCCGGAGGAGAAGCAGCATCGGGTTTTCGCCGTGGAGGACAAATCGACACAGTTCAGCTACGGTATTGAGATGATGTTCCGCGAGATCATCCCCAAGGTTAAGAAGATCCATGGAAATGATGGACTTATTTTCACTTGTCGTTCGACGCCGTACAAGATCGGTACGGACGAGCACATTCTCAAGTGGAAACCACCCCATGAGAATAGTATCGACTTCCGCATGCGCCTTGAATTCCCTCTCCTTGAACCCGACACGGACGACGAATCAGAAGGCATCCATGAACCCTATCCAGATTATGATTCCATGCCTGTCTTCCACCTCTTCGTCCTCTACAACCAAGGCGACTACCGCCTCTTCGGCGAAATGTACATCACGCCCCAGGAATGGGAGAACCTCAAGTCCCTTCAGAAACCTCTAGATGACACGATCGTCGAGTGCTACCAAGACGAGCAAGGACGTTGGAGATTCCTCCGTTTCCGCGAGGACAAGAAAGACGCGAACCACATCTCCACCGTGGAGAAAGTTCTCGAGAGTATCAGGGATCGCGTCACGGAAGACGACCTCATTCGTGCTGCACCTGCCATCAAGTCCGCATGGAAGCGAAGACAGGCACAGGCTACAGCGGAGGAAGAAGAGCGGAGACAGAGATCATACCACGTGAACGGGAACGGAGTGAAGAGGAAATTCGAAGAATGAGAGAACGAGAAGACAAAAAGAAAACCCAATACTTTCACAAGTCTTTCCCTCTCGACTCGTATTCCTCTGAGTCCGAACCCCATCTCAATACAATACCATGTAACTCATTCTCGAATTGGAATTGGAATTGGAACATGCAAGGTGTCCCGGCGTTTATGGATATTATATTGACCTGATTACTTTTCCCCCTTTCTTCACATCTTGTTTCCTTGAAGGAGTCAGAATCATATACCTCTTTCCCTCCTTGTCTTCTCTTCTTTTCCGTTCAGAAGGATAGGGCGGGCGGCAAAAATACGGAACGGTGGCGGAATACTACTTATCGATTGGATTGGAATCAATCAACCGTTTTTTTCCCCTTTTTCTTTCTCCAGAAGGTTGAGGTCTGGCTCAGTGGCCAGCTTTCTTCTTTTCCTTTCTTTTTCTCTTCTCTGTAGATTAGTTTTATCGTTCTTATCTTTCCATCTCTTACGTTTCTACCTTTTCTTTATTGGTTAGTCCTCCCTTTGCACTATTGACTGTTTACAAACAGTCCCTGATTGGGATCGGGGAGAAAAAGAGGGGGATTATAGTGCGCAAGCTCAAATGCAATGAATGTAATGATAACATTGTTGCAGATCAGTTCTCTTTTCTTTCTTTTCTTTTATACTCTGCTTTTATTCTTCTAAGTAAGATGTTCTATCTATATCTTAGTAACATTAGTGATAGTAATACCTACCGATCATATTATTACATCGATGATCCTTGCGATTATCTACGATTTGGCCATGATGGTGTTGCGTGTAACTTCGTAACTGGATCTCGTTGTTCTGATCCCTCATGAGATAGAAGTATGAACAATCGTCATTGTAGTGGCATATTTTGAGTGATAGAGTACATGGGATCAGATGTAGAACCGTGAGAGGCGTGGGAGGGAACTTGGAATCATAATCGAACTCTTGAAGAACAGTACAGACGCTAGGTATATCCTAGGCAGGTAAAAAGATTATCCTGCATGTAAACTAGTACTCGAAATCATCATCGACACCGCCCTTCCCAGCGTTCTCTTTCGCCACGCTCTCTTGTTTTCGGTACATCTCTGCAACGGCCCTCGTGGTCGTCGCTTGCTCAGGCTTCTTGTCGTCACGGGCTTTGATGAATCGCGGGAACCGGAGTGAGATGCCCTTGCCCTCACCCGTTGTGCCCACGACTTCGTCTGATGCAGCCTTGTACCTTGGGCTGAGGGTCAGGTCGGCTGCCTTGACTTCCCACACGAGACGTGGCTCAAACCACACATCCGGCTGGTCTTTGGGGACGTTCGAGTGCGAGTAGAAGGGTTTTGGTCGATCGATGACGAGCGGGGATAGCTCTTTATGAAGCTCTTCGAGGAGGACTTCGGAGAATCCGGTACCAATGTTGCAGATCGTTTCATAGGTCTGTGTGCTCGTGTTGTAGGCTGCGAGAAGGAAGGCACCATATACGGAGGTACGTTTGCCACGACCATAGTAGGCACCCAGGACCACCAAGTCCAGGGAGTCACCAAGTCCGGCGAGATAGTCTTTCTTGACCTGTAGGGAGATGTTAGTGAATCCAATAAAGTCGATGTCGATACTAAATGAAGTCCCGTACCTTTAGCCAGTTTCGACTTCGCTTGCTAGGCTCGTAGCCACTCTCCTCGGTATCTAACATCTTCACCATCAGTCCTTCGCACGAGGCCTTCACACTATCGTCCAGCAGATGCTGGATCTCCTCCAGCTCATTTGTATTTCCGTATTGAGCGAAAGCGAACTCGCCCTCGACAGGCTGGAAAGTCTCGTGCAGAAGAGCACGACGCTCGCGCAGCGTTTTCTTGACCGTTGGCTGTAATCCGGATCAGTAATGACGATTCTACTACTCCTTTGGTACACTAACCTCTCCATTTAAGAACAGCATGTCGAACGCAAATACGCAGACCTTGACCTTCACATCTTCCGCTTTGACATCTTTCCGCTTTCTCGTCATCAGTTGTTGGAAAGGTAGGATTTTCTTGTTCACCACATCCCAAGCAACTGTCTCGCAGTCAACGACAAAACTCTTAGTTCCTGGCTTGATCCAGGTTTCCAGCTTCTCTATGATGTCCGGATATTTCTTCGACAAGTCTTCGGAATTCCGCGAGAAGATCGCACATAGCCCCTTCCCGTCCTTATTTAAAGAAGTCGCTGCGCTAGGATATTCATGAATAGTGTCGGCTGAGACGTAATGGATCTGCGCTCTCTCTCCATCATATTTGTACTCGCAGGTGAAGTGTTTGCCTTCAAAGCGGTCGAGAACTTCTGTGATAGACTTCGTCGGCTTGGCAAGCATAGGCTTGAGAGGAATACCTGGTTGCAATTTGCAGACCTCCCGAAGTTTGAAGATGCCATTTTTGAGCATCGCTGGAATAATGACTTCATAAGAAGGAAGCTCACTGTAAACAGTCTTTAGAATGGCTTCGCCCTCGACCAGTTTTTCGGCACTCGGAGTCTTCTCCCCCTTGACAGCTGCCTCATGGGCAACGACTGCCTGGGCGAGAGCAACAAGGACAGTCCTCTCGGCCAAGCCCAATCGTAGCTTTCCCTCAAGGAATCTAACAATGAACTTTGCCTCACTTGGCCCACCCTTGTTCTTCGTGATGTCGATACCAGCGCTGCCCTTCCCGGAGGTCGCAGCGTCCGCTGCCGACAGAAGCTTCTTTATACCAGATATCTTTTTGTCCTGGGCACCTTGACCTTGAACCTTAGCTATGGCAAGGAGTCCTTCATGGACGCCTCTCACAGTGAGCGGTTTTGGTTTGAACATGGTAGGTTGATTGGATCTGCTTTTCGCGGCCACCAGCCCCAGATCTCCAATCTCATGTTGATCGGCTTTGATAACTTTCAGACTTCTTCCGGTACTTTCACCGATAGCTTTCATGATCAATGATTCACCAATTCCCAGCTCAATACCGGCGTAGTCTGCCGCCAGCTTGTTGATCATAAGCTGCACCGTGGGAAGCAGATCCTCTGGAGTAAGCCGCAAGACTTGTCGGAGAAAGAGCGAACAGTGGGCTAAGATAACCAGACGCTTCGTGGTCATCTCAATGAGAGAGAACGTCGTGCAAAGAGCAGCGTAAGGAACGGGTTCACCGGGCTTCCAGTCGGGGTACGGATCATTCCCGCTGCTTTTCAAGGTGGCCTGGACTTTCTCAATCTCCTTCTTTTTCAGCTCTGGCTTCTCTTCCTCCTCTTCTTCACTGATTGACAGCTCCTCTTCCTGATCGATGTCTAAGATTTCTTTTTCTTCAACTGGAGTCACCTCTCCTGAAGCCTTTTGAATAGCCTTCTCAGTAGTGACTTTGACAACCTTGTCTGGAGCGACAGCGGCCTTGTCGGCCGCTGGTGAAGACTTTCTCCCATTCCTTCGCCCTTCTTTGCTCCTTCTTCGGCGCTTGGTGGCAGGTTGGATATCTGATTCATCGCTCTCTTCGTCGGCGCTCTTTTCTCTCTTTATTCCCTTCTCTTTGGGTGAAGGCACAGTCTCAACTGGTAAAACCTCATCTTCTATCTTCGCATCATTTACTCCATTCTCCTCAACCTTAGTTTCCGTAGCGACTACATTATCCGTAGCCTGGCACACCTCATTCTTTTCCTTCTTTCGATTATTTGAGAATGACAGCGTCGTCTGTCTCTTAGGAACTTCCTTCGAGGCTGCACTGGAGCCAAAAAACTTCCTGTTCAGAACATGATTAAATTAGTCAAACTATCGTTCAATGTAGAAATAATGCCGTATCGTTTCAATGACTGCAGCTCTGTAGCCAACCGCAACGCACCCGATCGTTGACTGAGAATCTCTGACATACCCCAGTGTGGCTTGCCTTCCACCCTTTTTATCCGCCATTATCAAGATGGGTAACCTAAATGATGGCAGGAGCGCGTCTCCTGTCGCCTTAGTGGTCCACTGGCGGCGAGCCTCAGTTACACTGGTGGTTTGCGGTCCGCGGTTCGCAATGGTGATGAGAGGGGAGGTTCTCGGAATTCTCAAGGACAATGAACCAGTGCCATGGATTGCTCTTCCATAAGATTGATAAAAAATCCGTCGTCCTGATTGAGGCGTGCTCAACGCAGCACTATGGAGAGCGAGCATAGACCCCAGCTTCAAGTGAGGAGACGGTCTCAGGCAGTGCCAACTAACACGGTAAAAAAAAAGAATCAATAGACATAAATAAGAGTCCAGGAAGGTAATATAGACAGTCAAAAATTAGGCTCCTATCTCAGGAAGGCCCTGTTAGCTGAGGCAGCAACCGCAAGTTTGATCGTATCGCAGACGCGACATGACGCGCCGCTTAATGATCACGTGGTCGTGGCTTCAGGCATACATTCTTCGACATCCTCCTAGCTTCCTCAAGTCTACAATGACAATATCATTGTCAAGAATAAGAGACTATCGCTTTATGCCTGGTTATTTAGCAATTTTAGGAAATCATAGTGAGTGTGATTCTGTTGTAATGTAAATTGTATAACCCTTCTATTATTTCTATTGTGTTATCCGCAAATCATCACTAGCCATACATGAATATCTCACACCGTTTTCTTTTTGGCCATCAAATAACACTGAAAAGCATGGTAAAATTGTAGTCATGTTGCAGCCACTGCAGACAGTCCTACCTTTTTGGATATAATACTAACATATAAAACTTAGTTCCGCACATTGCGATCGAGGGTATGACCCTGTCCAGTCAAGTATTTCGTGGCGAGAAACCACCAAGTGAAGCATTGGAGTTCTAGCGTAATCCCTCAGAAGACAATCGTCACAAGATCCCTTGTGGATAACTTCATGTGTTAGCAGATCGTCAAAGGAATAAATATGGGTATGAAACAACGATCATATGTGCTTGATTAAAGACGTACAGTGACTTATTTTCCGTTCAGGAGACCATCCCTCGAGACACGAGAGAAAGATGTAGCTCTCTTAAGAGTCCCAGTGGGTAAAGGAGGCAACAATGGTGTTAGTGTTGGTCTAGGGAGAATGTCTTTTTCTCGTTAGCGGTTGCTCCGAAGAAGACAGAGGACAAACGGACATACCAACTAAGGCACAGAAGTTGTTCTCAGCATTGACCAGCTGAGCGACTTCGGCATGAGAACATTGGGTTGTGGCACAGCTCAACAAGCTCATGTTGTAACCAGTGCTTTTGCAGAGACAAATAGAGTCGATGCTAAGACAGCCGAAAGAAAGAGCTGATGGCAAGGTGTTGAGAATACAGTTTCTCTTGAGAAAAGATGGTTAACATATTTGATCAAGTTGCTCTCTTGTTATAGCCACCTACAGGACAATCAGGAAGAGTCAACAAAGGAACTATGTCCTGTGCTGCTGCTGCTATGGTGATAGAAAAGACACCGATGATCCTTGAGACAATCATTTTTGCGGCTTGATGTGAGTGATGGAAGCCAAAGAGGTATTGGGTCGAGGCTAGAGAGATGGATGGAAGAGGACTGAAATGGAGGATGAGAAGAGAGAAGATAGGAGTGGAATAAGAAGAGGGACGCAGCCTGCTAGTAATAGCCCACGGGAAATTAGTACAGCAGTCCTTGTTTCTATGACAGGAAGGAACGGAGGAAGCCTGCAGAGTACAAGCAACCGCGGTAGTAAGAACAAGAGTTTATCTATAACCTCTCCATGATAGAGAGACACATGCGATCTGTTCACTTTAATAGCACTAGCTATTCTCATTTTTCTCTAAGATCCAATATAGTCGCTAGTGTGGCCGACCATGGCGTTGGAACTTGTCATGACGCTCTCTAAATGGTGGGATCAATGTTGGGAGGTAGTGAGGAAATAGAAAAGGATCTGCTAGGAGATCTCGATATTGGTCCTCGTGTGGAAGTTAAAATGATAAGTTCAGATCAAGCTGCGGTACCATCACAAGATAAAATCGAGAACCCCAGAAGCCACAGAGGGGCACAGCGTGCTGACGACCGAGTGCAGATTACGGAGGCACAATTCTGACGAGCGAATAAAACTGAACGAAACTAGATCACCACGAAGTTATTGGTGTGGGATACATATGATTACCACATGGTCGGCTATAGAAAGACAACTGAATGCACATAGAACCTTTGAAGATGCATCGTGCACGCGAAATTTGAAAGATCCCCATCGAATTTAGCAGAATAGCAGTAACAGGCTCTGTATGCAAGGAGATTTCGTCCCCATCATGATACGGTACCGGACACAAAGTGTAGATTCTGCGATTGCGCTGAAACCCGTTTGATTACGAGGACCATCACAAAATTCGGATGACCCGTTTGAGCTCATCTTTCGCCCTCATCTTGTAGGTACCTTGGCTTGGTGCACAGCTTTTAACAGGTAGCATAAATCATTGGGCCTCTAGTTCTTTTGGGGAATGGAACTAGCGATTCATCTTGCAAAGAGGATTACCAATCGACCCCGGACCAATTCATTGGTGCCCAGTCATCCAATTCTGAATTTCTATCCCTCATATTCTGAACGTCTATGGGGAAATTCTGGCTTTGTTGGCCAGGAGGCGTGAATGCTCCCAAGAGACCTGGCATGGTACACGGATCGGCTATAACATCGTCAGCTACATCGTATTTGAAATTGGGCATTCCCGACTCACACTCCCAGAGACCCATCATGTCTGGAAACACTTTCTGCGCATCCAAACCCATACCAGAGCGGCTGTCATTTACTGCAGAAGAGAGATCTGTGACTATACATGGCCCTGCCATTACGCCGCCGGCCGGTCCGTTGTCCAGATCGCTCCCATCTCTACATGCACCTCTCGTCCTTGCGAGTACGATGCTGACCGTCTCTGCCGCCAGGTTCGCCTCACGAGAGATAGAGCTTCGTCGCATCCAGATCGTCCTGGCGGTACGTAGTGCAGTTCGAATCTCTTCGACTTGATCTAGCGTCTGCTCATGATGCAGCAATGAACATAAAATCATAGTGGCGGTAAGGAACAGATGATTCATAATAGAGGTGACGCGCCAGCGCATCATATGGAGTTGTGCCCCAGGACATGTCTCCTCATCGAGGAGATGCTGGATCTGCAGTGTGCCAAAGCAGGCATCCAGGCAGACGTTACGGGAGTAGGCAAAACTGTTTTCGTCCAGAGCAGGTGGTTTCAGAAAGAGGAATCGCCGATGAAGGGCAATTTGGCCCTTGTAGAGTATGTGGCCGATAAATAGCCGCGCCATAATAACCTGGGAAGAGTCGGTAATGCTAGCCGCCATCGGCTTCATTCTCAACGGCGGGGGAATACTAGCCGCGGCATCCCGCAAAATACCATCAACTCGCATTACATCCGCATAATTATATGGTTGGACTGCAGCAGTGAGATCTGACACAGTACCCAGAGCTACTAACATACGTCTCCGCGCGATGACACCCAGGGTGGTTGTGTGTTCGGTCTCAGGCCGCGGCGGGGGCAGCTTGATGGTATCTTCGTCCAGGTCGGTATCGTTCAGGTTCTGCGGCTCCGCCGTATCGTACTGCCGGTCCGAGATCATACGGGACATTCCCATCTGACTCGAAATGAGGACATTGCTCATCAGCACGGTTGCCCACAGCCGGCGCCGCATCTCACCTTGTAAGGGCGAAATGCCGGAAAAGTGGCTGGGGTCACGGTGATAACCCATACGCATGGCGAGGTTAACCTCGAGTGCCAGTAGAAACCATAGGTCCTTATCCGCTTCGGAATGCAGGCAGAACTCAATGTAGACGTAGTGTATCATTGCCTCCAACATATATGGGCCGGATCTGGTGTACTCGGCGGCGAGGAGACATTGTACGGTCCTTTCGCGGTACAGATCA
Organism: Paecilomyces niveus; assembly: GCA_003116535.1. NCBI lineage: Eukaryota > Fungi > Ascomycota > Eurotiomycetes > Eurotiales > Thermoascaceae > Paecilomyces > Paecilomyces niveus. The sequence goes on along the minus strand of QEIL01000023.1, from coordinate 103,395 downwards.
ATCTGGAGTGACCTCTGCCCCGACTCCATGTCGGGCAAGAACTCGGATGCGTCCGAGGCCAGCTCGGCAAGGCAGATCATACTGAAAAGCAGACCGACCCAGGCGACTGGGACATTGGATGGATTAATCCAAAAGGATTCGTACTATGGACCCATCAACGCCGCCCCAATTCACGTACAGAAGATCACACACTACTTGCCTGCCGAAGAAAGCTTGGGCCATGGACAGCTGCTGTCGTATCCGGCCAGGTTAGCTGTCATTGCTGCGGTAGAAGGTAACACGGGCAGAACCTAACCTGAGACTAGGTCCAACCTATTGAAATAGCGTGAAATGTAGCGGTCAACTGCGGCCTTGGGCGGCAGCGCTGAAAGGATATCCGTTCGCGACCCAGGTTGGCAACATCCATATAGAAGCAAGGCATGGCGACGCCGCGATCCTGCTTGAGAGCCCCCATCGTTCTCCGGGATGGGATCCGGGCTGCTGGCCAGTCGGAGCTGTTCGTCCCGGTCGAAGTGGTCCTTCAAGTCGGCAATGCTATCCAGAATGGCCGCCCAATGATCACCACCTATATAGCGAAGCTCCAAGGTACTAACTCGCATACTCCCGCATTCGAGGTTCCCCATCCATCGACGAGCCCCCAGGCACGACATCCATCTCGGACCCAGAACTCCCCCTCTCCGTGGAGAGTCCACCCTGCTTGGATAAGTCAACCGTGTTGACCGAATCCGACATCAGAGACATCACTAGACGCTCGAGTTGCACTACCCGCCTATCGTGCAGGCCGGGTACAGCAACTGGTGGTCTTAGCGGCCATGGGCCGGCAGTGTTGTCCGCGTAGGTACAAGTCTGGCCGCGGGACGCACAGCTCGAACATGGCTGCTGGCGATCACATCGTAACCTTCCTAGCGCGTTAGCATCATTGACGTCCTGAGGCGTCCAGAAACGAAATGGCGTCCTCACTTGCGATGTCGGCAGGCATTACAAGAGAGTTGGGGCTTGTCTCGGCGTCGACTGACTTTAGGGCGGGGAGCTGAAGCCCGATCAGCTTCTGGGGGCTCCCTCAATGATGATCCAGTCAAGGGTGGTGTTGGATGAGCCGTCGACGGAGCGGATCTCGTCATGAAAGGCGTTCCAGTCCCGCTGGTGGACATGGCTCCATCATGCGCAAGAGAAGGTGCTGACGCGAGAACTTGGAAATCAGAAGAGCAGGTTTGAACAGGATAATAATTATCGATGACCCTTCCACGCGGCATGGGGGGCAAGGACAGCAGATTGTGGTAGTCGTCAGATGGAAGTTATTAATTATACATGGTCTCAGCCGCGTGAAACTTAGAGACCGATAGATAACGGTCACATGATGTGCCGTGGACGAGTCCTCCAGCGAAAACCGAACACACAACAGTCCCTACCTAGTTATTATCCACTCTATTCTATCGAATGTGACCAATACCATCCTTGGCTTTTTGCGGATTTCCGACTCGAACTAATATTGAATCTAGGAGGCGACTATAGCCCTAAGGATTCAAAACTAACCGGAAACCAGAGGGGAGACTAGCAGATTGGTTAATACCCCGTATACTGCCACCACCAACATTGCATGCTAACAAGATGCATCAGGGTTCTTCTTTCGGAGCTGGGATCTGGCAGTTAGGCGCCGTCACTAGCGTTTTTAAGATGACGAAGATGCTTATTCCATTTGCACTAAGAACCGTTGTTGAGAGAAGATGTGGCCACGCGGAGTAAGGTTAGAGTCGACACTAAACAACTTAACACACTCTTCGCTAACTAGTTACCTAGTACAACGCTAGTATGTCTGATAAGATGAGATCCGAATCTCCGACCCTCCGCGGCCCCACCACGAGATCGCCGCCCGAAGCTCCGCGCGAATAACAAACTCTACTATATTTACAGTACTAGATCGGGACAAGCGCTCTGACAAGATGGTTGTTCCTCTCGTTGTTCCTCATGAGGAAGTATACCCGCGGACATCTAGAAGGGATGAAATCGATGACCGGGCAATATGGATACGTCCGGTTCGATATCTCCGTTGAAGGTCGTGTTCTTAAGCTTGGTGATGGTCTGGGGGCTGGTGTTCTATCCTGCAGAAGTCTCGCGATTCCACAAGGTCATAACCACTCCTATCGACATCCTTGACGCAATCGCATCACTAAAATCATGTCCAAGGTCCAGACTCCGGTGGAGGACAGCAAGCAGGTGGACGACACCGTCGTCGACTGGGACGGGCCGGACGATGCAAGCAACCCGCGCAATTGGCCGAGTATGAAGCGATGGACACACGTTGTTCTCGTTTCAGTCCTGGCATTGATCACGTAAGCGTTATGTGACTTCCAGGCACGAGAAGAATCGCTAAAGGATCGGCATTTCAGGAATATAGCGCCTACCATGTGTGCCCCCGGCATTGATGGTGTCGTGGCTGACTTTCATGTCCGGTCGACGGTGGTCAGCACCCTGGCGGTCACCCTCTATGTCCTGGGCATCGCCATCGGTCCTATGTTCACGTCTCCACTCAGTGAGGTGTACGGCCGCCTGCCGGTTTACCATCTGGCCAATCTTGTCTTTGTAGCCTTCCTGATGGGGAATGCAACGAGCCAGACCATCTCCCAGTTCATGGTCTTCCGGTTCATCTCAGGTGCCGCGGGTGGTACCCCGATGGCGCTGGATGGAGGTACCATTGCCGATGTCACCGTACCTGAGCAACGGGCACTGGCGATGGCCTTGTTCAGCCTGGGTCCGTTGGCTGGCCCGGTATTGGGGCCTGTCATTGGCGGCTTCGTCGCTGCTGGAAAGGGTTGGCGATGGGCCTTCTGGTTATTGGTCATCCTCGGTGGCACCTTTAGCCTGGCCGCCTTACTCGTGATGCGTGAAACGTATCCTAAGGTGCTTTTGGAGCGGAAAGCCGCCCGTTTGCGTGCCACCACAGGCAATCCAGCGTTCCGATCTAAGCTTTCGAAGTCCCTCAAGCCCAGCCAGGTGCTTGTTCAGGTACTTGCCCGCCGAGCAATGCTCCTAGTTCGTTCACCTCTGGTACTGGTTATATCCCTCTACGTGGCTCTGGTTTTCGGAGTAATGTACCTGCTGTTCACCACCTTCACGGATGTATTTGAAGGCCAGTATAATTTCCACCCGTCCCTCACGGGACTCACATTCTTAGGTCTAGGGGTCGCCCTAGTTGCTAGTATGTTGTTATTTACCCTCATCAATGGCCGCGTCCAGGCGGCGCGGATGAAGGCCGATGGGGTGCAGCAACCCCGGCCAGAATACCGTTTATTATTGATGATTATATTTAGTCCTTGTGTTGGGCTAGGCCTATTTTTTTATGGCTGGACAGCCAATTATCAGGTATATTGGATTGTGCCCATCGAGCTTTCTTCGTTATTATGCCCGCGCAGCTCTATCTCGTCGACGTCTTTGGTTCTGCGGCGGCCGCGTCCGCCTTGGGTGCCAATAACCTCCTGCGGTATATTTCCAGCACCTTCCTACCACTGGCAGGGCCTCCCATATACCAGAGACTGGGTTACGGCTGGGGAAATACGCTGTTGGGTTTCGTTGCACTAGCCTTTGTTCCAGCCCCAGTGCTATTCTACCGGTATGGAGAGCGGCTTCGCGCTAAGACTGGAGTCCAGATCTAAAACATCGGATCGGTCGATCCGCGAGTTCTATACTGTACCGTCTTCGAACGTACGCTAGCACTATCAGGCCCACATTGTGATATTACATGTTCCCTTCTCGGAAAATGCTCGAAGCGATTTCAACAAGATCTCAGGCTGTGTGGATGGAATCAAACATGGATAATGAATAATCTCCATTCTTTCTCCTTTTTTCATCTAGTGTAACTTTTAAACTCGTAAGGGTAAAATATAAGCGCTCTCTCAACATCAGTAAGTTAACAAGAATTGTATGTCGAAAACCTTCTAACCCACATCTTGCCCGACAGAATGGAGACTATATTCTTCTAACACGCGTAAACTTCAAATCACCATATCAAAACTGACACACAACATTACTCCGATTCAGCTAAGAGCTGCATAAAAGATGCGGCCTGCAGATTCCGCGGAGGACTTCCTCTCCTATCATTTTGCTGTCTGTGTAGAATAGCCCATGTCATGGTCCACAGACTAGTATGCATTCTTCAATAATAGGTTCGACAGGTGAAAGGGCCGAGAGCCGGGCACGCAGTACATGTTGTACACTTCTAGATTTGCATCTATAGTAGGCCCTGAGAAGTTTGCTCCACTCAGTACTAGATAATGTCGTATTCCATCTGCAACTCAACGTTCGCAGCCTCGCTTAGAAACTCTCTGAATCCCACTCCAGACCCTCCGAGTTTCTTCATCTGAATATAAAACACTCGGAATCGAATCCCTTGTACGATCCGTGAGAGGACAACGAGATTTCTGCAGTCCACATGCCTTCACAACTACGCCTCACAGGACGTATCGTCCCACCTTCGTCCTTGCGTACAAGCCGGCTTAATACAGCAGCTCGAGCATCAACGCCAGAGGCCTCGACAGCTATAAGATCGCCTGCCACTTCGCTTACTCCGTCGTCTAGAAGCATCTTGACCTCTAAAGCCAGTCAGAGCAAGATACAATCCTTGACGGAGTCCTTTCCATCTACAGTCCATCTCCGCCTCCAAACTGTCGCCATGTCTACGATGCCTGCAACCCACGGTCATAGTGAGGCCTGCTGCAATATCCCTCCCGTAGCGTCATCGGGATATATCCCGAAGGGCTCATACCAGCAACTAGGAGACATGAAGAATTGTGGGCACCGTTCATTCTCCTAGACACTTTTCTCCTCAACTAACCCGCCATTGATCCAGATGTTACCGGTCCATCTGATGCCACCAAGGGTATTGTCTGCGTGTTTGACATCTTTGGGTACTTTGACCAGGCGCTTCAGGGTGCTGATATCCTGGCTACTGGCGATAAGCACCAAACGTACAAGGTGTTCATGCCGGACTGGTTCAAGGGCAACCCGTGTCCGCCGGAGTGGTAAGTTCATCATATTCGGGCAGGAGAATATCTATTCAATAACCGCGTTGACAGGTATCCGCCGGACACTGAGCAGAAGCAGAAGGATCTCGGTGAATGGTTCAGCAAGAACGGGCCGCAGGACCCCGCGAGTGCGCTGCCGGATTATGTTAAGGCTCTTCAGGCCGAGAACCCATCGATAAAGTCTTGGGGGCTAATTGGAGTAAGTTTGCCAGTTCTGTTCTATACAAACAAACCTCTTTCCCCCAGTCCACTGATAAGACTGCGCAAAGTATTGTTAGGGTGGCAAGGTAGTTGAGCTGGTAACATCCAGCGATGCGAACCCATTCAAGATCGCTGCAGCCCCCCATCCGGCCATGGTCGAACCCTCCGGCGCAGAGAAGATCCCAGTGCCATATATCCTGTTGGCGTCAGGGGAGGAACCTGCAGATTTAGTGAAAGAGTTTGAGAGCAAACTGAGGGTGCCTCGTGTCAGGGAGGAATACAGTCGGGACTACAAGATAGTGCTCGAGTTTTTTGCCAAGCTCTGGTCGTGAACAGAAGACAACAGGATCACGATTAAGGATCTTCAAAAAAAAAAAAAAAAAAACCAGCCAGCTCAGAACGTCTATATTGAGAGAAGGCTACTTAGCAAAGCCATGAGAGGTCTAGGTTGAAAAGATATATTTGGTAATAAATTGCAGAATACTATTCCATCACTCATATTGATATAGGGAATAAAGCTTCCCCAGGAGAAACACAAGAAGTAGCAATGAAATATACTACCGGAAGACTGAAACAAAATCCCATAACAACAGCTTAGAGCCTTAACGGAGTAGAGTTGGCCCATCTCCGGATAGTGGGGGTCACTGGATTCACCGCCTTTAATTATTGGCAGAAAAGGCGGGCGGCAAGGCGGGCTAGAACTGCTTGGAGCTACTGGGTGTATTTGAGATCAGATCTTAACGAAGAGCGCTGGTAAGCAGTCTCCTTTCCACAAGTATCTTCTACCGCGGATAAAAGGCTTATGTGATAGTATAGCGAGTGGAAGTTTGCGGGTTATCCGCTGCTCATACATCAAGCGCAAAGACGCCAAATATCTGATTCGGTGACCGCATCATGGAGAGCTTACAGCAGGATGCGTTCAAGAAGGTAAAATAATGCGAACAGAAGTAGCTATGCTAGGACATGTGTTTGCGGCTAACTTCTCAAAAGTTACGACCACCCTGTGTCGAACTCAATTCCGTCGGTCTTCAATTTCGAGCTCATCAAACAACTACGAATGACGTCCTCCACGCCCTCGAACCCGTCTACAAGGTGCTGAAAGAACTTGGAACTAAGGATGCCCTCGACGAGAAGTTGGCTGAATATGCATTCTTTCCTCTCTCACACGTCTTTAACGAGACCCAAAGGGTGTCTCTACGTTGCCTTGAAATTGCAGTGGACTGCTTGCGGACATTGGTCGAGAAGGGATGGAGGCGTCGTCTGTCCCCGGAGATGGGCAAGCAGCTCATTATTCTTATGACTATACTCGTGGGCGGATCCCCAAACCAGAACAAGAATCGTGGAGTTGGGAAATCCGATTCTGAGGAACTGGCCGTCGCAGCGTTCAAGTGCCTGGAGACTCTCTTTACAGTACTGGAGGGGCCCGTGGCGGAACAGACTATCTTTAATGAAGTCGGAACCGCTACGGTAATTGATCAGACCGCATATATCCTTCTCGAAAGGCTTACAGACAGTGGATCCAATGAAGTTCAGGAGGCGGCGGTAACAGCCCTTCGGGCGCTCTGTTCTCGCATCACAGATCGAGTCGTGCTAGCCAGCATTATGCCGCGGACGGTATCTGCGTTGACAAAGATAATAAAGCCGACAACACAAGCGCGCCGTTCATTTCGTTTACTGCAGATTTCTCTGCAACTATTAACAGAGATTATAAAAGCAGTGCTTCGTGACGATGTTGCAATACCTGATCCAAACAAACAGAGTGAGAAGCCAAAATCGGACGACAGAATTGCGCTAGATAAATCGTGGCTGAAAGCTACAGCTAGTCAAATAAAAATTGCTCTGGCAAATGTTATACAAATAAGGCGTCATAAGAGATCAGAAGTCAAAAGTGCGCTGCTAGACCTCTGTCTCATGGTTATTGAGAGATGTTCTCAGTCTCTCCAAGATTCCTTACCCTTGATGGTCGAAACAATTGTCGTCCTGGCTGGTGATGAGACGAACCGGACGGTCAATGATGCGTTTACTGCTCTAAAACACATTGGGATCACTTACGAATACGTCGCGGATATTCTTAAAGACTCTCTACATTCCTGGATTACAGCTTTCCCGAGGACTATGCAGGGGAATGATGAAGTAGCCAAGCAAAGAGCTCTAAAACAGATTTCGACAACATTCAATGTCCTTTCTGAGATCCGGTCCGGTTCTGATATTCTCGATGACAGTATAGCTTCTGGACTGTGCGACAGCGTTACCGCAGTTATAAAGTCGACAGACAATGCTCCACAACCTGTGAGTTCTACAGGTGATTCCATGGTCAAACTCGAAGTTCTTCGTCAGAACGCCAGGTCCGTTTCTTTTCCGCCGGTGCTCCTCGAACATCGCAGCCAGCAATACACCCTGAAGGAATTACAATCCTTGATCGCAAGCCTGAATATCACGGATTCTGCAGGTGCAATTACACGATCAATAATGAATCGAATACATCATGTATCTGGTGACTCTGTCATAGCCCCATTTTGGCTCGCTCTAAATTTTCTTAAAAGCACATCCCAAAGTACCATAGACTTCGAAGATTTCCTATCAATAGATTCTGCTGGATCTACGTCACTGTCCTACACTCGGTCTGCTCTCATTGAAGAGTTATATTATGAAGCTCTGCCCATCCTGAACGAGGCCCCAGTCACGACTTCTAGGGATTGGCGCGTGTCAGCTCTCGCCTTGGAAGCGGTTGCACTACAAGCACAACAAGTCGGAGAATCTTTCCGCCCTGAGCTAATAGATGCTCTATACCCAGTCCTCAGATTCTTGGCTTCAGGCAACACGAGTCTTCAGAACCACGCGATGGCATGTCTCAACATTCTTACTACAGCGTGCAACTATCCCGATACGAGCACTATGCTCATTGAAAACGTTGACTACCTCGTCAATTCCATTGCTCTGAAACTCAACACGTTTGATGTATCACCTTATCCTCCGCAAGTGCTGCTCATGATGGTAAAGTTATGCGGTGCCAACTTGATTCCTTACCTGGACGATCTGGTTGATTCGATCTTTGGAATCCTGGATATGTATCATGGGTATCCAAGACTAGTCGAGTTGCTCTTTTCGACCTTGTCAGCTATCGTGCAAGAAGGCGTGAAGAAACCAGCTTTGCTATCCATCACAAGCGGCAAAGAAGGAGAATCTATTAATCATCGGAAGCGTCAGTATGAGCCTCTTGTTGTATCTAAAGTGGCGGAGGACTTGGCATCTCGCAGGGCCAAGAGAGCTCGTTATTCAGAAATGGATTTGGATGAAGATGGGAAAATGCCGTCGCACCCACAGCGGCCATGGGCAGCAGCACTTGATGGTCCCGAGCAGCCACGGGAGGATCTAGAATCTCTTCCCGACTCATTCGAAGCAGAGGAATCAGACGGCCCACTACCACCACCGCGAGAGCCAGAAGATGCTCAGAAACCGCTAAGCCGATCTCACACACTTCTGTTGCATATTGTCAAGTCGATACCGCCACATCTTTCTTCCACATCGCCGTTCCTTCGCCGTTCTCTTCTTTCGATTCTCAACCAGGCACTTCCGATCTTTGCCCTCGATGAAAACAGTTTTCTACCGCTTATCAACGACCTTTGGCCTTCAGTATCCGCAAGGATTGCCGCGCCTGCCTCATTGATGACAGACACTTTGTCTACGTCGGGCAGGGCAGCCTCTACCTCCACGGCAATTACGAAAGCATCCGACAATACCGGCAATGAAGCTGATATCAAAGAAGAGACATTCGTAATCGCTGCCGCATGTGCTGCTGTCAACACAATGTGCGAATGTGCAGGCGACTTTATGGCATCCCGCGTGGAGAATGAATTCCCGCGCTGGAAGCGACTCTATACTCGCGTATGGGAAAAGGTCCTTATAGATACAGAACGAGTAAAGGAGCGCCGCATTCAACGTCTGCGGCAACTTCCTTCTGATGCAGATAAATCAGATCCCTCAAAAATCTCTCAAGAAGAGCTGGGCTTTGCTCTTAGTCCTGGCTTCTCTTCAAGCGGGCCTGAGGCTCGTTCATTTACTCCACATCACACTCTCTGGCGGGCCCTCAGATCATTGTTCATTACCCTTCTTACACATGTTCGCCTTCCACTGGCTGTCGGTGATGAAATATGCGATTTCTTGGGTTCGTGGATTTCGGCCTTCGGGGGTCCAGACTATTATACCAGTTCACGATTACACCGGCAAACAGAAGCAAAAGAGACCGAATTCCAAAGCGTGGAAAGTGCAATCAATGCCATGGAAAGCTGGAACAGCGACCTTACATGGTTTATCTTCCAGCAAGCCAGAGCGCGCAATATTGCAGCTACCGAAAAGCCTCGACCACCAGCCGTATCGATATCCAGTAATCCGCGTCTGCCTGCAACCCTGATGAAATATGCGCAGAGCGAGAAGCTGAGATTTGCAGAACTAGTCTTCTAGGATTCCTAACAGTGCATGGTCCCACTAGAATTGGTCACGAGCATGTAAGCCTAGTTGGAAATATGTATAGAAGCATGAAAGTCCATTTCTTTTTATTTCTCTTCTACAACAACGACAGTATCGTAATTCGTAATAACTTACTCATCGTGAATTTCTAATCAATGCTTGGGTCACACACGCAAGGATTCCCCTGAACCGAACAAGCTGACTTAGCGTTTTGATTGGCGGCTCAACAAGTGCTATATTCGTGCTCATAGCCGATTATCACGTTAACCCTGGCCAGGTTTCCCCATCCCAGTCCGTCTTCTAGTCTTATCTGACTAATTAGCCCCCCTTCCTCATCTTGTTGTGACTGTGTGGCTATACATAACTATCGAAAGTGCTTTGTTGATTTGTAATAAACCAAATCTGTCCGTGGCGGGGTCCGAATGCTGCAATTGAACCCCGCAATGATGACGATCCATCCCTTACCTGACGGTGAGGTCAGTGGATATAAAAAGGAGTGTGCATCCAGCTCGATCATAATGAAGCGGATCATCTTAGTCTTTATATCTATCAATCATACCAATTGCGATATTCGCCATGGCCGACAAACTGTACATCGCCGAGACCCCTAAGGAGGTCAAGGAAGCCAGGGGCCTCCACCTCATCACACAAAGCACACCCAATGGCCAGGCCACACAGATCATCCTAGAAGAATTGGCAGATGTTTACGGTACTGAATGGACTACGACTCTGATCAATATCTCGACGAACGAGCAGAAGAAAGAGTGGTTTCTCCGTCTTAATCCCAATGGCCGTATTCCCACTCTAGTCGACAACACGCGATCGCCGCCGTTCCCCGTGATAGAGACATCGGCTCAATTGCTGTATCTGGTCGATACATACGATAAGCAGCACAAATTTGGATTCAGTGATGAGCTGGAGCGCAGCGAGGCCATCCAGTGGTTGTTCTTCTGGCATGGAGGTGGCGCTCCCTACCAGGGCCAGGTGAACCATTTCACTAGGGTCGCGCCTGAGAAGATTCCTTGTATGTTCACCTAGGTCTCCTTTCTATTACTTTATAATCATCCAACTAACTCTGCACGCGTCTAGATGCTATCACCCGATTCAGGAACGAAACTCTTCGCGTCTTCGGCGTTCTTGAGATTCATCTCTCCGGCAAGTTCACGGGCGAGCCACGAGAATATCTGGCTGGAAAGGGCAAGGGCAAGTACAGTGTGGCAGACATCAAGACATGGCCGTGGGTCAAGAACTGGGAACGTAGCGGCTTCACGAAGGAAGAAGTGTCGGAATTCCCTCACCTTCTGAAGTGGATCGACCGGATTGCTGCACGGCCAGCGGTGCAACGTGGTATTGGAAGCAAATACAGTCAGTAGAGTCAGCAGTTTTCGAATTCAAATACCACATGAATCAATTAGCCTTGATCTTGTTGTGCTTATCATCCCGTTGACTGCGGATAAGATTCCCCGGAAATTCCTAGGATGTTGTACTTTTCCGAGGCACTGATTATTAACCGTAGGAAAACAAACGAATATAAATAAACTTTAAGAGCCCTGTCACAGCTCTAGCTAACCGTCTGAGATAGTCAGTGCACGTGGTGATAAGTCTGTGTAGCTGGAGGGGGATCTTGAAGTTGACATATTGAGACTTAGTATGTATGACAAAGAACACTCTACTATACCTGTTCACTGTGAGAATGAACTCCATTAAACAATAATATCGCCATTAGCTCAGTCATGAATTCTTTCAGAGGCAGACTAAATCTCTGCATTGTACAGTCTGGACTCTGTCATGTCGAGTTGAACCCCGCAGTCAAGAGATCAAAAGTGGGGAGTAGCCAGATAATGGGAGAACTTCGAATTGGCCCAGCTTCCTGACTCAGTACCCCGATATACACTTTTAGCTCAGCGCAATGACTATCGACCCGTATTATTAGCGCAAATTAGTCAACCCAAAGACTAAGAATTTAGAGAAGGACGGGTCTCCGTGCTTTTGCACCCGATACCTAGATGCGCTGGCGGATTGTAGAGAGACACCCCCAACATTCGACAGCATAGTCATCAAGGACGACGTCTGTCTTCGATGGCGAGAGATTCTCCTCCACAATATACTCCGGGTAGTCCGCGTCCGTACCGATCTAAACGGCGTCGTCCGTGTGATCGCTGTCGCCATCGCAAGTTGGGGTGTCGCATCGATCATGACCCTCCATGCGAACGTTGCAAAGCAGCGCGGGTGGACTGCACTTTTGTTCTGGCAGTTGAGCCCCGGTCGAATAAAACAAAGAGACAAGAGCTCGACTTGGGAAGAGAGATGCTCAATTGGGATACCCTAGCGGCATCTGAAGGATTTCCAGACAGTTCGCTGGATCGTTATAGCGACTTCACGCCTGAGCTACCAACGGATGAAGATGTTATGGAAGACGTGTTATCGCCACAGGTTTACCAGGGAGAGTCATTTCCAACGGAGAATCAATCTAGTAATGATGCGCATGCTGCAGATGTTGGAGGCCCATTGGATCTGTCTCCCGCATCTTCCTCAATCATTTCGAATTCACCACCACAAGGTGTCTCTTCTGAGAACGCGCACACCGAAGACCATGGGTCAACGAATCACTCTCTTGATGAAATGCAAGACTTTACAGCACAATTATTTGGAATATCTGCGGAATCGGATCCATGGCTACTACGACACTGCCGTTTCGATGAACATGGTCTGCGCAGGTTCTACAAGCTGCACTTCCGGAATGTGGCCAATACCCGCGAACCAGAACAGGTCCCTGTCCATTTCATGATTGCTTCAAATGACCTTAAAGAAGGATTCAAGAATGATACTGCTCCATCTACTTCAGAGCATGATCTGAGAACTGCATTGGAGAATCTCATTCCCGCGGAAGATGGTCGCAGATTGTTCAAACTGTGAGTATACCAATTTGCTATCAAGTTCCAGATTGATGGCCTAGTTGTTAATAATTTTATAGGTTCTTAACGCATATATTTCCTTTGTTTCCGGTTTTATCACGTTCTCAGATACGAGTCATGATGCCATCCTTATTGCCAGAGGTTTCTGAGCTTCAAAAAATTCCCACGCATTTACTAGCAGCGGTTTATGCTTCTTCTATACCATTTGTTCCTTACGACAGTTACCTGTGCGTGTCAAATGTTTACAAGAAGCCGCCAGCAGATCAGGTATGGAAGATCGCCTATTGCGACATTCAGATACACATGCACAACCCCCGTCTTTCGGTTCTTCAGGCAGCACTTCTCTACCAACACAAACCTCGCTCCGGTTCCTCAAGCGCTGTTGCAGATACACCTTTCCATTCATCATTCATGGGAAGTGCAGTTGGTCTTGCGACCTCTTTAGGGCTACACCTGGACTGTCAGGACTGGCGCATTCCAGCCTGGGAGAAACGGCTGCGAAGGAGGTTATGGTGGATAACATTTTCAGAGGATAAATGGCGCAGTCTTTCATCTGGGCGTCCCTCGTTTATCAATCGCGACGACTGGCAAGTGTCCGAACTCACAGATGACGACTTCGAAATGGATAGTCTGCCATCAGATCTCGACACAATCTTGAATGTGTCGAGCAACGAGATACAGCAAGCGCTGCCGTTCCGTCTTCTTTGCAACCTAACACAGATTGCAGAAGACGTCTATAAATCTTTCTAGTAAGCCGTCCATTCCAGAAATTCACGTTATACGTGGATATCTCAAGCTAACTTGAGTGCCACAGCACCGTGCGTACTATTGGAGAACTCTCTACCAACATCCGTGCTTCACTGGAGACGGTTCGCCCTCTTCGTGGAAGACTGAGTCGATGGTACGCTTCTCTACCAGAATCCCTACGGCTACGCAAGAGATTCGAATCAGAACCTTCTATTGAAGAGGTGGGATTGACGGCTCCAGTCCATTTTGCCTATTTGACCTTGGAGCTCTACCTCTACCGTGCTGTTCTACGTCCGTTGGCAAGAAGCGGGCCAGCAGGGCCTCAATGCGTTGCGCTGGATAATTCTGCAACGCCAGAAGATTTTACAATAGATCCAGACATTCGCGCTGGCGCAGAGGCAGTCATCGATGCAGCCGAGAGATGTGCAGAAGTAGTGATTGACTTCGTCACGAATCTGAACTCGTCTGATTTCTGCGGATTTTGGTATTCTTGTAAGCATTCAATTGCACCTGCTCGGATACATAGACGTGTCAATTAACGTACTGTATAGGGTCACGAGTCGGCTTCGCTGTCATGTCGAATTTCGTCGTGCTGCTGCTCATCCAAGCACCGACGGAAGCCCGAGCAACCAAAGCTCGTAGGCTGGTGGAAAGATGGAGAAAGGTCCTCCGCCTACAGAGCAGGTATCACGAACAGATGAACTTGGGTCTGCTGAGGCTGGACGCAATGCACTGGATCGGGATCGATGAGACCTTTAGGCTCTCCTCCCGTGTTGATAACGCAATACATACCAATGGTGCCATCGAGTAGGATGCGCATTTCCTTATATTTTGCAAAATTGCCATGTCTGCTTAGATGCAGCCTAAGACTGGCGCGTGCTGAGGCCTACGAACCTGAAATATTTTGGGTACGCGGAACGCCGACATCATCCTCTCTAGGGATCTAGGATGACTATACACGTTGGATATAGTGCCCCGGGGAAAGAAGATGCTGCTGAGATTTAGGAGGACTCCGGGAATTGATGTCAGACCTTCTATCGTGAGGTGGATTGTCGCATGAGCCTTCTTTGCAGGTCTACTAACACGACAGGAAGTGGACTCCGAGGAAATCGCTATCTATCGACCTGCTTCCACAGTTAAGACAAAAGGAACATGATACCTTTCAACTATCGAAGGAAGATGTACCTAGAGCTGATGGATTCCTGATTCCTCTCTCTAGGTTTTCCAGAAAATCACATGAGGAGCTCTTATTCACTACTTCTGTCTGACTAGAAGCGTCCAATAATGTACGAAAAGCATCCAGATGGATGACAACTGATGCGATGTCCTAAACGGATTGACATCTAAACTGGAATATCAAGGATCCAGTCGAGGTTTTTTTTCATCTCAAATCAGAGCGGCACTCATTTCTATACACCCAATCCCATATCCATCGCCACCAAATCAACAGTACCAACATCACGAACCAACCTATTTCGCGGCCCCTTACCAGTCCAAAACCACAACTCTACGCGAAAAGCCCTTACCAAAAAACACAATACACCGAATCTCCATCTCCGGACTAAAATCCGTTTATTCAGATTTTCTCCTCTATTCGCTCAATCCTGCTGATATGAGACCTTTGCATCATGATGCGCTCGGGAGGCGTTTTGACGTCAAGGGTGTGCAAAGTTAAATATTAATATAAGACAGCATGGCTCACTGAACTCTATAGAGTTCGCCATCATAGTTCTCGTCCGTGTACGAAATAAACGATTCCATTCCCAACGGAGAAGGAGAATAGAAAATAGTTCGGAAATCCTCACAACCCAACCTATAATACATCCAAATCGATATCAATCCACACCCACAACCTTCCACCACCACCATCATCATCGAACCAGTATGTCCACAAAACAACCTCTCCCTGGCGACTTCAACCAACCACGCGAAGAAGCCTCCGACGTCCTCCGTGAAGAAGACCCCGCTCAAAGCCGCGCGGATCCTCACATCGCCCAGGAGCGCCACGGGAAGAGACGAGCTCAACGCGCGGGCACGGCGAATAAGCACTCGGGACGGAGTGGATCTGCAGCGAAGAGGTTGAGTCGGTCGAGGTCGAAGAGTGCGAATAGGGCGAGTTCGAGAGGGAAGCCGGATTATAAATATGCTTATTATTAGGGGAGTGGTGTTTGAGCGGCGGTGTGATGTTTCACGGCTGTGAGAGGATTGGGGTTGACGGAGTGAGGAGGATGACGTGTGAGGGATAAGAGGTTAGGAAGATGAAGACGGAGTGTGCGTGGATGTATATGTGTATAATCTATTACTCGTTGGCATAATCTATATCGTGATTTGGTCTGGTGCAAGGTATGGTAAACATTGTGGAAGATTTGTACACGGAGAGACTATGAGATTACTAAGCCTCTTGAAGGCCAATATCACTACGTCAGTGGAAGATAGCAGAGTAGGGATTATATTGATATTGTTTGCTGTCCTATTACTTGGAGTTGAAAGAACTCGAGTTTAAAACAAGCAGTAATCAATAATCAAGCACTAGGTTTCGCGGTAAGGACTGCATTTTCCGAGCGGAATGATGATCTCCAAGGAACGACATGCTCACGAACAGTATCTGGAAAGCGGTAAGAGAGTTGGAAGAAACTTGAGTTTCACGTCAATCTAATCCTCTTCCTCACTCTCCTCGTCGCTCTCCGCATTCTCGAGCCATTCCAGGAACTTCTCGGCGGCCTTGCGGACCTTCTTGCTCGTCGCAGTGTCGACGTACTTCTTGCTAGCCTTAGAGCCCCAGGCCTTGAGCACATCCTCAGACACGAGATCGTGCTGATAGTACTGGAGCAGGATAGCAGGGACCTGCGGGATAAGCTCAGGGTGTTCCTTGCCGACAAAGCGCTCCGTACCACCGAGGAAGGCCTTCTCGTGGCGCTCGGAGGTAATCATCTTCTTGAGCATAGAGGCACGGCTAGGGATCTGCTTGACAATCTTCTCGTCAAAGATGGTCTGTGCCAACACTGTCAAGGTCTTGTGCTTGGTCTCGATGCCTAGTTCCTTGGCCTTCATGTAGATTTCAATGTCGCTGACCTCGGCAACACCACCTTCCTTTCCTTCCGCGGTGCTGATGATCCAGCTTCCAAGCTGGTCATAGGCGCTGGCACCCTCGCCTTCTTCCTCATCAGCATCTTCAAAGACAAGCGCACGCTTGAGATCCGAGGGAAGCTCCTTGGCACGGGCTTTGACGGCCTCTTCCGAGACGTCAACAGCCCACTTATCGTCGTCACCGTTTTGGTCGAGTTCCTTAGCCTCTGCGTTAATACGGCGGGTAAGTTCGTCATCACTGTTTGCCTCGATGGCCAGGTCTTCCGCCTCTCCCTCTTCAGAGTTGTTGCTATCGCCTGGGCTGCCGTCTTTATCTCCGTTTTCTGTCGCGTCACTCTTTTCCTTGTTCCGTTCACGGCGGCTCTTCTTGGTGGACTTGTCCTTCTTGCCCTTGGCAGGTTGGTTCCTCAGAATGAAAGTGCTCAGCTTCAGACGAGGGTCAACGTCGGAGCGCTGACCACAAGCCTTGCAGTCAAGTAGGATCCGACCGTCTTTGATGACCACATCGGTTTCAGGGTTCTTGCACTTCTTGCAAAGCACAAACTTGGAGATGAACCCGTCCAGGTAATCCTGGAGCTTAGGGGCATCATGGGCACCGTTGATGATCCAGCGATCGTCAGTAGGCTTAGCGTTGGCCTGAGCGCCCAGCTCGAATCCGAAATACTTGATGACATAAGCTGGGGGCCGGCTCAGCGACTGAGCGACCGAGTTCAGGTTGACAACGACGGTCTTGATACCGTTGCCTTTACCCTCGATCTTGGACTGGAGCTTCTCCATCTTGTAGCGGTAAAAGGGATCGGTAACATCCCGACGGATATTGACGGTGGCCATTGTTGCGGTAGTGGTCGGATCGTTTTCACTAATTTAATGAAGCAGGCGTTCTGGCGGAGCGGACAAAAGGAATCTGAACCAAGATGGTTTTGTTGGAACAAGACATGCGTCACGAATTTTTCTTCTTTTAGATAGAAGAATCGTTATGAATAGAGACTGTTGTCGACAGACGTTTGACAAAGCGGAAATGGGCAGCCCGGCAGGTTTCAACCGCAGGATCTCGAATGTATACTACAAGGTTTCCGCGCGAAGCGAAAAGTTTGCAGCTTGAGCGGCAGATGGTGATCGAAATCGTTCACGCAGGACGAATACATAGACAGGTTGCTCGACGTCGATATGTGGCTTTCTCTGGCAAGGGAAGAGAAACCAACGGATGGTTCTTGCTGTCGTCCGTCACTCGCGGACACGGTGACGGGAGAAAAAGCTGTGAAGACTAAACTGAGCTGCACTGAGGCGTGAGCGTGGCAGCTAAGATGCCAGTGATAAATTCAGAAGCGTCAAGTGTTGGGATGACAGTGAAGTCGACGGTGGAAAACGTCGATGGCAAAAGACACGTTGTGTGGAGGAAGAAGAAATTTAACGGTAGGGAAAGGAAGACACCGGAGTTTATAGTGAGAGGCTGCCTCCGCCTGCTGGGAAGGGCGATCCTGGTTGGTCCGTTGGAGGCTGGCTGATTCAGCGCCGCACGTGCCACCCGGTGGTGACTTCTGGAATGGTGGCTTCGCTTCCTTATCCTGTTTTGGTAAGATGTGGCACGTGCCACTGACAGAGCTCTCGCGGGGGAGGAAAGTCTTGGCAGATGGTGATGCTCGTGGGGAGAGTCCAGGAAAGGATCGAGGAGAGTTAAGACCGGTCTTTATGGTTGTTTTTGTATATATTGCTGATAAAAGCATTTCACTGGGAAATCTCAGCCTGTAGCATATAAACATACAGTCATTTTCTTTCTCGGGTAAGATCCAATTCCGTTCTTTCAAAGTCTTTCAAGCATGCTGCCCCGCACCACGCTGCTACTTTCTCTGCGGGATTATGTCTCGCCCGGGGTAACAGACCCCTGCCGATCCAGACGATCTTTATACTTCATCAGGTGCAGCTCTGTGATACGTTACTCCCACTGATATATTCTGTCCTGTTTGTCCTTATCCCCATCCATCAACCGGTGTATAAAATCCCCCTCCACATAGTTCCCAGACCAACTCTCTGTGAGAACATCTTGGCAGCCTCAATTTAGTTCAATGGTCACTGATTCATCTTAGGATTTAGCTAGGCCGTTGACTGTTACTCTCTCACCTCATCTAGTCATCTCGAGCCATATTTCAGAGTTGTACTGTCCTGTCTTACCGTCTTCCTTCTCTCTAAGGAGCTCCGTTCACTATGGCTGTCAACCTGTCCTTGTATCTAGTGACGGACTCAACGCCCGCGATCCTCAAGGGACGAGATCTTTTCCATGTCGTGGAGGAGTCGCTAAAAGGGGGTGAGTTAAAACCGTGGCAGGCCACCATCTGATTTCACGCCGTTAACCTTGCAGTCAGGAGTCACGATCGTTCAGTATCGAGAGAAGCACGGCGACACAGGGGTCATGATTAAGACAGCAAAGAAACTTCATGAAATCACGAAGGCTTACAATGTGCCATTGATCATCAATGACCGCGTTGATGTGGCTGTGGCAGTCGGGGCTGAAGGTGTCCACCTTGGACAGGACGATATGAGTAGGCTACACCTCTATCAACCCAGTCCTTTGGATATGGACTGACCAAAGACAGATGTGGATGATGCGAAGAAGCTACTTCCGGAGAACGCCATCGTTGGTGTCACTGTCGCCTCAGTTGAGGAAGCTAAGCGAGCGGTTGAGCAGGGCGCCGATTACTTGGGTATTGGGACCATGTTTGCAACACCCACGTAAGTAAATCGATGCCGGACGTAAGCCAACTGAACCTCGTTAGCTGGACTTCTGATGCAAATTCCAATCTCATATCTCGTACCCACGGAACTGATATTCAGCCAAACAGGAAGAAGGATACGAAATCTATCATTGGCACGGCCGGCACTAAACAGATCTTGAACGCTCTCGCGGAGATAGATCGTCCAGTTGGAACCGTTTCTATAGGTGGAATTAATCACTCCAACGTTCAACGCGTCATCTACCAATCACAAGGCACTAAGAAAGGCCTGGACGGCGTTGCGGTTGTCAGTGCTATCATCGCCGCAGAGGACCCCCGAGCAGCAGCTTCAGAATTATACAAACGCATTAGCACCCTTCCCTCATTCGCAAGCATTCCACCACCTCTACGCGAGAACGAAGCCGCGTTGTTGTTGAAGGATGTCCCATCCATCGTCGCTAAAGTGGCGACTAACCGTCCACTGGTCCACAGCATGATCAACTTTGTCGTCGCCAACTTTGCTGCCAACGTCGCTCTCTCCATGTAAGTTGGAACAGTCACCCATGCCTCTACAAGATTCACCATTAATAACACAACATCAGCGGTGCTTCGCCAATTATGGCTCCCTACGGCGAGGAGGCTAGTGATCTCTCTTCCCATGGAGGAGCTCTCCTCATCAACATGGGCACTCTCAACGGGGAGAGTGTCGCTAACTACCTCAAGGCAATGCTAGCATACAATGGGGGCGGAAACCCCGTTATCTACGATCCCGTCGGAGCTGGGGCGACCAAGGTTCGCAAAGCTGCCGTCAAGCAGCTCATGGCCGGAGGCTACTTTGACCTGATCAAGGGTAACGAAGGTGAAATCAGGGAGGTCTTCGGCAATAGTGCTGAACAGCAACGGGGTGTCGACAGCGGACCGAGCACCCTCAACAACCGTGAAAAGGCTACTCTAGCCCGAGACCTTGCCCGCCGGGAACGTGAGTCGTCTGAAATCTAAACATCTTCCTATCATTGACTGACCACCTCCTCGTCCAGGTAACTGCGTCCTTCTGACTGGAGATGTCGACTATCTCAGTGACGGAAACCGGATCTTTGCCGTTGGCAATGGTCACGAACTCTTGGGGCAAATCACCGGAGTATGTGTACACTCTTTCCCCTTCTTGCGAGACTAAAGAATCCCACAATATGAACCATTTTTTTTACTGACCACGAAACTATCCCACAGACCGGCTGCGCTCTAGGTACCGTCTCCGGTGCCTTCCTGACCGTCCACCGAACCGACAAACTCCACGCCGTCCTCTCTGGACTCCTGATGTTCGAGATTGCTGCTGAGAACGCAGCTGCAAAGGAATACGTACGGGGGCCGGGCAGCTTCATCCCCGCTTTCCTCGACGAGCTCTACGCCATCCGTAAAGCCGCCCTTCGCGGAGACGAAAGCTGGTTCGCTGGCCGGGCTAAGGTTCAGGAAATCCTCCTATAGTTCAGACTTCGACAAGCAATGACTCTGGATGAATCATGATAACGCAGTGAGGTGGCAGAAGTGCCCTCACGTCTTTTCATGGCGTAGGGATGCCCATTCCTTGTTTCTCATAGGATATCAAATCTAGCCAGTCATTTCAGATCTACATCACCATCTGAACCCGGGAAGCAAAAAAGACATATAGCATAGATAAATTCAATCGCAAGATACTTCTAATAATATAGATATTCCCTTCCTGTAAAGGTATATATATTGCGAAATCTTCTCGCTCAGCGAAATCCGGAACCAATCAAATCTTACAGAAGACTTCCAACGCCGCCCTCGTCTGCTCCTTCGTCTCCTTAACCAGTCCACTGACAGCCTTAAACTCTCCCCTCTTTGCATCTCCTAAAATCTCAAACAATAGACTCTCACTAGTCGTCACGATGGCCCCGGCATCCCGCAATCGTGCCAACGCAATGCCCCTCTCACCGTCATTACAACTACTCACTGCATCCGCGACCACATATACCCTGTGTCCGAGTGCCAGGAGATCTAACGTCGTCTGCGTAACGCAGATGTGCGTCTCGATACCCACGATAATAACATCAAGAGGTGTGTTATTACCAGAAGGGGCCGTCTCCGGGAGCAGGGCCCGGATCTCAGGTGTGAGCATCGAGAACAAGGTCTTGTCAACATCAGCGCGCAGATTCGGTCCAGTGAGATATGGTTTTAGTTCAGAGACAGTGTCGCCGAGACGGGAGCGGGATTGTGTCGTGACGAAAATGGGAATCTGGAGCGGGACAGTGACTTTGAGGAGTTTCTCGGTTGTGGAGATGCTAGGGAGTGTTCCTTTGTTATTAGACTTTGCAGGGTATAACAAGAATAAGATGAAGGAATTGGAAACTCACAGCTTGGGATACTCGAAGATCGCGGGTCTGAACTTCTCCTGGATATCGCAGATGCTGTTTCCAGATCACCTTGTTAGCTGGATATTGTCATATACTCGTAGAGAGCAACCCAAATAAAAGCAGTCGAAGTAGGGGACTCAATCGCAGACATACAAGAGCGCCGGATTCCCTGTGTAGTTCACCAGAGCATATTAGCGTTCTGTCCAGCCAATTCCAGAGATATGGATACATAAATAGTAGCTCCCCTAGCTCAGAAATATAAAGAAAGACATACTGATCCGCGTAGCCCTCGTAATCGCCGCCATCGTACCCAATGTTCGCCTCCCAGTGGTTCAGTCAATGCTGGTTTCTTGAGGACTTCTAATCCGATTCCTGCTCGCGAAGGTGCTGGTAAAAAGTGTGGATACAGCTGTCGCTGTAATTAATGCTCTAGTCGAATAACAAGGGCGATGTTACGGTGGACGGAATATTGACTTCGAGGTGACCCTGAACAAGGCGAGCGGGGAAACGGAGACGCTGCGGAGGAACTCGGCGGGGAGAAGGACGCCGTGCGGGGAAAGCGGAAAGAGAGCTGCTGGACGCTGTTCGGCCGAGTCAATCCGAGCTTATTTTTTCCGAGGTATAAGGCCTTACAGGAAAGTGCTTTGTCTGGCATGCACTTATTATATAAATACCAACCAGAAGGACGGTATATTGGCTTTAATTCTTCCGATACCCAGTTACATGCTAGAGCTCATCGGCAGTGCCTTATCTACTGATGCGAGGTTCACCGCTCTGCTGCTTCAGTCTAGTGGGCACGATGAAGCTGCAAAGAGTGTGATATCATTTTGGAACTACATTAATGATCATGCTTAAGTATTCTTTTGTTCGTCCATGATTGGAAGATCACTACTAAATCGACATGTTTTATTGTTCTCTCATTTGTCCCTTGCACCATGTCAAATAGAACCGACCAAGTGCAACATTGCCTCTATATAGTTCTGACAGAGTCTGGCGAAATGTGTTCTATTCAGGAATCTAATAACTATTATTCCAGTTATAACTCGCTTCTGTCTTTGGGCAGTAGCAACAGAGCTCTTCTTTACTTTATTAGGATCTCGGTTGATAGGCAAGCGCAGATGGCCACCACTGTACAATAGTATACATGTTTATATTACTTTCTAGTATGAGAAGATCTAAAATTGATATTTGGGCAAAGAGTAAATTATTCCGGGCAATATGGAGCCGACATTTCATCGTGTTCAAGATTCCAAGTCACCTCCCAGCACCGTATAGCTAGAATATCCCGGAAATAGACCTCTGAATTTTCCCGCAGGACCAAGCTACACTATATCCTATTTACCCGGAGACTAAATAAATAATAAGACTCTTTGCAGCCGCAATGTCAGGCCTCAATCGGTACGTAACTCCGTTCCTGAGCATGATTCCTGCAGTGCTCACAGTTCTCGCCGTCAGTGCTACTGCACTAGCGACCAACAGCACCTATACCAATCCCATCCTACCGGGCTTCCACCCTGATCCCAGCTGTATCTTTGTGCCTTCATGGAACGAGACTTACTTTTGCGCTTCGAGCAGTTTCAATGCTTTCCCAGGAATACCGATCCATGCCTCGCGGGACTTGCAGAATTGGAAACTCATCGGCAATGCCATCTCACGGCGGGAGATGCTGCCTGCATTAGCAACCACGAATCGAAGTACGAGTGGGATCTGGGCACCTACTCTGAGATATTGTGAAGAGGAGGGCAAGGGGAGATTTTGGATCAGTACCACGTTGGTTTTTGATGACTTGCCGAAGGATAATGTCTCGAGATGGGATAATTTTGTTATCAGCACGGAGGACCCCTATGACTCCACTAGCTGGACGGATCCTGTGCATTTCAAGTTTGGTGGTTACGATACGTCTCTTTTCTGGGACGATGATGGACAAGTGTATGTTGCAGGTAGTCATCAGTACACGGTCTGGCCGGGTATCCAGCTTGCGACGATAGATCTGAAGAACGGAAAAACAGGCCCATGGTCGAACCCATGGAATGGCACTGGTGCTCTTGCACCAGAAGGGCCCCATATCTACAAGAAAGACGGTTTCTACTACCTCATGCTAGCGGAGGGTGGCACTGGACTCGGCCACAGGGTTACTATGGCCCGTTCCCCTCAGGGAATTCAAGGACCATATGAACCAGCACCGCATAACCCCCTTTTGACCAACGCCAACACGACATCTCTCTTCCAGACGGTTGGCCATGCAGACCTGTTCCAAGATGCCCGCGGTAATTGGTGGGCTGTCGCGTTGTCCACCCGATCAGGACCCCAGTTCCTGAATTACCCGATGGGGAGAGAAACTATCTTAACTCCTGTCACCTGGGGTCGAGGTGACTGGCCGATCTTCACGAATGTTAGTGGAACGGAGAGCGGATGGGAGCTTCCACCACCAACTTTGGTCTCCGAAGGCGAAGGCCCATACGTCGATGCTCCAGATTACCTTATTTTTCCCAGGGGGTCCTCCATACCAGAACAACTCGTGCATTGGCGCCTCCCGACACTGGATACCTACCTCGTCTCCCCACCTGGACATGACAATTCACTTGTGTTGCTCTCCTCTGTGTTCAACCTAACAGCGTATGATGGATACTACACTGGAGGACTGGGCCAAACTTTCATCGGACGACGCCAAACGGACAATCTATTCACGTACACCTTAGACATTAATGCCTCCAACCTCCGCGGAGAAGAAGACGAAGTAGGCGTGTCCGTATTCCTAGTCCAGAGATACCATTTCGAGCTGGGAATTGTCCTCCTTGCTTCATCTTCAAATTCAACTGCCCTAACGCCTCATTTCCGCTTCCGCGGAATCTCTAACACCTCTATTCCAGATAGCATCACTCCCTTCCCATCCTACATATCCCTTGACACCCCGGTAACTATGGAAATCAAAGCTTTCAACTGGACGCACTATTCGTTCTCCGCTGGACCTCGCGATCAGCGACATCTCATGCAGACATATGGATATGCGAGGGTTGCCCAGACGAGTTGGGGATTTACAGGGACACTCGTGGGACCATATGCCACTACGAATGGGAGAAATGGAAGTGTTAATGCGGCTTTCAGTGTTGCTGTTAGTAATTGGACGTATATTCCGCAGGGTCAGGTTATTAACTAGAGAGGTGATACTCAGTCCTTAGCAAGTTGCCTGAAATATATAAACAGATTACTTTAGCTACTGAACAGAAAATCAATGCACAAAGTTCAACTTTCCAAACCATGACTAATTTATCTCAATCTCAATGGTTAATTAGCGTCGTAGGGAGGAGCATCATGGTAGGTAGTGCATTAAAAAGAGCAATTTGGAGTTATAATTAGCCCAGAAAGGTGATCGAGCCTCGCAATTTCATAACGTAGCAGTTCTGCTTCAATAAAGACTTTACTTTTTAGAATGTTCAGACTTGTAAAAACGTGTGTGTTGAAGAAAGGTAAGGTGCGGGTTAGAGACTTCTCCATGAATACCCCAAGTCACCCGCTCACTCGACATTTGATTCCCTCGCAAAAGCCAATGTAATTACTTTGCTCAGAAGAGGAACTCTTCAGAACAGCATAGCAGGGATATTCTGTTCAGAATTCCATTCACGATCACGTTTTCGACAACTAATGCAATAAAGTCAGTCGGATACTAGCACGTTCTGGATTCAAAGTAGAGAATAAAAGACGAAAAGAGGAGATTTACAAATTGAAAAACTTCGTGGAGAATCGATTCCTACCTAGACCATTGAATCTTTATCAAGCCGGTTTGTCGGCGATGTGGTTTGAACCCTATGATCCTTCGAATATGTCAAGAAAGACAGCTCCAGAAGGGATAGTTACTGATCTGGGGAACCTTACAGAATTAGTTGTAGAACCACTACATGGTCCATTGCCCATCTGTGAAACATGGTGCTGCCAACGTGCGCGCAAAATATCCATTACCACATGCCACAACCTACTTTCCACAGTCTCCGCTGCACTTGCAGGTTGGACTGCTGCGAGAATAATAGACAGACGCAGAATACGCTTGAAATCGCCCAACGTATTCCCAAGCTGCGGATGAAGAATTCTAGGGATTCCTTGATTGTCTGTGTCGAATTGTTCTGTCTTCCAGAAGAGACCATCATTTTCAGTTCCTGTTCTCTGTGATGGAGATACATTAGAACCCAGTTCATCTGGATCATCACCACGTCTCTTGATTTCATAACACGCATTCCGAGACGCCCTCATGAGATCGTCTCTCAAGGCAAAGCAAAACAGAGTTGAAGCAGACATCGCCTGTACTGAGCTGCAGTCAGCATCCCCTGGGTCTATTAGATACCTATGGGCAAGTATAATCATGGAGGACCACAAAATTCCAAGCCTTAACTCCATTAACATATTTCTCGTAATTCTTTCGGATACTAGCTTTGGAAGAGAAATAGTAAGGGTCTCCGAAGGTACAAGTCGATCAACACCAAAGCGAATATCTGCTTCTGGCCTTGTGATTCTTTCTTCGAAGTAGAATGGGTGCTGAGAATGATTTGCAAATTCTGGACATAGTCCCCAGTTGCATTGCAACCCCAAAGGAATCGGAAACGCTGTACATGTCCATAGCAGTAATTGCATGCACTGCCTTGCATCTTAAGGGTAACGATCTTGGGAATATAGATTGTACTTAACGATTTCGTCCATTGATCATTGTTTTTAGAGGCTGGTCGTTCGGTCAAATCTTCATGTAAGTCTTCATCATCAATGTTTCGTGGGAATAGCTAAGTGATATCAACGATGGGCATTCCTGTCATCAGGGATATCTGGAGGTCCATCTCCCTAATAGTCGTCCAGGGCCTGAGTCTCTGTTCAGTTCAAAGACTGAAACACGGGGAAACGCGCTTGAACAGCAATTGAAACCCAGAGTCATGGTCATGCGGGTCAGGTTTCAGTCAAACACAGGTCAGTTGTGTCTGCCTCGCGATCTAGCGTGGTCAATCGGCCAAGAAGAAGGAGACATCGGAGGCACATATTCGTTAGCTGTATTTCCATCTTAGCGTCTTGGTGTTTTAACCATTCTTCAATCAGGCTGAAGATTCTGCTTCTCGATAGGGAATCTTCATTTATATTATCATGGAATTCGTGGGCGATGACGACAACGGCAGCCAGTTGAGGGATGAAGTTATGAAACCTCCTAGTACGTTCACCCTGTCTGTACTGCAGAAGGCTTCATATTCACGCATAAAGCTTGGTATATGCAGGTTCCTGTATACATTCTCAAAATACTGAAGCAAGTTCATATGCCCATCTGACTGCAAAGTGAGAAGTGCATCGCTTTTCCCTTCTTATAGGATCATAATGAGCGATTCTGCCAAGGCGTCTCTGTCCAGAAGGCCGGTATTCAAACCGATTGCTCCGTAAGGTTATCAGTCAAGTTAGTATGTGATACAGAAGGCATAGGATTGGAAATCAATAAAGGCTATCGCTTACATCATCCATGAGCACTGTCTCCGGAAAAATTTGCTCTCCCGTATGGTGGTAACTGAAGACTGATGAATGCGGTAGACGGCCTTCTGCTTAATGTCTGCCTTAAGAGGTCATGGTCCTAGGGATGGCGTTTGAAATTTTAGAATGTCAAAATTACATACATTTTGACTCCAAAATCTGAAAGAAAAAAATTCTTTTTCATCATTTTAAATCGAACTAATCCCTAACACGTAGAATCTACAAAATGTCTCTTGTTAGAGCAGTTCTTCATTGAACCTTGTGTCTGCAGGATGAACAGAAAGGGTGCCCTCGAAAGACTACTCTGACCAATGACAGGCTGTATGAGATGGCTCATGACAGTGTACTCCGTAATTCTTCATGATATAGCAAGGGTGGAGGATTGGATCGACCTCATCATGAAGCGCCACGTGGAAATGAGACGCTCGGGCCAGGTGTGTCCGAGGCAAGGAGTTCCAACCATTTTCCCTTTTTTTTTCGACTCTCTTCTACCGCGCAAATGAGATAAGAGCCTGGAATATATGAAACTGCTTTATTCTGTTCAGCATTCCTGTTATTCATTATGCGGACACAATTACTTTCTCGTTGATACTTTAAAAGTGATGTCAAGAGCCCCGTTAGCGGACCACCGCGGAGATGTTCCGTTACTTTCGTAGCTGCATTTCTGTCGGCCGGTGTAAGGGCCTGTGCGATATTATTCTTTCCTGACAGGGACTAGAAACGACAGCGCCACAATGTGCCGTTCGCCTGCTAGAGATCTTGTATGGTGTCGAACTGCAACTGCAAACTGACTACTCCACGCTATCGCCCTATTTGCCTGGATTTGGATCCACTAGATAGTTCTTAGCCCCCCGAGACTAGAAGAAATCTGTCTGGTCTCCTGCAGATCACCAAAATGGGCAGTGTTCATGAAAAAGTCTGGCAACCCCGCTCGCATGGATACTTAAAGAAATGAGAGAGTACATTTCAGGCTCTCACAGCTCAAACTGCAATCTGTATCAGTGAAAATACGCATCGATTTGCACCATCGGAGCTATAAGCTGAAAATGGCCCAGAACTTGCCAGTCTCGGCTCCACTAGACATTGATGTAAGCAGATGCCATTGAATATTAAGACCCTGCCACTAATCATGTCACTTTGATCAGGACAATTCCGCATCTGAACCCGACCCCTTCGAAAACCAATCGTCAGTATAGCGGACCAGGGTGTCTCACCATATCTAATAGGATTACAGTCTCAATTCAGCAAGCTATCTATCATCTCTCTCTTCAAGCATACGAAATTACAAGTCCGTTGTCCATCAGCCCTAGGAATGTTTAGAGCTAAATTGACATCTGGTTCCCCACGTACTTTCCAGATATGAGGTTAGTCTTCAGGGTTACAAGTGTTTAGGTTTAGACGTTAACTTCTTTGGTTTTAGAACGGACGTCGCTACCATGCTTTCCATGAAGGCGCCTATGCAGTGGTATGTTGAGCGGAATCTTTAGCTTCAACTATTCTAACTAAACTTCCCACATTAGCCAAATGATGAAGAAGAGCAAGATCGCATGGACCTCGCACATCACATCTACCGCCTTATGCTAAATGGAGACCTTAAGCTTGCACCAATCGACTCACACCCTCAACGTGTATTGGATCTGGGTACCGGTACAGGGATATGGGCTATTCAATTTGCAGAGTATAACAACCCCCTCCTAGCGCAGTAGCGCCACGGTTTCTAGGTTACTGACAAAATAATACGATATTTTATAGTGAGTTTCCTTCTGCACAAGTGATTGGTACTGATTTAAGTCCAATCCAACCGCCTTGGTAACTAAACGACCTTAATATCAGCCTTAGATTAATTGTTTCCTAATCCATCTTTGATGTAGGGTCCCGCCGAATTGTATATTTGAGATCGATGACTTCGAATCACCATGGATTTATCAGCAACCCTTCGACTTTATCTATGGGCGGGAGCTCGAAGGATGTGTTGCAAATGAAGATAAACTCTTCCGCCAAGCCTTTGAACATCTGAAACCCGGCGGATACTTCGAATTTGACGGCGCCCATGCGGTATTACGATCAGACGATAATACCCATGAGAAGGCCGAGAATTTTCGATTATTTGTGGATGAGCTTCGTGAAGCTGGCAGAAAATTGGGCAAATCATTTGATAATGTTCCGTTTTGGAAAGAAAAAATGGAAAAGGCAGGATTTACTGAAGTGACCGAATCGATTGTCAAGGTTTGACCTTTTAATTCAAATTTATAGTATATTAGCTCTGACGCCCGTTTCACAGCTCCCACTTCGCCCATGGCCAAAGGACCCAAATTTGCGGGAGATCGGACGGTTTCAACAAGTCCAGCAGATGCTAGCGGTCGAATCATATGCACCCGGGTTTTTCTCGCGCGCTCTTGGTTGGAGTGAGCCAGAGATACAGGTGTTAATAGCCAAAATACGGAATGAGCTTTCAGAAAAATCGATCCACGCTTATGTTAATTTCCATTTTGTGTATGGGCGCAAACCTGAGTGAATCTGGCATCGTTTGACCTTTTTTTTCTTTTCCCTTCCTTTCCTTTCCTTTCCTTTCCTTTCCTTTATTTGGTGGGGCCGGGGGGGGGGCAACATCTCTACTGCTTCTGTCGCTAGATGACAATCAAAAGTAGAACCCAACCAGCTTGTTGCAGATGGCACGGGACGGTAGTGCTCTAAACAATGATATAGTGGGCTGTGGCTGCCGTGGTTGAGAGCTTTGGTCCAACTTCTCTGGCTCTCTGGACAAGTATCGCCCTTTCGTGAAATGTCGTGCTACTTCGAAGTGTGAATATTCAGTAACCGAGAGGAGATATCGAATACAGGCAGAATTCATACCTTGCCCATCCAGATATCCTCATGGTTGTTCAATGAAGATCCAGGATTGCATCGTTCTGCCTCTTTTGAGGCCGACATGGAGATTGGGGCAGACGATCGAACAGTTCGTGAGTGGTCAATACCGTTTCGGTCGCCTCCTTCGGAGACAGATGTCAAGGGTGAGGCCGTCTGCGACCTCATCTCAGGCAACTCAGCATCTGCTGCTGAACGCTTTATCATCTTAATTTTTATACGAGAACTAGAAAGAGGAAACGTAGGATCAATTGCAGTTGCTAGAGTGTGAAATATCTCGAGAGACCCTGATTAGTAGCAACGTGATTGATCTCTGAGAGCGGCCACGAAGAAAGAAGATGAGCAGAAACACCTGGGTCTGTTGTCACGTGTGGGTTGTGGTGAGGAGACGATGTCTTGTCAATGAGGACAGAGCAACGAGTCTACCTCAGACACGCATTGTGAGGCGATTCCCTCAGTGTCCGAGGCAATTTATCAAATGGTAGACGAAGCTCTAAATCCAAAGCGTAATAGAAGCTTGAAAGGTTTAAGGCTAGTCTAAAGTGAGTATTACAAGAGAAGTGAGGTCATTGAATAGTGAGCAACCAGAGTGAGCGAGCCAACAGCCCTTATTATCCTGGCCTGCCTTGTGTTACTTTCGAGCGGAAAGAGAACCTTCATTTCCTCGGGGAGATGTTATCTTTACAATCAAAAATAACTTCTAGCGCTCACTAGTAAGTCCAAGAAAGCTTATGCTAAGATGCGTTAGTGAGAGCAGCCTGCAGGAGATAGTTCAGTTGAATTAGGATGGAACATATGCCCTGCAACACGCTGCAGGTACTTCATACGATAAATAGATGGGGCATATTCTGTTCACAATAAGTTTCGTTGCTACACAGCCATTGACTTAGGACATCATGGTCAATTTATGAAAGTGAGCGATCAATTGCATCACTACTAAGACACATCATTGCTCGATTGTATCGAGCTGAATGGATCTCAGATAAGCTGCCAAACAGAGAATTCATGCAGGTACCCAGACATGATCATTAGCTGTTTCCAGCACAAACATGGCCATCGTCCGATTCCAGAGCTTCACGCCCCTTTCTGAAACGGGATACAGTCGTAACAAAACAAGAGATTACGCACAGGCATCGCATACACGTGCAGGTTGGCATCCTGGAGTCACTACTTAGATTGCTGGGAATTAAGCCATCCAAATGCAGAGGCGCCTCCAACAGGGTTAGCAGCTCGAGGCTTAGTCGCCCATGGTCCGTCTCCGGACTTGGTACTGGCCGACCGACTCGGGGTAGGATGGAAAATCTCGGGGGAACCAGCAGCTGCCGGCTGGCTTGGTCGACGATGTTCAGGAGGGTTATGATTCGTATTCTCGGAGCTGGCGCCTATAGTCGGTGTAGAAACTGCGCGGGACGTCGACGAAGAAGATTTGGAAGGCCTCAAAACCTTCATTGCACGGCCGCGCGTTGACTTCGACATTCCGATGGCGTTGGCGTCCGCCTTGGAGTCACGTCTCCAGGAACTCCAAACACTCGTATTCTCAGGTTTGGACTGCGCGTCAAGCGAGGAGCCGTTCCCTGCAGTAGACTTTGGTTGTATCTGTTGCAGGTTAGCCTCCTCAGGGGCTTCATGGGAATGCGAAGAACTAGGTTTTGGGCCGTCGTCACATGTCTCCTCCGGAGTCGGAGCTGTTTCTGCTGCTGCAGACGGGTTCTCCTGCGGTGGGATCGAAGCAGGATGACCAATCACTCCCACTACATTCCCGTTGGCCTCGTAGTGTCCATTCGCATCACGTCTTCCTACACCCTCATAGCAGGACTTGTCCGAGCCAGTAGTTAGAGTCTTAAAAACAGAATCGTTCTCAGGTCTAACTAGAGGTATGGAGATCTTGTTCCTTTCGTCGTCTACCATGAGTATCTTGTCCTGAGAGAACATGATATCAGCATTGTGGGAACGAAGGATATCACTTCCAAGGAAGATCTGGATGCCTTTGTCGCTGGGATCGATCTCGCGGACAAGAAAACGGATCGTCAAGGACGGAAGCTGGGGGGTGGGACTCCCAGCGCGAGAGGATGTCTGGTGGACACTCGCTTCAGGAAGATATACTGGCAGTTTTATGCATCGCAAGTCTCCGTCTTGGGCAATAAGATCCTCCAAGCCAAGCCTCTCGATCATTGGATAGCAAAGAAAAGATGTATATGAGCCAGAACAAACGGCAGCGTAGAGCAAAGAATCATTAGAAAAGTTTGTTGTTAGCCAGCAGCGGATGATGCAAGGCACAGGACCCAATATAAAAAGTCCCGGAGGAGGGGTCATAGCAGTCAAAGGAGACCCGCTAGCGGAACCCATCAACCTGCTGGTGTCGAGGCCAAGACTGTTTGTTCTGGCCGAGTGATGTGACTGACCAGATGAGCTCTGTCTGCCATCTGACCTATGTGATAACGATCGTTCGGTCAGAGGATGACCGCTCATGCCACTGCCTGTCCTCAAGGGAAGCTCACTACTCGATCGATTGACCTGCCCATAGTATCCATGGATAGCACTCTCATCGAATCGAACACTATTTGCTCTCGAAGCTCCTCGCCTGGGCTCATCCTCCCCATCTAAGGCCATAGCGCTGACGAGACCTGGCTGGTGTCCTTGATCAAACCCGCGGAACGCTTCAGCAGATGGATTGAAGGAAGTTTCTACTTTTATCATGTTAGCTAGAGCCCTATAGCCTTCACTAATACGAAAGAAACACGGACTTACCAGGA
Organism: Paecilomyces niveus; assembly: GCA_003116535.1. Classification (NCBI taxonomy): domain Eukaryota; kingdom Fungi; phylum Ascomycota; class Eurotiomycetes; order Eurotiales; family Thermoascaceae; genus Paecilomyces; species Paecilomyces niveus. The sequence continues at coordinate 70,772 of QEIL01000023.1, read as the reverse complement.
GGTATCACGCCCGCAACGCTGCTCGGGAAAGGAGAAGACAATGGACCCCAGACACTTTTCAGTCTCGCATCGTCCTCCCTGCGGCGTTCCAATCTGGCAATCCGCTCCCCGTGCTCGATTTGCGTAGCGTAGAGGTCCTTGACTTCCTCAAATACGCGCCAGATGTCTTCCCGCGACGCAAAAGGGTACTGAGCATCCATAACGCCTAGCAGCCGGAAGCAATCCTTCCCCTCGTGATAGACACGACACGGCTTTCTGCCAGGCACCGCAGGCAGTCAAAAGTTGCCGTATTAGGAGAAAATTGATGAAAAAGACTATAAATCTCTCCCAACAGCCTATGGTACGCCTGAAATAGCCCCGCGACTGTATCCTCACAATCCCGTACGTCCCTAAGATCCTCCTCCCACCTTCTCTGCGAGACGGCCTCACGGCCGTCCACCCAATCCCGTACTAATGCTCAAGTATCCAAACCGGTATTAGACATAAACCACGTCCTATGCACTTATTATACGCGAAAAATGCCAAGTGGCAGTTAGGATCGAGTAAGGTAAAGAGGTGAGCGGAAGGGGTGGATTTCGTCCGGGGTGTAGTCCGATGTGTTTCGGTTTCCAAGTAGGAGATACCACCGACTAACTGTCGACCGTGGATGATACAGTTATCGCACGCAGCCGACGTAGATCGAAGAATAAAATTAGATCGACGACTCTTGTACAAAAGTGATAGGTACGAGCTGTTCTGGGAGGACGCGAAGCGCCGACCGGTCGTGATTATCTGGGGGATCGTTGAGAACAGACTTTACTCGCTGCAGGGGTCTCGAAACACTATGAAGGACAAAACCAGGTTTGAAAGGAATTGCAAAAATAGGCTGAGGTGCTGACTAGTGTCTGGATGATCTGGTCTCGAGGTTTCAAGACAGTTAAGCTGTCCAGAGAACTGGGGTTGCGGAGGGGGTTCTAAGAGAGTTTGAGCTTGGGTCTTTGTCTCATTCGGATCTAGACCGCTTACGAACGTCAACCTACAGCATAAAAGCAATGTCACTTTCACAGCTTTCCATGTACCATTGTATATTGTCTGCAATTCAGTGGATCTTCTCATAAATAGCTAGTTATTTATGCGGTAGTTCTCTTTGAAATACTCAAAGTTTTTTAACAAAGCGTCGCTATGTGCCACTACATAACTCCAAGGCTGCCGCCCTCCGTTTCCGCTAAACGAAGAAAGCCTCCCAATAGCTATATATACTCATCATTTCGGGGCCTGCTCCCATCCTGGGAAAACCATAGGTAGCTTATCTGGATCCTGATCCGGCCACGTCGCCCGAATGACTTCCAGCACCTCGTTATACATGATTTTGTATCCTTTTGGTGTGAAATGCAAGCCTGTCAAATACGAGTCAGCCGCTGATAGGATATCAATCCTGAGCTTAGACACGAACCGTCTGATAGCAAGCTCGAAAGAACATCATTATTCGGAAGGTCCTTGGATCCGGCCAACGGTTGTCCTTCCTGCCAGCCGGCAGCTTTCATGAATGCCGTCCAAATGTCGACGACTGGTATACCAAGAGAGACACCAACTTCGCGACAAGCATCTGCATAGAGTTTTGTGTTTTCTGCAATCCTGCTCGGCGAAGGAAACCCTTTCTGCGCATCGAAACCTACCAGTTGGTGTTCATTAATAGGCGGTGCAGTAAGAAGTAAGATCCTCGGAGCCTGAGCTACGGTTGCAGAGTGTTTTATAATCGCCTTCAGGTTTTCTTTGTACTTCTCGAGTGGAACATGTTGGGAAAAGCCTGGCAGAACCGCATCATTGGCGCCGAAAAAGATTGTCTGAAGCTGTCAGTCTATGCACGGATATGCTATAAGATGAAGGCGAGAGTATTATAAGTACCATGAGTCGGACGCGCACCGTCTGCGGTGCTGGAAAGAATTTGGGAAGGACCTTAATGGCATGTGCTGTATTGTACCCTCTAAGCAGAGTTAGTTGGGTGACGGTACATGCCCGAAGTAGAGAAAGATTTACCTGAACCCTCGATTGACGACATCCAGGCGTCTACTGTAGGCTTTTCAGATCTTAGCTCAGGCAGTGATATCGGTGATTGACAAGGCCAGTCCGAGTGGATAGACAGTTCCCAGTGCAGTATGTATGTTTAAAATGAGAGAAGGAGTTGTTGAGGTATAAAGCATGATGACGCAGGTACCCTGCAAATCGTACTTACCATTCTGCAGAGCCGGATGAAATCCAAACCCCTGCTCTTGATTACAAGAGAACTCAGTGATGGAGTCCCCAAAGAGGACGAACTGGTCATAGGGCAGAAATGAGAGGGACTCCTCAAGGCCACTTAGAGCGGATGGGCCAGTCGACATTCTTTCTGCTGCAGATCTACCGACCTCCCCAAATTTTCTTAAAAATCGTAGTAAGAAGTGTATACAAAAATCCAACAATCACGACCAGTCTCGCATGAGGCTTATATTGGATTTTCCGGGGGCGACTCTACTTTGGTGCCTGAGTTTCCAGCTCCCTATTATTGGAGTGGGGGCTTTGTCCCAAGGTTTGTACTAGGTCGTTACTGGTCAAGAATAGACTCAGCGCCGTTTCTCCGAAGATGTTACGCGTTCTCAGACCGAGTTACTGGTCCTTTGTTTGTTTGCGATGTGTGTTTTTGTCCGGAGTCGACTGACAATCCTTTTTTTTGCAGTTCTCCAAAATGTTTTCCGGCTTCTTTATTCGCCCCTTACTAGCGACTAGGAACTAGATAGTCCATTTCTCCGGCCTGTCCTAAAATTGTGCAGGTTAAAAAAAGACTACTTTTTGACCCACATACTCTTTTTCATTGTGAAAGCTTCTTAATCAAATGGTCTGCATTGATAATCATTACTATATATTATTATCTTGGGGTTGAGCACTGCTTTTTGTAGCGTGTTTTAGGTCGATCCCGCATTGTGGGTTACCCGGACATGCATTCTCCCCCTGCATATTGCCGTCTCCATAAAATAGCTATTCTAGCTTTTCTATAGTAGTTTCCTAATAAGAAACCTGGAATATGAACAAGCGCTCAGTGCAAACTACTTTGTTTGCTTCTTTTCATTCTCTTTGTACAGTCGCTTTTTAGCGTAATAATGGTCTGTGCATGCTTCCGACCAGGAGCGCCGGGCCATAGAGATTGAGTTTTAGAGTACTCTGCAGTAGAAGCTGCATTGCGGCTCTTATCTCGATGCCATACAGGGGAGATATTTTATTTGAGATCAATACTAGCCAAAATATCGAACGCAAGCAAGGTGTATTTCTTTGGATCCTTATTTTTCAATTGATTTCTATGTCTATGGAATGTTCCAACTCCTCCAAAACTCTCCCTACAATGTCCCATACTTCGTGTCTGAAAGCTGGCTTCTGTCTGTTTCATTGCAGTCAAACTTAGCGGGGGGTGGCATGATCACCAAAGAATGTTTGCGTCTCTATCAATCAAACTTTTTTGAACTCGAAAGAAAAAGTTCTACCGGAACAATTGATGATTCACAGCATTTTTGCTCTTGGAAACACTGTTGTCTTCTTAACACTCTACTCACAGATTGGCAAGGATGATTACTTTCCATTTCTACATGTTCTCCACGTCGACTTCATGCCTGACCCTTTGTCTCAAAGATGAGGATTTATTTGTCATAGCAAGCCGGTTCCTTGCAAAAGGACAGCATTCGAAATTAGCACGAGGTAAAGTACAAACACATGAGCCATTATGCTTTTGATGACTCCTACATGTACGTCGCGTTGCCTGCGCGCGAACTGGATGTTGCTTTCCTACTGGATCAAGTTTTGACCCACAGGGTCATTTTAGCCGGATCAAAGATCACTCAGTAGTCACTGCTGAAGAACCCCATTAAGAGCTCATTTGAACGTGAAGCTGAGTGAGGCTTCCGACATTCAGTAGTCGATTCCAGCAAAAGGAGCTGTCGTCCCGGTCCCAGCGAGGAGCGCAACATGATTGATCGATTGAGAGGTCTCTGGCCTCCAAGGTCATTCCGAAATCTCGCGAATATTCTTGATTTGGACTAGTCTTGGCATCCACTTTGTCTATTTTGCTATTCAGCCGCGCGATTAGCGATAATATTGCTCTTCGACTGTGCAGCTCGAGAGCTGCAGATGATCTCGCGATTCCTGTTTTGATGCAAGCCTTACATATCGTGCGGGACTTGATAGGACTCGAAACGACTAGTTGACTCCTAGGAGACGCCCGTCCCGTTGGTCTGAGACGCATGGATTGGACGAACGGAAAGATAGCTGGCGACAATATCTGAAGGCGTTCCCGTGTGCTCGTGGCCTCGTGCTCACTTCGTAGCTGTTTAGAAGGTTCAGTCATGGAATCAAGCAGGAACGCCTCGTCATCATGGCCATGGATGAGCAGCAATGGTGACCCGTAGATACAACGCGGGGTTGGCCCAAGCGTAAGTTGAGTGACCGGGAAGCTCGTTGCCCGTCCGGGCTTAAGGCCAATCGCGGGTCCGTCGAAACTCCCGACTTTTAGATGATCGCTGTCAAATGATGCCAGCCCGCCGCTGTTTGTCTTAGGTGCGCATGTCACCGGACGAGGTTAATACGGCCTTTTCCCATCCGTCCGCTTAAAGATCATCCCTCTATATCCAATTATTCTGGTTTTGGATTCCCTGTGCATTTGGCCTTCTGGAGGCCTTTTAGCGGAGGACCAAGGGGAACAAACATTACCATCCACGACCACAATCCCATCAATCTATTTTGGGGATTCTTGAACTTTTTGACAGAGGTAGATACTCCATACTTCTGCATGTTCTGGAGGGGCGTGTCTGCCTGAAAGCATCTCCTTCGCGTGCTTGACTCGTCCGAAAGCGGTTCATCGACCACCTAGTCGCTCTCCACTAATTCATACCGCCATTGCTAACTTATGCAAGTGATCTAGAGTAGATACCGATTCCCCGCCGCGCGGTCTGTTGTTGATACCTTTTTCGAGATGCCGCGGTCTGCTACTCTGAGACGTACCTCTGTCCCTCAGACGGACGAAGAAGATAACAGTGATGGTCGGGAGCCAACAAGAGTACCGGTGACAGCCCCTCCTTCGCCGTCCGCGGAGAGGATAACATACAGTCGATTGGCGGATCTGGATACTAGCAGCCGCTCTGCAAGTATACGACAAGATGTGGATGAGACGACCAGTCTTCTTGGGAACGGGCAACCTAATCCCAGGAGCTACACCCAGCGGTCTTATACTAGCTTTTCACAAGGCCCTCGCCCGGATGCCTTCTTCAGACATAACAGTGCTGCCGGCAGCGTTCGTCGATCTAGGAACCACAGCCGTACGAACTCTCAGACGTTACGGTTCAGTCGGAGTGATAGTCCAGTGATGACGAGGCGGTACAGTCATGCCGATCACTCGAAGGATCCCATGACCAGCTCCTCTTTCATGGACGAACGAGTATGGTACGATCAGTTCACATCTACGGATTGGGTCCACGACAGTATCTCGGATGGGATCCGCCTCCGAGAGTTGAGAAGCAGGAAGGATATCCGTGGGCGCTTATTGGCCTTGTTCGATAGTGCTCAGGGTTGGATTCTTGTCGCGGTGACTGGATGCATCACTGCTGCTATCGCTTACTTTGTGGATGTGAATGAGAATGCCGTTTACGATCTTAAAGAAGGCTTCTGTACGTCGGCCTGGTTCCTCAGCAGGACCAAGTGCTGCAAAGGCGGGAAACAATGTCCCGCATGGCGGTCTTGGTCTCAGATCCTGAAGCCTTCGGGGCCAGAAGATCAGCGGGTAGACTTCGTGATGTTCATCTTCTGGGCTGTCGTGCTTTCAACGGCGTCGTGCCTTCTGACGTTACTCACCAAGACTGTTGTTCCCTCCTCTGTTGCGCTGTCGACGCTGGATGAGAATCTTGGAGCTGAATCGCGCGGTGCAAAGAACGGCGATGCGGTCAAAGACCCCAAGTTAAACGTCAGCCCAACCAGAGTATTGGCTGTGATCCAAAGTCGGCCAGATATGGTGTACTATTCGGCGGCCGGCAGTGGAGTTGCGGAAGTAAAGGTTATCCTGAGTGGCTTCGTTATACATGGCTATCTGGGATTGAAAACCTTGATCATCAAGACGCTAGGACTCATCCTCAGTGTGTCTTCTGGTCTCAGCTTAGGGAAAGAAGGCCCCTACGTCCATATTGCTGCATGTGTTGGCAATATCTGCTGTCGTATGTTCTCGAAATACCATCATAATGATGGCAAGAGACGTGAGGTTCTGAGCGCCAGCGCTGCTAGCGGTGTTGCTGTCGCCTTTGGTGCGCCAATAGGAGGTGTCCTTTTCAGCTTGGAGGAAGTCAGGTAAGTTTTTCTTGTCCTCTATCTCATGATTGTGCGCTCACAAGATTTTATAGTTACTACTTCCCTCCAAAGACATTGTTCAGAACGTTTTTCTGCTGCATAGTACGTCGCTAAAACCTTTGATTTCCTGATCTCCATAGCGCTAATGAAGTATAGGCTGCCGCGCTGTCCCTGAAATTTCTCAATCCCTACGGCACGGGTAAGATCGTCTTATTTCAAGTGCGGTACGTATCGGACTGGGAGATCTTTGAAATGATCCTCTTCATCCTTCTTGGGATCTTAGGTGGTGCCTTTGGAGCGCTGTTTATCAAAGCTTCCAGTCTGTGGGCACGTTCTTTCAGACGCATACCGGTTATTAAGAAGTGGCCGGTCCTTGAGGTCGTCCTCGTTGCTCTAGTCACGGGTATCACCAGCTTTTGGAATCGTTACACCAAATTGCCTGTGTCTGAACTTCTCTTTGAGCTTGCCAGCCCATGTGGCAAGGATGACGAATCCCGAACCGGATTGTGCCCTGATGAGGACAGCATCATGGAGGTTGTACGATATCTACTAGCTGCATTTATCATTAAGAGCTTCTTGACTACGGTGACGTTTGGTATCAAAGTTCCGGCAGGGATCTATGTGCCCTCCATGGTTGTCGGTGGTCTTATGGGCCGCATTGTTGGCCATATTGCACAGTACTTCGTCGTTAAACATCCAGACTTCTTCCTGTTTAAGAGCTGTCCGGCTGGTCCGGGGGTGGAATTTTGCGTGACACCAGGCGTTTATGCTCTTGTTGCTGCTGGTGCGACCATGTGCGGTGTAACCCGGTTATCGGTGACATTAGCTGTTATTCTGTTTGAATTGACTGGCAGCCTGGATCATGTGCTTCCTTTTTCGATTGCGGTCCTCTGCGCAAAATGGACGGCGGATGCTATAGAGCCGAGAAGCATCTACGTAAGGTCCCTGATGTGCTATATTTTCATCTTCTCAACTGACCTCTCTAGGATTTACTGACCGACATGAACGACTACCCTTTCCTAGACAACAAATCACACCCTTTGTGTGATGCGGAACTAGGAGATATCGTTCCTCCAGTGCGAAAGGGTCGTATTATCGACATTTCGGGATCTCCTTTGGTGTCTGCTCGGGAACTGAGGGAGAAACTCGATCATCTGCTAATGGCTGGAGAACTTGATAGCGGTCTGCCCATAGTCCGTAATGGAGTGTTAGTGGGCTTGATACCTGCGCCCGATCTCGAGTTTGCACTGGACAAGTTAAAGGATGAGGAAAATGCTATGTGTATCATGTCAATGGAGACGTCATGGGCAGCCTTCGACAGCGACGATGATACCAGATCCGGGCCCGCTGATTTTACGTCCTATATCGATCCGGTATGTTCGCTTATACCTTATCTTTCTGTCCAGATATGCTAATGGTGGTTATCAGGCTCCTATTGCCCTCGATATCCATTCCCCTATAGACTTGGTTTACCAATGCTTTGTCAAGCTGGGCTTGCGCTACTTATGCGTCCTCCAGGACGGACAATACGCTGGGCTCGTACATAAGAAGACCTTCGTCAAATTCATGAAGGAGCACGAAGAGTCTTGAATGCATCTAACCTTTTCGATATAGAACCTGCAACATGTTGATCTTGCGGTGATTCCTATTGTTTGCGCCAGTTTTGGTGATGACTAGCGAGGACTACGCTCGCTTGTCTGTGATATTACGATATGTTTCTATACATGATGTTAGATTTCCCATCTTTTCTCCCAGCCATTGCATATCAATGTGGCCATCTCCTTTTACAAGCGCTTGCCATAGCTTTCTTTATACATTTTGATTCTTTTTGAGGCACCTGCTCTTCATGGTTGCAGGTACTTTGCGCGTCCACACACTGCAAGCTTCATAGTCGAAGTGAGAGACGTTGCGTGTTGGTTAAAGCTTTTTGTCTGGCATTGTTGCATGGCGACGGCGTGACATTGTGGTATTTCGCATGTGTTTTGCCAGTTATTTCATTGGATTCCTGTATTAATTTAAATAAACTACAATCTATTTGTATACCCTGAGTATGGTGGTCAGATATATGATTCTGGAAGTCGCCCACCCCTGTGAGCTCCTTGCCACCAATATGCGTGATCTTTCCACACTGCGGAAGCAAGGTCTGAATCAACGTCTGGCTTCCATCTTGTACCCTACGCAGACTCCGATCCCAGATTCGGATGGGGCTCACCTACGCCGGTGCTTTGGGAGTGTCGGGCTGAATAGCTGCTCCCTGCATATCTTGCAGGAAGGGGTACATAGCTCTATGAACTTCCACGGACATATCCTATGACGTCCTCTCATAGCCAACAATCTGAATAGCGACATCCCCATCCTCCTTCCAATCTGGAGAGACGGTCTCTCCAACCCAGTCCGTGACCTCATCAGCAGTAGCTTCTCTCCAGCCTTTCTCCGGCGTCATCTCATCGACGGGGAAAAACGTGTCACATTCAAACGCCTGTTCCTTGCCTTCCGGGGTATCTTTCCGCTTGACCTTAGTCATAACCACTCTTACTTGTAAACCCTCGTGACTCAATTGCAATGAAGAGGCGTAGATCTCTCCACCACCAATAACGAACACCTTGCCCAACTTGCCCTGTTGCTCGAAATCTTTCCGTAGTACATCCAATGCAGAATCTAAGCCATCGTACACGACCGCATCAGTGACTGGTTCCCCCTGCATTTCCTTCTCTCCGTCCTTCTGCACAGCTGCCGCAGCGGCGGCGGCCTTCTTCGCCCGCTGCCTCTCCAGATCCGCCAACACCATACTCTTCACCGGCCCCGTCGCATTCCGCGATACAACCACATTTATCCGCTTCGCTAATGGTCGTAAATATCCCGGTAGGGAAAGATACGTCTTGCGACCCATGATGATGGCATTGGTGCTTCCCTCCCGCGGCGGACGCGTCGTGACGCGCGCGAAGAAGCTCATGTCGGATTTTATCCGCGGCCAGGGCAGAGTCCCATTGAGGCCGATCCCTAGACGCGTAATCGTCTTTCCTGTGGATGGGCATAGTGTCCGGACGGGTGTCGTTGCGACGATGAGTGTGAGAGTCTGGGTTGGGGCGCACATCGTGCTAGATTCTTGAGAAAATGGTACGGCGGGAGGATTGATGGTGTTTGACATTGTGGAATTGAGGATTTGAGAATTTGAAGTCTTTTCGGGACTGGATGTAGAAGGGCGAGGTGCCTCTGAGATGTGTCCCCAGGAGGGAGGTTTGTTGATAGGGAACAAGTGAACGGGTGGGCGCGTCGCCCGCGTTTGGTGGTTTGCGGGGAAAGATGAATTGGTGGGGGGTTCACCGAAGTAGTATTTCCATAGAGTTTTTATGTCAGTACGGCACACCGAAGCAGTACCTTCTCATCAGAAAAACTAACTCAGGACTTTAGCTTCTACATATTCCAGAATAATATTCGATTTTCCATGGTCTCTGAAATCCCGTCAATGTTCTATTTGCATAGTCCAATGTACATAATTCTTACCGCAGAATGAAATCACGGCGGATCCTATTAATACGGTGCGAACTATTCAAGGATGCGGAAGAAACCCGGACTATGACACTGTAGAATGTGCATATGTGCACTGGCTGGGATTTATGAGTAACCACCCTTGTTTGTGTGGGAAAGGCGTGTCAGTGAAGGAATGGTTGAATATCGGGAGATATATAACTAGGCGAAACATCCGCTGACGAGGAACAAAATGGCACCCTTGGGTTTTTCTAGTTTTAATAGTACTACAGCTATTAAAACTAGTACTGAAACTTCAGTCCCATCTGAACCGGATGAGAATCAGAATTTTCATCAAGCAAAAAATATAGTAAGCCATGGCAGCACGGAATGGTGATACATACCATTGGTTGATGAGTTTGTGAGAGATGTTAATTTGGATATAGCATAATTACGAACTACAATGTCACTAATGGCAAGATGGCCGAGTTGGTCCAAGGCGTCAGGTTAAGGTTTACCTTAATACCAACTTATCAGATAAGTTCCTGATCTGCGAAAGCAGGCGTGGGTTCGAATCCCACTCTTGTCAAGTTTTCTTTTTTTTCGTTCCTGATCTTTATTTCTTTTACCCTCTTACTTCAGTTCCCTGCGGCAAGCGCAACAAAAAGAGATGGGCGAGGATCGTAATTATTTGAAGCATTAAGGAGAATGCTGCCCACAAATGGCTTGATTCTTTTTGAACAGTTCAGCTGATCCCCCCCAGCAATCGATCTTCTGTATCATACTTCGAGGAACCCTTTGTGGTATTCGACCCTCAGAGCAGCAACGTAACAAAGACAATATCGGACCTGCATCGACCAGACTATAGTCTGATTCCCGAAAGAGATCGTTAACTTTCTAACATCCTCTCCGAGCCTCGATAGGACCGCCAGGTTTCGTTGCGGAGATGTTAATGTATCTCCAGTGTCCATAGCCCCTATACGCCTGAACCCCAGCGACGGTGTTGATAAAATACCGCTCCAACCCCAACAAAGTGATGATTAGACACGGGATATAGGCGACAACATAAAAGAGTCGGGTCATCGGCCTGATGTTGCGTGAGTAGTCCCTGACGACCAAATCGGTGAATCCAATGTCCTCGAGCATGCGCTGATACATCCCAGGGTGCGAGAGAGTATTTGTGGGCATAGCAGCCACATCGTTAATCATGCGCATTGAACAGGCTGCAGGGGAATTGTCAAGTAGGTCGTGATCATATGCGAAGATGGATAGACGGCCACCAGGGCGAAGGATGCGGTAAAAACTGGCCAGGACCGCCTCTGGTTCAGTCGCATGAACGATTGTTTCCATCGCATAGACGCCGTCAAAGCTTTCGTCCAACAGACCCTCGAGATGATGATAATCCATCCGTTGGACTTCAACTTGATCCTTGGGCAGGCCCGACTGTGAAACGTTCCGCCTAGCCTTGTCTAAATGATGTTGGACGATATCGATTGCGCTAACTTTGAATCCGTAGTTGGTAGCCAGGTGAATAGCAACATGCCCGACGCCACAGCCAGCGTCGAGGACGTAGGAACCAGGAGGAAGATTTAATGATGCAGCCAGCTTATCTTCCATAGAACGTAGGGCCCTGTTGATGGGAAAAGGCCAGTAGGTGTCCCTGTCATAGAAGCCAAAGTGTCTCGTGTCACCTAGGAAGAGTCGATATCCGATCCTTGACTCGAGAGAGGCATAGTAAGCCTGTAGTTGAGGATTGGAGTTTATGATTGGCTCTGGATCTGGTGCCATGGTGTCCTAAGAGCCCGAGAACCGATGACAACCTTGGATGCGGTATGTTTTACCCGAAGGAAGTGATGTGAGAGAGAGGTTCACCTACAGAGGGAGAAAGAAACAGTCACTTAGCCGTCACGAGGATCAAAACAGATACCACACGACATTCACCACGGGAGCTGGCTTTGACAACCAAATTAGGTAACTTCAGAAAAATAGGGCAAAAAAAGCAAACAATGAGTATAGGTTACACAATGAACCCGCCTACACGGGCGACTATACTGGAGTAAACACCCGTCAACCTGATAGCTAGGTCAGTCACAGGCGCATAGGAAGTGATCTAGTAATATTCATGATGTATAACAGCCTATGGTTTCTCGAAAAAATAAGATTGATATCTCATACTACTTAAGGAAGGCATCCAGTTATCCTTCCTCGTATATCTTACTGGAGTGGGCTACTGCAGCAGTGGTATCTGTCTGAACCCTCCATACTGGTAGTTGTTTATATATAAGCAAACAAAAATGTATTGCCATTGGCCTGTCTACGACATTCAACATTCCTATATGTTTTCTTTCCTGAACCTTCAATAAATTGAACGATCCATAGTATTCCATGCAAGATCTCTATTCTTAGAATATCCATAAATTTAGCCATGACAGAGAACTACTTTGTTTGTCATTGTATCCCTGCTGAATGTACACCACAACATCCGATAGATTCTTACACTTGATATATTGTAATGAAAAAAGAAGTGACTGCTCATCCACCCATGTGTTCTATTTATCACTGGATCTATCTTTCAAGACCTGGCACAAGGGAAAGGCAAAGCGCATGTAGATGACTTACATGCGATAGTAGCATCTGCAACATGATGGCGCCTAAAGTACATATATACACAATAAACTCCTGCTCGTACGTATATTATTTCTCCTCTCAGAGCTATCTTTTTTCTGTTTAAACTATTCTTATTGTGTTAGATTTGCGCTGTATCTTCGGACCGGATATGCCCCTTCTGCATTTGTCAGTCGGTGACCGCGCTGCTGTTGTAACCAATGCGAGCCAGGGGTAAATCCATGGATGGGCGCCATCAAGTCATAACAGAGGAACTGTTGACATTATGTGGTCCTGTTGTGCCTATAGTAGTCCTGTGTTGTTGGGTGTCCGTATATCCGAATGCTGGCTCGTCCACAGATAAATGGTATCATGGACTCATAGACAAGCTCAACCTGGCCGCAATCGCGTTGTTGGGACCCGATTTTATCTTTGCAATAGCACTGGGACAGTTCTTTAGTGCTAGGGGAGGTGTCAAGGTAGGCTGGGCTCTTCATAGCTGAAAGAATATCGATCTACATTCCTCCCTAGGGTGGCCAGAAGAGGCAGGAAAATGTTATTCTATCTATTCGCCTCTTTCTGTCTCCTGTTTATCTCTCTATATCTTCTTCTAAGAGACCAAGCTGACTTACCCTGAAAAATTCCAGCTTTTCGGATAAGAGGAGAAGCTGGCAGGCAATCTGAAGTGGACTTATACCCCTGCTTTTTTAGTCATATGGGAGGCATTCACCTCACGAGTCCAGACTATCCTGGAGGGTTCCCAATCGACACCCAACAGTTGCATTACCTATTCGTCAACGGACATGTAGATATGCCATATATGGATACTATGGACATTTCTGAGAGAAATTCTGTCGATACACTGTCACGGTTGGCCTCCGTTCCTCTTTGCCATCGCTGGTCGCTGTCCTTTCATCTAACCGCAGCAGCGTTATTACTATTTTTCAAACGTTCTGGTTCTTTGTTGCTGAGATCCAGAGAGTTCGACTTGGACTTCCCCTGACAACCCTGAAACTGACAGCCATATTGTTCGCTCTTGTTATGCTCGCCACCTCTGTGTTGTGGATTTCCAAGCCTTCGATTTCGCAGCCACGGCGTATTGCTACTAAGAATGGAAAGACTGTCGAGAGTATTCGAGAATTCGCACGGCAGCATGTATATCTTTCTCTGTGAATTCAGCCTTTTCTTTACGTATTCGGAGGCTGAAAGGAACCGTGTTCTGTAGACTCACCGGCACCTACCAGCGCAATGGTACCGGACTCCCCTGCAATTCGTCGGCAAAGAACATTTCGGGATTAACATCCACTGGGCCTATTACACCAGGCTTTCCCAGATAACTTATCTTTCTCTGTTTTCTAGAGCAGTCAAGTCTCGACCGTGGGATCGATTCCCCTCTGATATCTGGCTCTGCCCTGATTTTACATTCATGCCTCGCGCAGTCTGCATCCAGCTCGGCTTCAGTGGTATTTTTCTTACGGCATGGAATCTCTACTTTCCCACATATACAGAGAAACTTCTGTGGAGAATCTGTAGCATCTATCATGCATTTTTCGCAGTCTACGGGGGCATTTACTTCCTGATAGAAATGCACAGGAACAAACGCCCACGACACCAGCCACATCACCAACATTCTTCACAGCATCAGAAGAAGAGCCCATAGTCTCACCGCCAAGCCGTGGAATATGTCGTTAAGTCTCTGGAGATAGATAAAGAGCGTATACAGTGTTGGAGAAACATTTCTCCCGACCACGATCCAAGAATGGAGGTTCCTTTGCGAGTTCTGGTCCCTGTCACTATTACGTGCTTTCTGTATGTTGCGACTCGAGGATACATCTACATCGAAGATTTTGTCTCTCTTAGGGAGCAACCGTCTGGCGTGTTTACCGATATCAATCATTTCATACCTTTTCTTGGCAGCTAAGGCATGTTTATTTCGCCGCATGCTTGATTGGAGATTACTCATGGATCTTTTACTGTCCTTCCCATCTCCATCAAAATTTATCTGCTCATCGATAATAGAGCTGGGCCTTTTCAGAGAGACGAATAGAGTATGAAACTGGATTTCAATTCGTCTAGGTTCATGTTGTCTTCGGATCTGAAATAAAATGGCTGCATTCTTGATTTGATACTCAGTCAAGATATCTATAATGATAGCTATGTACATTGCTACAGCTTGTGTTGAGATGAATCCATAACGCCGTCAACACCTATGTTCCCGGACGAGAGTATGAAAGCCACCTGAGTTCTGAACCCGCTATACTTGAAAGAAAGAGCTTATTTCGCAACCTTTAATAGCCTACCCTCCTCGACAGCCTGTTTCACTGCCAGCGCACCCTTCTCAAGCTGCTCCCTCCGCTTAACATCACGTTCATCTTCTCCTAGCGTGTCCAACTTGCCGAAGAGCCAGGTTTCTTTCATCGTACGCGTCAGAGAGAGGATATCTTCAGCAGCGCGGATCTAGCGAACGGGTCAGTAAACGTACGCATGGGCGGTGAAAGGCGAGATTATGTGACAGGTAATGGACTCACTAGAGCGGTGGACTCGACGTCGAGCTGGTACGTTTCGACGGAGGTGGATGTGTAACTGGTGTTTTCTACCTGTAGGGAGGGGGTAAGTGTTAGTTGTCAGTTTGGAATATGTTATGCAGGAAGTGATGGTCTCATGACACAGATGAATTTATGAGAAAGTAGAATCGAATTGCTAAAGGAAGAGGACAACACATACAGTAGCTGTGGCCATGATATTCTCAAACCGCTGCAGCAACTGCGAGATGTTGGTATTGATACGATCTGTCCATGGGAACGTTCCAAGCATTAGCACCCTTACTCCCTCACGTAAGGAAGATCAGAAAAGCGTTCGATAGGCTACTGACTGTGTAATGACTTGACTGTCGGTTGAGAATCCATTTTGATATCACGAAGCAGCGCTTGGTATCAAGAAGAGATAGATCTGATTCATCATCACATCCGCTAAAGATTACTGCCGAATGATACGGGCGGAAGAGAAGGCGGTTGATCAGTTGGATCTGCTCCAATCGTGCCAGCCAATCATGAAGCTCTAAGCCACACCCACACTAATCTCGGGTCACAGGGAGCGCCGTCGAACCTTATCTGGGATCTCGGGGAACACTGCGTGACAGCTGGATCCCTATTTTGGGGGGGTGACGATGTTCCCCTCCTTTCTATCGGAAAGAGAAGCTGGATAGATTAGGGTCTTGGGTTAGAACCCTCCAAATTTAGCCGGAGAGTTGAAACGGGGGAAAATTCGACTACGGGTGTAAGACTTAAAGACATAGAATGGTTGCAATTAAATCTTCAAATTCATTCAAGAAGCACCATCCGAAGGTGCTGTCCATATATCCAAGCATAATCCATGCCATGAGGTTTTCTTGTTTGTGTTTAGTAGTCGTTACCACCGAATCCACCGCGGCCAGAGCCAGAGCCAGAGCCATAAGAGTCGTTAGAGCTGCCGTAGCTGTCGTTTCCACCACGGCCGGAAGAGCCGTACGAGTTGTCACTGTCACGGCCGGAAGAGCCGTAGGAGTTGTCATTGTCACGACCAGAGGAGCCGAAGCTGTCGTTTCCACCGCGACTGGAAGAGCCGTAAGAGTTGTCACTGTCGC
This sequence comes from Paecilomyces niveus, assembly GCA_003116535.1. Taxonomy (NCBI): domain Eukaryota; kingdom Fungi; phylum Ascomycota; class Eurotiomycetes; order Eurotiales; family Thermoascaceae; genus Paecilomyces; species Paecilomyces niveus. The sequence continues at coordinate 54,745 of QEIL01000023.1, read as the reverse complement.
GGCCGGAAGAACCGTAGGAGTCGCTGTTACGACCAGAGGAGCCGAAGCTGTCGTTTCCACCACGGCCGGAAGAACCGTAGGAGTTGTCATTGTCACGATCAGAGGAGCCGAAGCTGTCGTTTCCACCACGGCCGGAAGAACCGTAGGAGTTGTCATTGTCACGACCAGAGGAGCCGAAGCTGTCGTTTCCACCGCGACTGGAAGAGCCGTAGGAGTTGTCACTGTCGCGGCCAGACGAGCCGTACGAGTCGTTTCCACCACGGCCAGAGGATCCGAAAGAGCTATCATTGTTGCTGGATCCATAAGAGTCATTGGAAGATCCGTAGGCGTTGCTGCCGCGGCCAGAAGAGCCAAAGGAGCTGTCGTTGCCGCCCTTGGAGCCGTAGGAGTCGGAACCTCCGCGGTTGGAAGACTAGCGCAATTCAAGTCAGCTATATGTATACATCTGCAAGTGTTATAACTGGAAACTCACTCCGTAGCTGTCATTTCCAGACTGGATGAAAAGCAAAACGGGTCAGTCATTGAAAGAGACAAGTAGGCCAGGATACTAGCATACCCCGTAGGAGTCACCACCACGGCCGGACTAGAGAAGGACATCAGTATGGGTTCGTTCACCAAAGACTTCATTGAATGACATACACCGTAGCTGTTGTCATTACCACCGAAGCCACCGGAGCCACCGGAGCTCTGGTGAAGTTAGTATAGGCATGTCATGAACGGTGGCTAAGGAAATATACGTAGTCGCTGTCACGGTTGAAAGACATTTTTGGTAATGAACAATTGATTAATTAATTGAAAATGTTGAAAAGGATGAGCTTTGCAAGATTGGAATCAGAGATGATGAGGAAAACAGAAGAACAGGAACATTGGCATGCTTTAAGTACACGGAAAAGGGGCAGATGAGGGGGTTCCATTGCTCCTGTACATTCAGCTCGTGAGGGGCATATACACGCCACAATTGAACCATCCTTGAACCGCTAAACGGACCATTGACTGTATGCAGGGCCGCAGATCAAGAGGTCAAGCCTCAAATGAGCATAGTGAAAGTGGCGCAGTCCCAACTATAGTTGTAGATTCAAAGCTATATCTGTAAGATTGGGTTCAGAGTGTTCTCGCCCCAGCGTGGTTGCGTAAACAGTTCAGCCGGATAAACTTGCGATGTTTTTCGGATGATAATGATGGTGGCCGAACCCCACTGTTCCCTGCTCCCGGCTCAAAGCTACGATCCGAACAAGCCACCAAGTCCACAGCCACAACCACCAGATTGGTCCTGATAGCTTTAGTGCGTCATTGACTTTTGATACTATCGATTCCTCTGCACATATTAAGAATGGTTGATCACACAGGCGGAGACTAAGTTTCCAAGAGCTGATCGCACCCAATGATGTTACCACCCAGAACGCCGGCGTGGGGAAGTCTGCCCACAAGACTTTAGTAAATAGAGGCGTGCACATCTAAAGCTCGGTAATTGCGTGATTTCATAACACTCGATAGCGGTGAGTTGAGCCGGTATCGCCGGATGCGCAGCAAATGGTGCCGCATGGTATCATCGTACATATTTTGACTGTGAATCGAAGTCAGCCACTTAAAGATCGTGGATAAAATCGGGGGTCTACCATACCATGAAACGTTTGTGAAAGTCAGATCGTAGCAAGTCCTGTTCTTATCAGCATGCGGTGGCACAGTTAGACTAGTGATTGACACAACTTACATTGACGAACTCTTTGCCCCTCTTCTCTTCCGTTCCACGTGCCTGGTTCTTGAACACCACATCGTCATCCCATCTCCGCTTGATGTTGAAGTCTTGGGGATTGAGGAGCGGATTGCCTCTGGCAATTTCATATTCTCGCTTCTCTTGTTCTTGGGCTGCCTTTTCACGTTCCTTGTAAGCAGGATTAGTAGGTGTTGTGTGCTGAGATTCGATAACCCGATGATTACCTCTCTTTCCTTTTGCTCGAGTCTTTCCCGCTTGATCTTTTCAAGCTCACGCATGAGTTCGGCAGCTTCATCTTCCTCATCACTAGGGCCGTCAGTTTGGATCCCATGAGCGCTGGGCCTGATCTGAGGCTTACCTCTCTTCCTCACTGCTATCACTGTCCGAACTCTCTGAATCTGCATCTATATCTCGTGTTTCCTCTAATATTCGCCGCCGCTTCGCTTCCGGATCCTCTTCCTCAGTCTCCTCGCCACCCGGGACAGCCTCGAGCTGACGCTTAGTTGCGAGAGCAGATTCTGTAATATCTTCTTCTGGCTTAATACCCTTTGTCTTTGCAAAATGAGCAGCCTCAGCTTTCAGTAGCTCTGCTCGAAGGTCTCGAACTTCGGTTTCGGATTCAGTGCCCTGTCCAGGTTGCCTGTAAAGACGTGTAAGAGATGGTAGTTGCTGAGGAGATCGTCTCCCTACATACCGAACTTTCAAGTGCATATGTGCAGGTAGGAGACGCTGGTGATATGCCGGCCCACGAAGGGCTTCCCGTCCTTGTGCCTTTTTACACCGTAAGCCATGATATCCACGGAGGAGGCTGAGAATCGTCTTACCGGATCAAACGTAGGCCTGTGAGCTGCAATAAATGAGAATATGTTCACGATAGGAAGCCATGTAACTCACCTGTAGTCATGCTGACACGCTGCGGAACGAACTGTGCTGGACACTGCTGGAAGTATTCTGTGGTTATCGCGCTCAGGATCAAGTCCAGAATCCGGGTTCAGTTACCTGCCATCTCGAAAGGAATACTCACCGCCTGCCTATTTAGTATTACCATTCCATCTTTTCCATCCTCTTCGCAAAAACATTTTACCGAACCAACCAGATCACTTTCTCTGCCAAACCCTCGAGGGGACCTCTTTTGCTCAGTCGGCGCTGGGGCCAAGCTCCCCTCCGCGCGAGTGCTTTTTCTCCAAGCATGTCCAAAGAAGCGCCACTCTCTATTGCAGAGCGCGATTTTATCATTGAGGCGCTGCAGGAAGATGTGCGCTTGGACGGACGTCGTTTTGACGAGTTTCGTCCTTTGCACATCTCCTTTGGTCCCGAATATGGGCTGGTGACCGTGCGTCTAGGACGGACGACGTAAGTCTCCTCCTGGATTAAGGATTGAATGATCGCTGACTTGTCTCCTGGAAGTGTTGCGGTTCGTATTTCCGCAGAGGTAACCAAACCTCGCGATGACCGTCCGACAGATGGCATCTTTATCATTGCGCTCGAATTGAGCGCAATGGGCTCTCCAGCCTGGGAGAACGGACGGTGCGTGAATGGATTATTCTCTATGGATCTAAATCGTGCTAATACGCCTATGCAGTCAGATTGATCTGGAGCCATACGTGACCCGAACCCTTGACAGGGTTATCCGCCACTCTAATGCTCTGGATACAGAATCTCTTTGCATCGTCAAGGGAGTCAGTTGCTGGAGTATCCGTGCAGATGTCCATATCCTCGACTATGATGGTAACCTGATCGACTCATCCTGCATTGCCGTGATGGCGGGCCTTCAACACTTCCGTCGACCCGACGCCATAGTGAAAGAAGGGCAGGTCATCGTCTACGACCTCGACGAACGTGTCCCGGTCCCGCTCAATATCACCCACAAGCCGCTTACAGTTACCTTCCATACGTTCAATGAGGGAAAATCACTTCTCATGGATGCAACGGTTAAAGAGGAACAAGCATCAGAGGGCGATGTTGTGGTTGCTCTTAATAATACTGGAGATATCTGCACTCTGACCAAGTCATCCGGCTTCCCCGTCAGTGCGATGGATCTTGTGGTCAAGTCGTCTCTTGCGCTGGAAAAGGTCAAAGAGATCAACGGGGCTATTGAGAAGGCTCTGGCAGCTGACATGGCTCAGCGTGCTAAGAAGAATCGCGCTGCAGAGTCGAGTGCGGAGAACGATCGGTGACAGGTGCAGGACTTGACCGGTAGTGCGTGGGCTGAATCGTTATTTAAAAGAAAAGATAATGTATCATAAATCACCAGCGGACTAAAAAGAAGTCAGCAATAATGAAGTGACGATATTGCGATCATCAGTATACTCCGCCTGCACGTGGGAGCAAATGTGATGACTTACTATGACTCCTCAATGCTAAGTTTAAATTGCGGAGGGCGTAATGTGATATTAGATACTGTATCGATTCTTGGCGGTAAAACGGCCGCGTGGAACATTATCCACTGTCCCATACTCTTATGTTTACCTTGACCCAAGGTACACAGAAACAGACTTCTTAGTTCTCCAATAGATAACTCCCTATATCAGGTACTGTCTGTTTTACGCCCTATTCCATTCTGTCTTTCAAAAATAATCGTATTGTAACCAGCATTCCGGGGAGTTATTTGCGGTAATTATCATTGGTAATGAGAGGACCTTTTTTGCCTGATTAGTTCAAGGTCGGTCTCATCCTGCGTCAGAATCGTGTCTCCTACTCTAAATATACATTACCAGTGGGAAATTGCCGCCAGCAATGCCCTCCTCTGGGTGCGTGTCGCTAGATTGAGGCTGCGACATCTGTTGTCGAAGGGGCTGGTATCAGACCATACGAGCCCCATACGCGGGCCGGTAACGATTGGTTTACGCCAGCATCCCCCCGTGTCAAAGCTGTCAACCATCGAACGGCGAAAGTCTAAGCCACCAGTTCTCCTTCTTCTGGAGGCAACCACGCAAATAATTATTCCTTTAACGCGCTTCCTCTCGTTTCTTTAGCTCTCGAGTCGATCCTTTCACGTTCGTTTTCGATTTCAATGCCTCTCGGGCACCCCTTCGACTGCGAGTCCAAGCTAGTCAGGGTGTTTGTCCTCCCGAAACACCATGGCCAGCGGTAGGCCACCGGGGAGCAATCCATCCACTGGCCGCGATGAGGATCTGCTACTGGAGGAGACGACGCCTATATACAACAGCGGCCAGCGGCCGCCGGTGAGCGATGACCGTTTGCTACAACAGTACAATATCGATGCTTCCGATCAAGGCCAGGCGCGGCCGTCCGTGTCCTACGATGATTTTGTCGGCGCTAGACAGCCACCGGCATCAGGAGCTCATCCAGGCTCCGTGCTATTTTCTTCTCAGCATGATTCATATATGCAAGACTCTTACATGGGTGGTTCGGCTACTAGAACCTTTTCGCAGACGTCCGGCTTGGACAACTACCAGCGGTATTCCGACATAGACGACATCGAAGATGATCACTCCGGGCGCGGGTACTACAATCTAGATGGTGATGATGACCATATTCCGTCCGCGCACCATGTCAGAAAGGCGAAGGAGAGGAACAGCATCCTTAGCCTGGGTGGTGGGCTGATGGGGAGGGCAAAGCACATGCTTGGCATGGCCCCTGAATACTCGGAGATGGATTTGCCTCTGACGGAGGCTGGAGCGAGAAATGCACGGGTGGACGAGACCGAAGGGGATGGACCTCAAAGTAAGGGAAGGAAGAGATATACCGCGGGAGACTTCAAATTCGGGTTTGGACGGAGGAAGGTTGACCCTTCGACATTGGGGCCACGGATTATTATGCTCAATAACGCCCCGGCCAACGCGGCTAATAAGTATGTGGACAATCATGTATCGACCGCCAAGTATAATGTCTTCACGTTCCTGCCGAAATTCCTCTTCGAGCAGTTCTCGAAATACGCCAACCTGTTCTTCCTGTTTACCGCCGTCTTGCAGCAGATCCCCAATATCTCCCCAACAAATCGATATACCACTATTGGGCCGTTGATAATTGTGCTTTTGGTGTCAGCGATCAAGGAACTGGTTGAGGACTACAAACGGAAGAGCTCCGATAAATCACTCAATTACTCGCGGACGAAGGTCCTCAAAGGCTCAACGTTTCAAGAGACGAAGTGGATTGACGTGGCCGTTGGAGACATTGTGCGTGTGGAATCAGAGGAGCCTTTCCCGGCCGACCTGGTGCTGCTGGCGAGTTCGGAGCCAGAGGGTCTTTGTTATATTGAAACGGCAAATCTTGACGGGGAGACTAACTTGAAAATCAAGCAGGCAATCCCTGAAACTGCACACTTAGTAAACCCCAGCGATCTGAGCAGGTTGAGCGGACGTGTCAGGTCAGAGCAACCAAATAGCAGTCTCTACACCTACGAGGCGACATTAACGATGCAGGCCGGAGGCGGCGAGAAGGAACTTCCTCTTGCACCAGACCAGCTCCTGCTTCGAGGTGCCACTCTCCGGAACACTCCTTGGATCCATGGCATCGTCGTATTCACCGGCCACGAGACGAAACTGATGAGGAACGCGACTGCAACTCCCATCAAACGTACAGCCGTCGAGCGTCTGGTCAATATGCAGATTCTGATGCTTGTTGGTATCCTGATTACGCTCAGCGTGGTCAGCTCTGTCGGAGACTTGGTTATTCGTCAAACTGCCAAACCGGGACAACTTTGGTATCTCGATTACAGTTCCAAAAATGCAGCCAAGCAGTTCTTCTCGGACATCTTCACGTACTGGGTGCTGTACTCCAACCTTGTTCCGATTTCTCTTTTCGTGACGATAGAGATCGTCAAATACTTCCAGGCATTCCTGATAAATTCCGATCTCGATATTTATTACGACAAGACAGATACCCCGGCAACTTGCAGGACGTCCTCTCTGGTTGAGGAGCTAGGGCAGATCGAATATATATTCTCTGATAAGACAGGCACGTTGACCTGTAACATGATGGAGTTCAAACAGTGCAGTATTGGCGGTATCCAGTACGCGGACGAAGTTCCCGAGGATCGAAGGGCTACTGTGGAAGATGGATTGGAGGTCGGTATTCATGATTTCAAAACACTCCAGGAGAATCTCAAATCACATCCGTCGCGGAACGCAATCCACCATTTCCTCACGCTCCTAGCGACATGCCACACTGTGATTCCGGAGAGAAACGACAAGGACCCTGGAAAAATCAAGTATCAAGCCGCCTCACCTGATGAAGGGGCTCTGGTCGAGGGCGCTGTCATGTTGGGATACCAATTCACAAATCGGAAACCGCGGGCAGTCATCATAACGGTTGACGGTCAAGATTATGAATACGAACTGCTGGCAGTTTGTGAGTTTAATTCAACTAGGAAAAGGATGTCGACAATCTTCAGATGTCCGGATGGCAAAATTCGCATCTATTGTAAAGGAGCAGATACTGTCATTTTGGAGCGTCTTGGCCCAGACAACCCGATTGTCGAAGCTACGCTGCAACATCTGGAAGAGTATGCATCGGAGGGTCTTCGGACACTTTGCTTAGCAATGCGAGAAGTTCCAGAGAATGAGTTCCAACAGTGGTATCAAATTTATGACAAAGCTGCCACCACTGTCAGCGGAAATCGTGCGGAAGAACTTGACAAGGCGTCGGAGCTTATCGAAAAGGACTTTTATCTTCTGGGAGCGACCGCTATTGAGGATAGACTGCAGGATGGTGTCCCTGACACTATCCACACGCTTCAGACAGCCGGTATTAAAATCTGGGTCCTGACCGGCGACAGACAGGAGACAGCAATTAATATTGGAATGTCATGCAAGCTTATCTCCGAAGACATGACACTGTTGATCGTGAATGAAGAGTCTGCTCATGCGACAAGAGAAAATTTGTCGAAGAAGCTGCAGGCTGTCCAGAGTCAAGCTAATAGCGGTGAAACAGAGCCTCTTGCTCTGGTTATCGACGGTAAATCTTTGACTTTCGCTCTCGAAAAAGACATGGAAAAGCTCTTTCTGGACCTGGCCATTCTCTGTAAGGCAGTTGTTTGTTGGTAAGTTATACTTCTCAGAGACTGTCTCTGATTCTTAACTGACTTGTGTTTAAGCCGTGTGTCGCCTTTGCAGAAAGCTCTTGTCGTCAAGCTTGTCAAACGAAACCTGAAGTCTTTGCTCCTTGCCATTGGTGACGGTGCCAACGATGTCTCCATGATTCAAGCCGCACACGTGGGAGTCGGTATTAGTGGTGTTGAGGGTCTTCAAGCGGCCCGGTCTGCTGATGTTGCGATTGCTCAATTCCGCTATCTTCGCAAGCTACTTCTTGTTCACGGAGCCTGGAGTTACCAACGGATCAGCAAAGTTATTCTTTACTCGTTTTATAAAAACATTGCTCTCTATATGACGCAGTTCTGGGTAAGTTACGCTCTGCCTTCGACTTTCTTCTAGTCCACTAATGCCTCTATTTCTAGTATGCTTTCCAAAATACCTTCTCTGGTGAAGTCATTTACGAATCATGGACCCTCTCCTTCTACAACGTCTTCTTCACGGTGCTTCCGCCATTCGCCATGGGTATCTTCGACCAGTTTATTTCAGCTAGACTCTTGGATCGATATCCTCAGCTCTACCAACTGGGACAGAAAGGCGTATTCTTTAAGATGCACAGTTTCTGGTCTTGGATCGCGAACGGATTCTACCATTCCCTACTTGCTTACATTGCATCGCAACTTTTCTTTCTGTGGGACCTACCACAGGAAGACGGCAAAGTTGCTGGTCACTGGGTGTGGGGAACGGCACTTTACACTGCAGTTCTGGCCACAGTACTTGGCAAAGCCGCGCTTGTAACAAACATCTGGACCAAATACACATTCATAGCTATCCCTGGATCCATGATCATCTGGATGATTTTCCTTCCAGCTTACGGTTACGCGGCTCCGGCAATTGGTTTCTCGCATGAATACCACGGTATCATTCCCCGCCTGTTCACCTCTCCGGTCTTCTGGGGAATGGCCGTTGTACTTCCGCCTCTTTGTCTCCTCCGTGATTTCTCCTGGAAGTACGCCAAGCGGATGTATTATCCCCAAGCGTATCACCACGTTCAGGAAATCCAGAAATACAACGTGCAGGATTACCGACCGCGGATGGAGCAGTTCCAGAAGGCGATCAGGAAAGTCCGACAGGTGCAGCGTATGCGCAAACAGCGTGGCTACGCATTCAGTCAGGCCGACGAGGGTGGACAGATGAGAGTAGTTAATGCTTACGACACCACGAGAGCCCGAGGACGCTACGGCGAAATGGCCAGCTCAAGACCGGGCATATGATTCCAAATCCGTTTTTCATTTTCCTTTTTCCTTGCCAACATACTACTCTTGAAGAGTGAAATGCGGGGGGGACATGTAGGTTTATTTTCCTCTTTTATCGAGGCGCGCTTAGGGATTATTTATGTGCAATAAAATCTTAGGCATTCGTCATCATCTTCTCTTCCTTCTTGTTCTTTCTTTTGCTTTCTCTATTGCTGATGCTTCGGATTCAGAGTCGGGCCCGAATATGGGCTGATGAATTAGTTTCTTAATGATTCTCCTAGTATACAATGTACGGGATAGTGAGCGGTTTTCCAATAAATGGAGTATTGAACAATAATCTGAACACAAAGCTTGATTCACCAAAGTTATAAATGAAACATGGTGTATATACTCCATTCATTTCCTTGCTGGTTATATCTTACCTCGTACACCTTTCCGTCGCCGGCCTCCATCCCACACCCAATCCGTCCATGACCAACTTCTCCCTCTCTTCCCACGTAGCGCCTCCGCGCTCGAGATCAATAACCTGCCCACCTGACGTTCTCTGTCGAACACCACTCGAATCGAACTTCCACCCGTGCGCCTTCTTCGCGTACCGTCGAAGGTCGCGCTCGAAGGTGGTATCGCCGGACCAGCCGAGAACAGCGCAGCCGACAGTCCGCCAGGGCGAGATGATGATGTCGACGCGACGGTGGGGATTGGGGTTTCGTCTGCGTTTTGCGTGTGCTTGTTCTTCCGGTGTGAGATCTGCGTCGGTCGTCGGGTCGTGGTCATTGTCTTCGAAATGGGGGTCTTGCCAGACGACGAGGGCTTTGTCGAGACTGTCGAATGTCTGACCTGGAGGGTCGTCGCCGCGGAAAGGGAGTGTTTGCTGATCGCGATGGGAGGTTGTCATGTGTAGAGATAGGGTGTGTGTGACCCAGCCTTCTTCTTCGAGGCTTCTTACGATGTCGACGACCAGGTTTTTGGTCACGGTCTCGTCGCGATGGCTGAGGACGAGGTCGACGTCGCCGCTAACTTCTTTGCCGCGACGGTAGCCGCCAACGATGATACATTCGACGCCGCGGCCGTCGTAGTCGCTGCCAGGACGGACGCGTTTTGCATGGTCATGGATGATATGACTGATTTCCTCGACTTCAGCGCGCGGAATGCCTTTGCCGAACTCATCGTAGTATTTGACTCCGATCTGCTGTACTCGAGAAAGTGTGTCCCATCCGTGTTCGATGATATCATCCAAATCGCGCCATTCTCGCAGGTAGTAGAAGTCTCTTGCGGTTTTGGGTCCCACGCCCCAGATGTTGGAGAATGTCTGGAGGGTGTGCAAGACAGGATCTGTATCCAGGGCCCGCGCAGCGGCCAAGGTGCCGTCGGGGCTCTCTCTGAATTCAGCAAAAAGGAGGGCAATTTTTGTATCGCAACCAGGGAGAGTGAAGACCTCCGTTTGAGTTTGGAACTCGTAAGGATAGGCTGCTATGGCTGCGATTGAAGTACTATATGCCCGCACTCCGATCTCATCTAGTGTCAGCTCTCTCGCTCTGCGGATCTTGATGAGCTGTTCCATGAATTTCTCATTTGGTGGATGAAGTGGTGCGGACCGCATGCAGGCGTATATGACATGGTTCTTGACCCAGTCAGGGGCTGGAGGCAGAGGAACAGCCTCATCATGCTCTGATGTAGTCTGACGATATAGCTTCGGCGGCTGCCGCTGGCTATGCGGGCCATCTTCTCGCTCCTTTGATCGACGGGACACAAGATGTTGTTTCATGAAAGACGGCAGTGGTTTCGAGGCCGCATCCTCTCTTGCGCGGTCTAGGATATGTCTGGTATCTGGATCCTTGATACTGGTCGGACTGACCGTAGTAACCACCAGGTTTGCCGGACGAGGGATGATCCGAGCTTGGTAAACGACATAAGGATCCAGCGGCAATGATTCACCAGCTTCCATACACTTGTAGAACCATTCAAGGCTGACAACCTTGACCTGATCTTCAGGACCCAAGACCAGCGAAGAGGAACTCGTCGACGTTGACGTTGTAGAAGCCGCTGCTGGAGATGGCGATCTTGGCTTCCTAAGATGCTTTGCGGGACAATGATGACTTCTCTCGCCATCCACTTCACTCTCTGACTCTGTATCTAGATTGATCACTTCAGGTTCCTCCATATGCGCCTTGACGTGCCCTTGCACACCTATTTCACTCCGCCTTCGCTTCACAGGTGGTTCCGGACTGGGAGTCTTGGGCACTTCCTCAGTCCAGAGACCTCGCGACCTCAATTCCAGCGCCGCACGTTTCTTCTGGCGCACTTTCCCCAGGACCAATCTCGCCTCCGAGATATCATATGTCAGGGGTGCACCGCAGTCTGTCAACGTTTCTTCGACTTGATGCAATTCCTCGAGGGCGAGGTGAGTCGGGAGAACGAAGATGGGCGGAAAACCCGTGAAAGAAGGACGCTTGTCAGGAACCTGATAGCCAGGGTCTTCGGTGGAAAATCGAGATGTGGAGGGCCTATAACTCATGGCGGCAAGAAGATATAAGTATATGTATATAGGTACTGGGACAGCATATAGATAGAAGGTCAGACGATGCAGTATTCAATCAGATATAGGGAATCTAAGATGATCCGATTCGAAATGCAGATACATCTAAACAAGAGACAAATGAATTAGGGAATCAATGTCCTAAGTATAACAAATCACACAGGTCCATAAGCCATAAACTTAAATCATAGCTTGTGGTCAAGGTTGGCATCTTATGATGTAGAGTTCGCTGACACGAGCTATTCGCCTTCAGAGACGATTACGCGCGGAGGACGTGGCCACTGATAAGGTAGGAGATCCATGCTAGCGATGAAACCTGGAACAGGGATCTAAAATATGAAATGAAGACAATGATGTTGCCTTTGGCGATGTGAGATCGTCAATCTCAAGGGATAAGAAACTCCCCGCAAGTGTGGTTTTCCCGGATTGTCGAGAGCGCTCGGGAAGTCGACGTCATCGTCCCGCGCTGGTTGCTTTCGAGTTCTGGTACATATCTCAATTAGATGATCCTTATTGCGGGGAAATTGTAAACCCCATATCAATTTTTTCAGTGAAGTCTTCAAAACCTGTATTTTGCGATGCGTATATTATTATTCTTGAGTTTTGGTAAGGAATTGTACTGCTACAACACGCTGGGTGGTCCGTGCAGCAACTATTATTGTATGTTGCGGATATGGGTTGAAAGTAAGTGGACGGACAGACTACGGAGTACTTCTTGGAGAAAAAGTCTCAGTGAAAGCTAACCAGCATAGCCCCTATAGGTCAGTGGTATCGAGTATGAACCTGTTAGTTCCTCCAACCAGGAGCCTCTCATTTGAGTCCGTTCACTAACAATGATCCAGTGTAATCACAAGATTATCATGAGGCCTGCGGGTGAATCATTGCTTATGTCGTTTACCAAGCTTGGACCATGGCCTGGTCCGGAAAACTTGATGCCTGAACTGTTGAGGTGGGCTTAAGATAAACGACATCTAGCCCTTGAGATTAGACTAGACGACAATTAAATCGTTGTACATAGTTTGGCAACCTTCTCTCTACAGGAGATTAAAGATGTTCTATTATCAAGACAAGGTTATTAGAATAAAAGGTAATAAACATCTCTACTACCAGGTAGCAAATAAACTTTTGAGAAGGAACACTACGTGTCCGAGGTACTCGGCTCTAACGCAGCGGAGGGTTTACCTTGTCCTTTAACTCCGCTATCTAATGTAGTATCCTTGGAAATATCAATGTTGAGATATTGTCAAATCCTAGTTCACTGGAGCATAGCGCTGTATTTTACTTTGTGGAGTGCTTGCTTGAGGACTAAGATCTGGGGGGATCTGATCCCATATTCGTCCATAATTAGACAAAGAAGCTAGATTCTAGGAGATTCCATGATGATCAAAGAATCTAAATGAAAGCGGGCAGCTGACAGATTTGGAGCACAGCACTATTACTACTAGAGATCTCAAGAAATTCCCCTGGGTGGAGCTTTATTCTAGGCAGTTGTGGGAGAATGTTTCCAGGAGGTCCCTAGCCTGTAGGGAGCCTCCGAAAAGAAATTCACATGCTAATTGGGAGCCGCAGTGATCGGCTGTAGTTTCGGTGACAAACAACCAGCATTCATTGTGAATCCAGCCTTTAAAATATCCGGAGTTTGGACCTGTTGATTTTTTTACCTTTACACCTTTCCATCAGTGAGAAATAGTTTTTATATGATGTTTATATTATATTATTACTATCCTACATAGACTATAGCAATCGAGAGAATATACCTGCAACCACCTGTTTGGTGATACAAATTTCGCAATGGCTTCTTCATCAGTCATATTTATCGTCCGGAGCTCGTATACGGAGCGGCAGAAAATCGAAAGACTGAAAAGTCCCTTATATGGACAAAATAGTGATTTGAATTCCAGTATGGATATATAGCGGAGGAACCAAAGTTTTTAACATTTGGGCATAAGTCAAGCGAGCCTCTCGGCACGAAGGGACATGCCTTCGTTACCGTTTAAAATTTTCTCCTCCAGGCTCGAGATGAAGGGAGAAATGCTATTCTCGTCTTGAATTGCTGGGACGCTTTGACAACCAACGTCTCATTCTTTTTGTTATTCCCTCCTTTCAAAGATGTATGTCTTGACCTGGAGATTGTGGTGTTTGTGCTGATTTGATATAGATAAATTATCACATTCCGGTGACTTCGAATCCCACTAATACGAAAGTATGGACTTCTTCTGCCTTCGAGCAGTACTATAAACGATTCCGGAATCCGCTTTGGAATTGGCTCCTCATGAAAACATATCGTGATTGGAGAGGCAACTTCAATCGGGACGGTTTTATGGGGGAGTATTGTGACAACATCGCGAAGATTATATTCACCCCAGGAGATAACTACCTTGCGGTTGATATTAATTCATCTACAGAAACAGGCGCGTAACCCTTGGACATTCTGGGATTGGCACGTCATGCAGACCCAGATGGCCACCAACCCCGAAATACGCCATGTGCCCGAAATGCAGACCCCGGAGATGAAACAGGACCTCTGTTTTGAGGCGCCTTTTGGGGCCTGTTGGTCATTCATCGCACTGTGTCGTATCCTTAAACACCATCATGCCCATTTCGAGACCGTAAATCCTAAGGGCCAGTGTTCTAAAGTTCTGGACAAGTTATGTAACCTCGCTCATCAAATTCCTTCATAAAGGAAATCTCCCGTAGATGCAGATCACTCACATGATTGACTAAGGACCGTTTGGCCGAACTTTCTAGTCTATACCAACAGTATGGAAAGTTTTTGAATAATGCCTTCGGCAGGACCAACCGCCGACTCGACTTGACGCACTTCAATCAGGATATAATCCACATTCATCCCAGTTTCGGTTTCACGCCTGATTCTAAATTTATACCCGCTGATTCTCTGGAGCCTGAGCTCCCAGCCGCAGGATCGCACCGACGCGAATGGACGACACCAAAGAAGCGTCGGAATCCAAGTACCGCCGGTCAAGCCCGCAAGCACCCACGCATAGAGAATTCAAACCCCCATGGAGCAATTACAGGAAGAACTGGACGAACCAAATAGCTCTACCGATAGCGAGTGGACTTCTTCTCCTCTCCCCACTTTTTCGCTTCTCTTCACTATCTCTCCATCTTGACCGGTAACTCCAACCAACGGTGGTGGGCAGGGTGATGGTGGTCCACGCACTCCGCAACGCGAGGGATAAACCACCACCGAGAGCACGAAGACTGTTAATCAGACCCAGGGAAACCAGGAAACCGTTGGTCTGACCAAGATTGTGGAACCGGAGTCGGGTTTTTGAGGATATATACGCCGCTGGTTTAAAAAGGTGGACTTGCATCTGGCAGTCCAGATCTTGTCCGAGAAGTCCACGCTGATCGCGCTACCTTGGACGCATACAAGTTAGTCAACACGATATGGGACCCTGATATCTATGGGTATCCTCCTTATCCTCCAGCATTTGTTAGGCTTTGCGACGTGAGGGTGTATATTATAGTCAAAACGGTTCCGCTCTCCAGACGTGGGTCCAAATGGCCATATGATTTTAATGCACAGGGACATATACGATAGACGCGGATACCTATGCGGTCTAAGTCTGGCTCATGAATCAAGATGCCGTGTACTACCCAGTATACTGTGATCATGGGGATCTTTACGATCAAGCCAAAGTAAGTTTGTTTATCAAAATCAACTATGCTGTTAACTAATCAACATGCTAGACTCTCAGAAGACTCAATGAGTCTGAGAAAAGAGTCTAATAGGCGAAACTCCCGTCTAAGCTGCAGGAACAGCCTGATAGATACGAGTGTACCCTCTGTGGAGTTATTTGTTTCAGCCCTATAGCGTCTGGGATCCCACAGGGCATTATACCAACAACGGGCGACCCATAGACGAGATCACTAACACCTATGGATCAGATATAAACCCCCACGTCTTGGTTAATACAGACACCATTCTCAACAGCTACAAGGCGTAGATCTGGGTAGGCCATCAGCCCATGTCTGACATGATGTGGACTAGTAGTGGATTTAACATTGCGGACATCCAATCCATTGAAGATATTAGACTTTATCATAAAGACAATGGCCCGTCTGCGCTTAAACGGTGGGAGTGAGAGCATTTAGCCTCCGATATATGGCCCCATATTCCCCAGACTTACCTGGCCTCCGTGATCGCAAGCATAATGTTCTCTACTCATCGAACCGTTTTCTATTCCTGCTACCACGATTGCGTTTCTTTATAGACACCAAGACACTTGGTCTTACCGAGGCACCACCACAACCTCCAGTCCTGCAGGAACTAAGACACCTTCTTATGAAGGCTGTTGGCATCCTCCACGGTCACTATGATCTTATTTCATTTTTTAGAACCGCCGTATTGGATGAAGTGTACCAGTTGAGAAATATCAACTCCTAGCAGACCACCATGGTGTCGTCATTTGGTGCCGATTGGCACTTGCTGCTTATAGCTATTTCGCTCTCAATTCCATTGAAGATTTTAAAGGGCTAATGCCCCTATTAATTAATAAAGTCGACCAACGATCAGCAATCCAAGTAATCAGTTACCTTAATGATACTGAGGTTAATAAGAGAACCTATGCGCAATATCTGCTTCATCAACAACTGTATAAATAGATTACATGCAGAGAAAGAAGTGAACTGCAGCTTCTGTGGAGAGCCGTTCAGCAGGAAAGACGCAAGAGACCGTCATGAGAACGACAATATCTGTTCCCAAACTCAAAACTACGAACTTTAGAATAAGAAACCTTGCACCGCTAGATTCATTGCAGAGTTCTGTGAAAGGATATGTATGCACTCTTAGCTGGCTAATATGGTTTGTGCGACAGTCGAGACCGCAGTGCATTATTATCGTCGGGGAGGATTCCTGACTGGCTCTTTTTTCATATATATTCTTAATTATTACTAGTATATTGAAGAGTTCAATATGTCTATAGATGAATTAGTTATTTAATGCAGGTCAACATATCGAGGAGCGACACTACCTCGGTCCGTGGCTCACGAAATTTTGACTCAAGGGGATTCTTCGACATCCCACATCGAGATGTGCCAGTAGAGCTAGAACAACATACTGCCATTAAACCTCAGGGATCAATTCTCCACTCCGATCACCTTTAGCAGGTTTCACTGAGACTTGTGTTGCGGATCCCTTTCCAACGACTTGTGCTTCCGTTGAACCGTCTGCAGTGACTGTAGAAATGTCCCCACCAACCCTAGTGATATCACCAGAATCTCCATCCAGAGGACCCTCCTCATCCATAATGTCAACCTGTCCATGTCGCTTGGCAACCCATCTTCTCCATGGTTTGTACACGACCACGCTCAGTAAGCCACAGATAAGGAACAACCCACAGATAGAACCACCTATCACATCGTAGTAGTCTCCTGCCGTCTGGACACCATTCCAGAATTTTCCTTTCGGTTCTGCCACATTCTGGATCATGGTGAGCAACTGTATTATACCGATAACGATAGCGACTATGACGGTGAGGGTGGTAAGAACGATAGAGTAATACAGGAATGCCACCGGGTCGCGAGGGTTGGCCGAGTGATCTGGCTCGTCTGTATGAACGTCGATGCCATCGGATGATATCACAGAATCAGATCTCTGTGCCTTGGGCAGGAAGTTGGCAGCAGGTTGGATGTACAGGGACAGCATGAGAGCGCCGTCCATGGTGTCGATGAGGCACATGCCCGCTAATATCCGTTGTTAGTATGGAGATTGGGCATGCAAGGACAGTAATAAGTTTAAATGTGTCCTACCCGTGAAGAGAATCGGAAAAATTAGGATAACCCAGAAGTCTGTCCCCTTCGCAGCTTGGATAGAAGAAATTCCAAGCAGAGCAATTTCTGAAGACGTATCGAATCCCAGACCGAAGAGCACACCCAGCGGATACATCTTCCAGGGCCTAAATTCCACTTAGCATGAAATTCCTCTTCAAGGGGACAACAGCTTACCGATCAATTAGTTTAAACATCTTCTTTAGTAAGGAAAAGAGAATACCACCGCCCTCGATCTTCCATGCTTCATCTTCCTCTCCTTCTCCGAGATTCAGAACCTTTTGCATCTGCTTTATCAACTTATAGAGGATGTATGCATTCATAATACCCAGGAGGATGAGGAAGGCTGCGCTGACAGAACTGCCAATGATGCCTCCGACAGTGCTGAAGCTGTCAAACCTCGAGGACACCGCTGCGGCGGTAGCTGCCACCACAATTGAGGTGATGATGACGATGCTGACGTGGAGTATCAGCACATGAACTCAAATAGTGCCGCGAGATTCTTGACACTTACGTCGAATGGCCCAAAGAAAAAAAAGTTCCCACTGTAACGGGCATCTGACCGGTGGCTAGCAGCCTTCTCGTCATTAAATCAATGGCCTATGCACATCAGATAGCAAGGTTAGATATAAATCATGGCAGATGTTGTATAGGAGAGATCTACCGAGATATGGTCTGCGTCAAGTGCATGCCTCAGACCGAGAGAGTATGAGATGGCTGCGGTCGAAACTAAAGAACTATGGATGAAGAACTGGTCAGCTCTATCTGCTGTTAACTATCTTGAACAGCCTTTTGTTCTGCTTCTTATGCACTGATCGCAGACATCTGCACACGGCCAAGACGCTCTGCGTATACTTGTGCAAATTGAGCCACTTACGGATAGTAATGCTATAGACCGTCAGTAATCAAGACCACCGCCATGAAAAGCATCATGAACTGGATAATCGCAAAATTAAACATCATGGAAAAGTCCCATAGAATAGAATAATCCAAAAAGGGCAAATACCATCCATTCGGTATACACATTGTTCGATATTAAACTACACCACACAACACATGAAATCCCTCCATGAATAGAAGAATAAAGGAGGGATCAAACGTACCAGAACAATAGCTGCGGCAATCCACACGATGATATTAATCAATGCGATTAGCAATATGATACCGATGGCGGGAAGGGGGATCTTCCTGAGCCCCGGCCAGCGGCGATGCGATCGTTCCACCCGTCCTAGAAGGGACTTCTTCATCGACCGCCCCTCCTCTTCTGTCGTTATATACGACGGAATTGGGTCATTAGGAATTGAGATTGGAGGGGAAAGTGGACGGGACATTGCAGGTTTGCCTCCACGGCCCCAGTGTTGCTATGTTTGGATCTCAGATCAACTTTATGCAGTTCTCCTTCTCGTGTAGGGGTTTATTTCCCACCATCTGAATTGAAGTGATAATAAAGGACGATTAGATTTATGTATGAACACAAGGACCTTGCGGGGAGAAAAAAGATCTCCAAAGGCCAATGAGTGACGATGACGGAAACGAATAAACTGCGGAGAGCGGGGGAGCAGAGATAAGGAAGAAACCAGGAACAAATGGTTATTATTCAGCTAATCCCGACGTTCTTAGGTGGTCGAAAATCAATCAGATTCCCTCGAGTGTATTATTATTCGATCCTATCGAGAAATAGAAAAAAGTCTAACCAATAATTCCCTCCGCATCGCCGACGGTGCTATTTTTTTTTCCCTGTTCTCAATCTTGCTTCTCATGGCGGGGTTTCCTCCCACGTCCCGCTGATCCAGCCTGGCCATGGCGAGCTCCGATGGCCTCTGCTAAAAGTGGACTTTGGGAGGATGATGGAAAATACCTTTGACGATTGGATCGTGATCCCTTTAGGTTCCGCGGCGCTATAACCGATGGGCTTGTCGTTGCGAAGTGGTTCATAAACCAAGACAGCCGGCCCGCCCGTTGTGGGCAACCCCCTCTTATCTCCCAGGCTGATTATCGGGAGTGGCCGATTGAACAACTGCTCAAAATGACCAACATGCAGCGGTTCTTTTACGGCCTCGCACAATCGACCGTCCATTCCCCTTTCCAGGTTCCGACTAGGTTCCGATGTGCCCTGCAATCGATCATCGTATGAGACAGGTACCGAGGAGAATGTTATAGTGCTAACTTACAGATCAAAATAGACGTTATACGCATTCGAATATAGGATTGCTTTCCTTTCTCGAGATCCCATAACTGGACTTTCTAGGCTCTTGGGCCATGCTGGATCAGTCTTGAGAATATCTCACTAGGAAGAATCCCGAGATCCTATATGTCCCAGTTCATTAGCAGGTGAGTCGAGGATAGGCATGGAACAAAGAAGATACCAGCTCCTTACTGTGAGTGGCTAGTCACTCGAATTGCGACAACAATATCACCTAGGAGTTAGAAATTTCGTCTTCATATCATGGGCAATGTCCTCAGCATAGCTTTTCATCGCACAGCGACCTGCGGCGATGGAATCCACATAGTCACCGTCCGCTTGTTCTGATGAAACTCGGTCCCCATTAAGATATTCCACTCGTTCCGCGTTATGGGTGTGACATCGGATGCTGACACTGGTGTTTTGGGGCCTCGTCTCATCGGTGTCCCGCTCCGTGGTGGTGTAGGTTGTCTACGACCAACACGAGGTCGAAACGACGAGCGGCGGGGATGTTCTTGCTTCTGATGCGGGTGCGGAAAGACAATCCCATTCTGTTGGTATTTAGCTTTATAAGCATCTGCCACCTTTGCCAAAACCTCGTCCCGCACATCCAGATGGTCATAGACGCGGTGGAAGAATGCCTTGCTGAACGGCCGGCCCTGCAAATGTTTGATCGTCTGCCGGAGCAGATGAACGCAGGAGCTGATATACGCGTCTTCTGGGATGGGAGTCTGTCTGTGGGAAAGCATGCAAAGACGACGTTTGAACATGTAGATCCGATCGATGCTGAGCAACGTGAGCCCTTCCTCACTGAACAGAATCTCATTCTGCCTGAGAGACTGCTCAATCAAGTATCCATTGGTATGTCGATTCGACGGGCTCGCGGCCAGCGCGTCCATCCAACCCCTACCCAGCGAGAACTTCTTCGACGCTTTCTCGATAACCCGCTCGAGAGTCCTTCGCGACTGCTGATCTAACGGCGTCAGAGGTATCACGATGAGATCCGAACTCTGACCGGTTGGGAACGGCTTTTCCCACCCCACTACCAGAGTGAGGTGGATCACTTTCTGCTGCAATTTTCTGGAAATGTACTCGAGAGCTGGGCGGACGGATGGAATGAGGGTCTCGAAATCGAAATTCGCATCGGGTGATAAGGGCGGCGAGATCATATCTGTTGTCACTGTTCGGCCGGCGTTGGGTATATGAATACGAGCCGGACGAGCGAGACGCAGTACACCCATGATGAGGTAGGTAGTGATATAAAAAAAGGAGCGACGTAAATCGAAATGAAGGAGAGTAAATGCCCTCAGATGAGAGACAAGAGAGATTCAGGAAAAATCCAGCAATAGAAGTAATGAAAGCAGTATCCCTCAAGGAGTGCTGTATTGAGATATAGCCGGAGCCAACACCAACACAAACGACAACCACAAATATCCGTCAACTCACCTGGACCAAATCGCAATCAGAATAATCTCAAGATACCCGACCACCACAATCACGGAGTGGAGAGTGCCTAAATAACCCTCTGAGAAATCTATTCTATACTTAAACTCAAGCCAAAAAGCCCCTCCAAATATTTCCCCATATTCTAATGATAGTAACAGCACAGAATAAAGTACACTACATGAATCTGACTTTGCCAAAGTTGAGATTGTTATCGCCGCGCTTGTGTAGGTAGAGCACAACGCAACCACTCCTAATGCGCCGACCCCTCCCGTGAAAAAGGTACCTACCGAAACCCACTCAAGTACCATACCCTATTGGCAGATTTTACAGTAATGGGATCTATTTTTAACATTTGTTCAGCCAGTCACGCCGCATGTGTGATTCGGCTTGCATTGTGCAGGTGCTTTATTGATCGTTGATTGGTGGGTGTTTTTTATCTCGGCGCTTAAGTAGAGTAGTGATGGGGCACGGGCCTTGGGGCAGTAGAGTACCTGCTTCATCACTGTAAAGGAGATTTTGCAGTAGATTGCCTTATTCTGCTCTATTTTTATCAATGAAGCAAGCTAGCGTGATGTGGTAAATGCGGGGTAGAAGGAGGAGGAGGAGGAGGAGGAGGAGGAGGAGGAGGTATTATCACTGAAGGTGGATTTTAAAGCATAATAATCTGTACTTCATGCAAGCCATTTCGGTATACTTGAGTAGAGATTGATCGACTTTATACGATGCTGTCCGTAGATGGACGAGGCGGACGTTGAAGTGTGAGCCCAAATGGAAGGAATCCATCGCATGTACCTCTTTTGTCTGTCTAGAGATAGTAATTGCTGGGCATATCGTTTCCTTTGTCTAGGAAGCCGTGTGTGTTGGACGTTTTGCAAAACATAGCCGTTGTCGCATCATAGGAGAATATGTTCAACCAGGGTCAGTTTCATCGGGTTTGGATGAAAAGATGGTCAGAGTTGAGCCTCAAGAAGAAATCGACAGTAATGTAAACTTGGACATGATATGAGATGTGGGATACTTTTGATTATATCTTTCGTATTTTTGTCTGCATATTATGTAGCTAGGTACAGTCCATGAATACAGAGAAGAACATATGACATCGGACATGAAAGTAGAAGAAGCGTAACACCATATCATGATACATTTGAGATTTTAAACTCGAGACATAAATTTAGACAGAACAATTTCAAACACAGCTAGAGCGAATATTTTCTTGAACTGCGAAATATCAAGTACATAAAATGTATCTTCACGGAAGTTGGTTCTCATCAGTAACAGTGGTGGTCCGTACTTGAGCCTGAACCTGAGGTTGCGGCCGGTTGGCAGATCTAGGCGAAGACCGAACTGGAAGCATAATCTGAGACTGAGACCGAGATCGAGAATGAGATCGAAATTGCGTTTGGGTGTCGGACGGAGATCTAGAATGAGAATGCCCATTAGGTAGTAACTGAGGCTGTGACGGGGACTGGGGTTGAGTCGGAATAGAAACGACACTCGCACGACGAGTTCGCCCACTAGCATCAGCCGAACGCAATGCAAGAAGAGTGCGTGATAAACGACGATTCTCATCAGCGAGCTTTCTGTTCTTATCACTGATCGCCTGCTCATGAGAGCGGAGAAACGCAATGTCTACCTCGAGACCCTGTCGTGCGATACGGTTCCAGTCGTTGACTTTCCTGAGCAACTCGACACCGAGTTCGCCGCAATCTTCCATCAATTCGATGAACTGCTTGTTAGCCAGCAGCTCGTCGATCCTCTTCGCCATGGGGATGAGGACCGCTTCGTGGAGGTCTTCATAGTTGCCCGTCTTGCGTTCATAGATCTCTCGTACGCACAAGAGGAAACTCTGAGTGTGGTAATTGGTCGCGCACCACTGCTCGAAGCGTGTCTGGGCCATAACGCGGAGAGTCCCGACCATGTACTTGTCGGCGATAGCGTATACTTTGAGACAATCTGGGATGCGGACCGGCTGGTCAGTTTTGTTGGCCTCAAACATACGAATCTTCTCGCTGCTCTGTTGATGAGGTGGTGTTGGTGGAAGAATGTCTTTATCGTCGAAGGTGTGGTGGTAGAAATACTGGATGAGGTAGTCTACGATTTCTGGCTCGTCGTCGTTCAATGTGACGACTCCGGTGGCTGCTTCCTATATAATTCATTAGCTTCGTCCCATTCTCATCTTGAAGGAGAGTGCTAAGATATGTGTCCATTGATATCTCTTAGATAATAGGCGGCATATACATACCTTGAACCTTCCATTGACAGCTGCGTCAAAGGTTTCAGATTGCGGACAGACGATAGCCTTGTGAACATGCCATTCGCGACCTCCACAACGAATTGTGAAATCCGAATAGATCCCATCATTCAAAAGCTTACCCAGCAGACCGTGAAAGAAGCAATAAGACATGTGCCATGAGGACCCAGGAGCTGGTGTCTTAGGCTCTTGGTAAAAGGTTGCTCTGCGAGCAGGCTTCTTGGGCCTAGGATTGTCAGGGTCTGACCAGTCCGAATCTGAAGACATGTTTGCCCTATGACAGATTGAAATGGATTCGACTGATATATTTGACTTCCAGCTCTGAGATGGAAGCTGGCGTTCTGGGTGCTGATTGGTATGTAGATGCCGCAGTCTTAGAAAGAGAGTGTTGGGTATACAACACAAAGGACAGCGAAATGCCGGACCTCCCCAACAGATTGGAAAGAGCAGAAAGAGTCCGATTAATTCGTAGGATTATAATATGATCTCTTGAAGTCTTGAAAAAGTCGCCCCTCGCGGAATATCCTGCGGAGTTAGCTTCCGGACGGGAACAGAATCCAGGGACTGGTACTGCGAAAACTAGGGATATCTGTGCTTAAAGAATGAAGAAAAACAGAATATAAGTAAAAGACTCCAGCCCCAGTATATCTCTCCAAAAGTTCAAATGAATGCAAAAGTGTTAAGAGTCTGTGAATGCAGGTCTCTTTTAACAGCCACGATACTCTAGTAGACGTCACCCAAGGACGTGACCTTAACTGCCGAAAACAGTAAGGAGTGTGACCCTGGTCCACATTTATTGTTAAGCTTGTGCTGCAAAGAAAGCAGGTATCATGAAAGATAAGAACAGATATATTGTTCTTTTCTTAGATGACCCGCAAGTTTCTGTAGCTGAGTATGCAGGAAGATGCATCATGCAGTGCGTGTTTGACTTCATGTGGAAGCAGCGTGGTTACCGTTCGGTTTGTTTGGAACCAGCAAAGTATATCCGCATTTGGATAAGAAGAACACCTCGCTCGGTACCACTGCGCATCATGTTTGACCATCTTGGGAAAAATTACTAATATTGACATAGTTCATCTCAGGGACGGTGATTATTAAGGGTGTTAGCTGAATAAGAGCTACTGTGACGAGAAAGATGGTGGCATTATCTGCTGGTCACATTCTTTGCGGGATGGTTTGGGAGAGCTGATGTCCTCAGAAAACATAGCAGGCTGTTTGCATCCGGGGAGTTCTAGATGGCCTAATCAACTTTAATAGCTCGCAAAGTGCAGTAAGGCAACTTTTGTAGAAATAAGTAATGTTCTCAAGACAGGATATGAGAGGAAAAATAATCTATGAATCAGGCTTTTCATAGTATAATGTAGCTTCATGTCCATGTATAATTTTACATCCAAATCTTTACACGTGGTGATAAAAAAAAATGACTGAGTCGAAACATGTCCCATCTCCTAGAACCGCATTCAAATAGAAATAGAACCAGATTCTGAACTTCAGGTATCACCAAGGCAGACGACGTTAACTCCATCTGAGTCCGATAGGAAAGCAAGAAAAAAAAAACAGATGTATCTGAGGGCCGTAAAGGGTCGTCACGAAAATTATGAACAAGGCAGATGACAAAAAGCTAACGCTACAGATTATTTCCAAAATAATGGGCAGATGAAAATCATGATTTCCATTACTTTCGAAGGGACCAGTCATAGTCTCCATCCATTATACCCTCAATCGTAATGGAATCCTCAGCATTAGCTTGAGGTTCAGAATTGAGCATCTCCACATGTTGCTGATCACGGTGTTGTGAGAATTCGTCGAGCTGATCGGGTTGGTTTGGAGGGGATTCGGGTGATAGTGCATGTGCTGCTTCTGAAAATTCAAACTCCGTCTCCCAGTCCGCTATGTTAGCGTTTCCAGAGAGAAGGAACTTTCCGAACATGAGCACCCCATTGAAGATTTCTTTGCCGGTAGGAACAATATTTGACGGTGGCAAAAGGAACCCGTAACTGCCTTTGTCTCGTAATTTAATCTGATATGAGTAGCGCGCATGAAGCTGATGATAGAACCAATCCAGCGCACTGCCTCCAGCAGTATCGAATTTAGGGCTCATCGTTCCCTTGTTTTTCCACTGACCAGAGACAACATTCCCCTCACAGGCGGAGGTGACGTCGTAAGTCTCGCGGTTGGTGAGACGGATGGCCTTTGCAATACCCATGGCCAATTCTTCCAAGTTCTCTAACGTTGGTGGAATGGACGAGCATGAATATGCATAAGGATAAAGAATTTGCTGTGAGTAGGAATGCAAATCGAGGAGACCAGTGATGTCGATATTGTTGTTCTCAGTCTCGTTCCTGGCCCACTCTGCAAAGCGCTGAGACTCCACGGCTTCAAACGGGCCATCACCAGCATAAAGCTCGGAGCATGGGTTCGAACGCGTTGCTTCGCCATTCCATTCGAAGTCCCAGGCACGGTCGAGGTCAATTCCGCGGCAGAAATGTAGGCTGGTTTGCTGCCTATTTTTCCGCCAGAGCCGGTCTGACTCCCACGTGTAGACGTATCCATCCGGATTCAACGTCGGCACGAAAACCCAGTCGAACTCCTCGAGCAATTTCGTAATCTTCTTGGATTTTCCATAACCCGTAATCAACCTGTAGGCCACATATGTCACGGTTGAGGTACTAATCCATTCGCGAGCGTGAGTACCGCCGGTGATCACAATCATCTTGCGCCTACCTGAGTTCCCTTCAGGCTTGATCGGATGCACACCAAGCCTGAGAGCTGGAATGTCGCGACCTTCGTATGACGTCCCCACACTAATCATACGAACGTGCGTCGTAAACATGGAGGCCATGAGTCTCATCCAAGGAACAATGACCGACAGCGGTTGGTAGTCGCGGAAGAATAGGTCAGATATTTCGGGTGATTGTCGCATAGAGGGACTAAAGACAGGCTGATCGCCGAGATTGGCGCGTCGCGACGATGGATATGAGTTATAAATCATCTCCGCAAGGTCTTCAATCAACAAAGTGTGAGCCGTCTGCAACGATTTTGGGAGAAGACCCAGTAATGGAGGTATCTGGACCATCGAGAACCGTCAGCGTGACTATCCCCTGAGACCGTCACATACGTTTGGGTCT
Source organism: Paecilomyces niveus (assembly GCA_003116535.1). NCBI lineage: Eukaryota > Fungi > Ascomycota > Eurotiomycetes > Eurotiales > Thermoascaceae > Paecilomyces > Paecilomyces niveus. The sequence continues at coordinate 28,446 of QEIL01000023.1, read as the reverse complement.
GACTCACCATTTCTTGCGCCAGCCTGATATCCACGAACTCATCCGTAGCGGTCCATACATCCAGAAAGAGGATATTAGTAGCATCCGCCAATGCCTCTGCCTCCCGCGGGGTACGGATCTGGAAGCGCAAGACGACATCGCTCCCGTATCGGGCGAGCGTCTTTGCTGGTGGAGTAAGGCCATACGTTAGGTCTTTTGACGATGGATTCTTTGACGGCTTTCGCGGGATACCCCATATTGTCTCGATGACTGCATCTCGCACTCGCGTCCAGGGTCGCCGGCGATCCTGAGATTGTACAAGTAGTTGTACCGGTTCGACAGGAGGCGGGGGCGTGATGCTGGATCCGGCGGGAACGGCAGGCACCAGAACAGCGAGCAGCAGCCCGCACAGAAGCAGGAGAAGACAATTAAACCGGAACATCTTGCTCTCTCACGACATCGCACCGCGATGCGGTTATGGGGGTCTGACGGTCACGCAGCTGGTTAGAATGCTGCGTTGGGGATCTGGATTGCAACTGATTCACTGCCGGACATCGATCGCACGTTGCGGAAGCCAAGAAAGGACCCGGATGACGATAAGGCCAAGGCTGAGCGAGAAAACCCACGGCGGGCCTTGGGAACAAAGACGGGCTCCAGCCTAAAAGCTCCGTCGACCACGAATCCAGCTTTCACTCGAGAAATCGATCCACTATGACTTGTCGTGGCGGCTTCGAGATCTTCTAGGCTAGGCCAACCCTCTGGCGTAGTGCGAGTCCTGGAGCACGCAGCGTCCGACGGTCACGACTACTGGGTCGAGATGTGGTTCCTGACCAGGCAGAACTATTTTTATTGAATCTAATGCTAATCACGTCTAGTGTGTACGGAGTCCAGTACTTCTTCATCGTCCTCCAACCTGAGAGGGTTCCTGACTCAGGGGAGTTCATCTACTCCATTGCCCTGCGTGGCTGGTTGACGATGTCTCTGTGATTTCTGAACTTCCAAGGAGCCCAAAACGGGAAATTTGACATAAGTGTGTTTCATCGCAGAATAGCCCTTGCGTAGGTTTAGTCGCCACCAGAGGGGAAACTTCCGGATAAGTCTCGACCGATTTTATCCAGCATTTTCCCTAATTCTCCGAGAATTGTTATGCAGTAGTGAGAGGATCCAGTCAGCGATCCGGTCTCCAATGCTGAACCTTGTCATTGTACCCTATTCTAGACCTGTCCTGGGATCCCGTAGCGCCCCGTTTGGCTGTGAAGGTGAACTGTATCAACTATGCGGTTTTTTTTTTTTTTTTTTTTGATCTTTTCAACCGTCGATTTCTGCCATTGGGTATCCATTGTGCGTGCAGCAGCCCAGTGCGACTAGTTATTTATATATGTTAGTTAGCTAGTTTAATAATGACAGTAGCTTGAAAACGATCTGCTGGTTGGTCTCCCAGCGATCGGCATCCATGGGTCAGGGAGGGAGGAAAGCGGTCGAAGCGACCAGCGTAACAAAGCGCTCGAGGGAGGATGGTTAGTTGCCAGCATAACTTACACGCGTCACCAGGGCCTAGAAGAACGTCAGTATTCCTCCATGGTCATGATAGCTATTATTATTATTATCTGATCACCGTGAGGCTGGAGCACGTGGTGGAACACCGTTGCGGACTAAGAGTGACTCTAGACGGGCTTCGCTTCCAGCTTCTAGTCGTCCCGCTAGTTACATACAGTGAGTTACGCTACGCTTGGCGGCGTCGTATGCTGGCTGGGCTCGAACATCCCCCTCAAAACACCCCAGAGAGGCCACTGAACAGCCGTCCCTGTCAGCTCACTTCGTCCCCTCGACGTCAGCTGTGCTTCCCCCCTCAGCCCTATTACGTTCACCCATCGATTGTCGCAGGGTCTGGCTCTTCTTCCACCGTCCCGCGGGGTTTCCTTCCAATGACCCATGAGTGACCTGTCTGCGATGTAAGAGTCGCTTTTGTCTCTGCTGTTCGCTTCTCTGCACAAAACACCATTTCGATCTCGACGACTCGTTCGCACGGTTCTCTCCTATTGCAAAGCTCCAGCAGACTCGATAGGCGTGTTCGTGGAATCACCAGCAGCGAAGATAGCGAAACCGCATAACACCGCAGTTCAAGCGCGGGTTCTGAGTTCCAAACAGTTATTCGCGATGCTATCTTGTGGAAAGTGATACGACCAGTGTTTAAGTGACGACGACTTAGTGTCAGCACCACGATCCCTCCAACACAGATCTGCTCTGGAAAGACACCTGAGGCACGGATCGATGGGACCATCGTCTATTCAGGGGAGCAGGAGTGCATAATTCCGCCAAACTCCCGCCGTGAATCATGTATTGGAAGACCCTCCGGTTAGGTGCTGATGCCCACGACTCCAAACGGCAAAGCACCATCGATCCGAGCTTCCAGTCTCGCCATAGCGAACATATACCCCGTCCCAACTTGTCTACATCAGAGCTGCCCCCGAGGCGCTCAGAATCGACCCCCCGTCATCCCTCAGATAGTGAAGGCAATGGCAGGCGGCCGGTGACCCCTGAACCAGGTAGTCGAAATGGACAGGATGCAGTGGATGGTGAAAAGGCGCCTGTGTCGCCTTCTGCGGCGCAGCAGCAGACACTGCGAAGGAACCGCTTCAGCTTGATGAGATTCCGTCATGCATCAGATCCGCAATTGTCCGCCTCTTATGCTCGGGCAGATGAAGATGTGCCTCCAGTCCCTCCTATGCCGCCACGTAAGTTTCTTAAGATCTACACAACTCAGGGTATTCTCATGGTATTGGAAGATTGATTGCTGACCATCGTTTCCGGTGACATAGCTCCCACTATCATCACCACCGCTCCCACGAACCACAATCTAGAACAACCGGTAAAACGCAAGAACAAGATCAAGCTGCTCCCTCGATCCAAGAAATCTTCCTTAGAGGATCTATCTCTAAAGGCAAATGAGGGGAATCATACCCGCAATGCCAGACCGACCCACTCTGTGAGAGGATCAACAGACTCTCAGATAGGCAATTCAGGCCTTGGGACATCCGCTGCCAGCGGTGAAGAACCCGGACGATTGTCAATAACGTCTATACGGAGTGGAGGTCGTGGTCACACTGCTGATTCCAATCGTTCTTCGATCCCGGATCCAAGGTTCTCCGAGTCATCACCGTCAGAGGCAAGTTCCGGGGAGCATAGAATCTATCTTCCCAGCTCGCGGAACGACGACCAAAATGCGTCCGCTGCTAGCAAGCTGTTCCGTCTACCACGCATGAAAAAGGGTCGTGGCTCCCTGTTTCCTCTGCCTATGAAGATGAGTCCTGCGGATTCATCTCAGCCGCGGTCCAGCAATGGATCGGATAATGGCAAGCTATCGCAACCAGGCTCCGCAAAACAAGAGCCTACAGATATTGCCCAAAAAGCCGTCGGTTCAATTCCTCCTCCTCAGGATGAAATTACCCCACTACCTTCTCCCACCCATTCCTCTGTTGGTTTGTCATCCCCCCGAGTTGGGGCACCGCCTCTATTGAGGAATGATTCTACAACCTCTGCACGCTCTGCCAACTCGACATCGTCTCTGAAGGGCCAGCATCACCGCCACCGCCGAGGTAGATCGTCTACTCTGGGCTCCTTAGTAGACGACCAACGTCAGCCACCAGCGCACTTCACTTCATCTGGCCGGATTTCAACCTCCACAAGCAGCCGGAAAAGTTTTGGTGATTTATTCAATTTGTCTCAGCGGCTGAGGCAGAACTCCGAACCACCTCTTCCTAACAACAACTCACCGGCCACCCCCACGTCATATTCCAAGCCTGGTTCATTCTCCTTTACACGGGATGCCGTCAATTGTCCACAACGTGATGAAGGTGACACACCTGCCACCTATCTCTCTCGGCTGGAAGAAGCCGTGCGCAGAGGCGCGATAGCTAGTATTCTATCGCAATCCGGCGATGACTTCTACAAGACTGCACTGCGCAGATACATGCGCAGTTTCTCGTTCTTTGGTGATCCGATCGATATGGCTTTACGAAAGCTTTTAATGGAGGTGGAATTACCGAAAGAAACGCAGCAGATCGACCGTGTGCTTCAGGGCTTCGCTGACCGCTATCACGAGTGCAATCCGGGCATATTTGCGTCAACAGGTATACCCATTTGCTCCCGAAATGTAGATAAGCCTTACTGACCTTTTGCCATCAGACCAAGCCTATTTCATTGCGTTTTCGATTCTCATACTGCATACGGACGTCTTCAATAAAAATAACAAGCGCAAAATGCAGAAGCAGGATTATGTCAGGAATACCCGCGGTGAAGGCGTAGCGGATGAGATTTTGGAATGTTTTTATGAAAATATCGCCTACACTCCGTTCATTCATGTGGAAGATGACGTCAATCTTAACGGACGCCATCTAAACAAGCCTCGGAGAGGTTTACTTAAGACCGCAAGTTCAGATCACCTAGCGCGTGTCTCCAGGGAACCTGTGGATCCATATGCGCTTATCTTTGAGGGCAAATTGGATACGCTCAGGCCGACGCTGAAGGATGTGATGAATCTGGAGGATACTTACAATTGCACTGGGTCTAATGGACCACCAAACATGGATAGTCTACATCAAGCATTCTCCAAATCTGCTATTCTGCAAATCGTCTCCGCTCGATCACGTCCAGATGCATTCATGACACCCTCGAGCATCGACAATCCGGCCGACTCTCATCCCGGCCTAGTGGATATAAAAGTGGCCAAGGTCGGTCTTCTCTGGCGGAAAGACTCCAAAAAGAAGAAAACGAGATCTCCTTGGCAAGAATGGGGTGCCCTCCTGACTTTCTCCCAGCTCTACTTCTTCAAAGATGTCAACTGGGTGAAATCGTTGATGTCGCAATATGACTCGCAGGCAGAGGGACGGCGCCGACCCGTTGTTTTCACACCTCCTCTCGTCGATCTCAAGCCCGATGGGATTATGTCTACAGACGATGCGGTGGCTTTATTGGATTGGAGCTATAAGAAACATAAACATGCGTTTCTTTTAGTGCGGAATAACGCACTTGAGGAGACATTTCTCGCAAATAGCGAAGCAGATATGAACGACTGGATTGCGAAGCTTAACTACGCTGCAGCCTTGAGAACAACTGGCGTGCGGATGAAAGCAATAAATGGTACCAGTTACGAGGGACAGCGCCCTGGAGTCAGTCGCATGGGGTCTATCGCATCGGACGCCTCAGTTCGATCTGCTGAACTTGTCGCGACGCCTCCTGAGTCGACCGCTCATTCCCATCTCGCAGAGGCGGTTTCAGCAGCGCGTAAACAGCTGATGGCTCAGAGAATCCGCGAAGCCAATGAGAAGTTATTTGTCTGTCAAAGACAGCTGGATGATCTCCTAAGGAATGCTCGACATCTGCAGGTGCTGACGCCAATCCATATCCGGGCAAGAGAGCAGGTCATCCTGGCCGCAGGGCGCATGGCCGCAAAACTCAAATGGATGAGATTGGACATTTGGCGCATCAAGTGTTATAGGGAATTTCTCATTCTCGACTTGGGTGAGGATGAGAAAGACTACTTCGGAGCTTATGGCCAGTCAGAATTTATCCCTGCAGCCAATGCTGTAGCATCGACCGAAAGTCAGCCATCTGTAGCGAAGGACCCAACTTCAAGTGTCGCTCCTGATTCGCCTAAGACCGATGCACACACTGTGGTGTCGCCGTCTTCCCCAGAGAGACCGCCAACACCCGACAATCTATCGCCAGTTCCATCGAGAGACCTGCGGAGAGCGAGCGTTGGCACATCAGTTATCTCGTCGGACCGAATTCCTGTAAACAGACAATCTTCCTTATCTGGTGGTAAGGACCGAGTCTCGTTACAAGGCTCCATGGCCGGGAAGCTTCAGCGTGAGTCGTCCGTTCAGAGTGCTGAAAGCAGGACAGACGCCTCTTTCGTTACAGTTGAGGAACACATCTTGAAAGAAGCTGGCCTTCCGACCGACGGCGTCAATGGAGTCTCTGATTCCCAAGCTTCAGCTGTTGATACTGTCGATAAGAGAGATGGATCTGCTGATACGGCTCCTGGTGAACAGCGTGGTCGTGTCCACCGGAGTCTGCATCGCACCCTTAGGGACTCTACCCACGGCCCACATCACCAAAGGAGCAAGAAAGGACGTGATTCAACCTCCTCCGTTCCAGTCCCCGATGACCGTCATTCTCTCGCGGAGAGCGAAGGACTGTCCAGAAAAGAGCCTAATTTTACTTTCCATGGCAAGAAGGCCTCTATTGTTACATTTGGATCTGAATGGCAGAATATGCCCCCGGAAGAACGATTAAAACTGCGAAAGCCACCACCTACCGACGAGTCAAGAGCCAGCGATCTGCCTCTCAGTGATGGCACAGAATCACTTTTCTCAGGATCAGTGAATGGTGGACGACCCACTTCTCTGCGAAGTGCAAGCACCACGACTGCGCGTAGCCTTCGTACCTATGAAGATCTCTCCAAAGACATACCATCACTTCCTCCTTTGGGTGAACTTAAGAAAGCCCAGGCAGCTTCCAATGAGGGGATGGACATGAAGGATATCGACTCTTCGGAAGCCATGTCGCCCGTCTCTTCTGATCCACAGAGCGATGAGCGCGGCACGCTGTCAAAGGCAGAAAGCAGTGTTTTATCCGGAGAGGAAACGTCCCTTCATCACAACATCTCTCAGGAAAAGTTGACTTCCAACTCTCATCACCAGGCTGTAAGTGCATGATAGAGTGCACCTTGGGCATCGTCTCCAATGTTGATTATTTGCTTTTCTTCCACTCTTCCTCAATGTCACCCAGTTCTCTAAAACCTGCAATCTGTTATGCTGATACCCAATATTCCCCGTTGTCTATCTCTCTTATGTCTCTACCTCACCGACTTACTCCGGGCCTGGTTCATGTCTCGCTTTTCCGCTGCACATTTTTTTCTTTTCACGAGGATACCCGGGTTTAGGCTAGGGCACACCTTCCGCATCTATGTAGCTACTCCGTCGTGGCTGTTAACATGAGCTCTTAATCTTTTCTTTTCTTGTGACGAATTCCCTGTGCTTCCTGCTCCCTTCACGAGGTTACTTCGTAGCAGAAGCTAAAAATCGAGAGATAAAAAAAATTGTACACTACGTCCAATCAAATGCGTACGTTTCCGTCCTCAAGATCGTGTTCTCGTTCAATCGTAGCCATATTTATTTTTCCCTTGATCATACAGGATGAAATTCCCTAGCGAAGCCACCTCTTACCGCAGTCGACCACAGGTAGCCAACACTAAGAACGCAACGCAACGCTAACACAGAGAATGGAAAAAGGTAGTATATTATTTGAAAACAGATTAAAATAGTACATGACTAACTCTTATAATATAATGGAATTTCTTATGTCTATTAGCGAAGGAGAAATGAACAGGGTGAGGAAAATAAGTGGTAGGTCGAAGATAGGATAAGAACTCTATACAATCAAGCTCGAATCGATAGGGATTTTGAATAGAGAATTGAAAGGAAAAGAAAGACTGAGAGAAATGGAAGAAATACATAGTGCAACAAGTTAGCTGAATCCGTCTGTGCATAATCTCCCGCGCCTTGTCTAGGTCGTTGATCGTGCTGCTGTCTTATGGGTGAGGCTGCAATGCCAACTCGTTAATCACCGGGGTCTTCTAGGTCATGGGCAGGATCTTGATCTTCTGCTCAATCGGGGGCAGCTCTGACTCGGGTAGCTCCAGGCTGGGACGCGACTTCGCCGGGCTCATCCAGATGTTGCAACAATTATTACCGGATGGTAAAGTAAGTTAACCAGACGACTACTCCTTCTTCTCAGTGTGAGCAGCCGACATGTCCACGTGCTGCTCTTCCGCGATTTCTGACTTCTTCGGTACACGAACGAGCCAGTACAAGAACAATGCTGCACTGACATTGAATGCAATGTATGCCCACAACAGACCGAAGTCCCTCCAGGCGTGGTTGACAGATGCAGAGAGAGATGCCAGGAAGCCGTTTGTCTTTGCTATGGAACAGTATGAACAGTCTGATGTTGCATTGGCGTCGGTCAGGTAGCCTCCGAGATCATCTATGTATTTCTCCATATAGGCGCCGCATGTTTGACCTGGAGGAGGGTTGAAGTGTAGATATTCGTTGGTGGCGCAGGTAACGTCCGCATTGCCGACGCCTGTGGCTAACATGGATTCGACCAGATAGGTGAAGGGCGAGACACGGTACATAAAGATCCAGAAACCTGGAAGAGATGTTGGAGAGGCTAGGACACTGGACATTGATGTGAGTAACAGACGAGCGATGATTAGAAGAACAGTGAGAAATGGGAATGGTGGCCTACCCGCAGAAGATCAGGCACATCATGAACATCAGATTAGCTATGTTACCTCCGGTTTCAGCGGTGGGAATACCGGCAATCACCATATGCGCAAATGTGGAGGTGAACATTAGGAAGGCGACCACCAACAGCCACATGAGACCACCCCTCTCGGTGACGGCATTCGTTGGCTCAGCATTTCGATAGAGGCCGATGGGATAGTACCAGCAGAAAAATAGCAGAGAGGCCGATAGAAGGTTCCAGGGAACCTCACCCATTATATTCGAGAGCATGAATACTCTCCATGAATACGTTTTTGAAGGACGTTCGCGGACTTCATAGAGTGATCGCTGTGTGACGAATAGAGGCATGATTCCCTGCGTAAGCTGCCCAAAGATACTGAGTAGCATGAACAAGCCGAACATCTGATTTTGAAGACCTTGGATAGTGTTCTTTGCATTGAAGAACGAGAAACCCACGAAAATTGCAGTTATGGCGCAGAGAGAAAATTTGGACCACACGTAACTGGGTGTTCGCCAGTGCTGCTGTAAGACACGTTTCTGGACTTGGAAATACTGGTGCCAGAAGGGGGCGGCAAATTCACGATAACTTGCTTGGTCTCCCTTATTATGCGCTTCTGCGGCCAAAGGTGCTCTTTCAGCTCTGATACGGTCGAGTTCCTGATGCACTGCAACATATTCTGGAGACTGTCTCCAAACAGCAGGCCAGTCAATATCACTATGAGATCCAGGCGCTGCTCCGATAATTCCCAGCATCCACTCTGCGGGGTTCGCATCCGGAGGGCATGATGGCGCACCGTTTCTCACAAAATAATCGATCATGGTATGCGACGATGGTCCGATTTCACCAAAATAGACTGTCTTCCCCCCTTTAGCCAAAAAGAGCAACCGGTCAAAACGTTGAAAAAGCATCGCCGAAGGTTGATGGATCGTGCAGAGAATAGCTTGGCCACTATTCTTCAATTTTTCAAGAAGGCTCAGAATAGACCAAGAGGTCTGAGAATCCAATCCGGACGTGGGCTCGTCAAGGAATAGAAGAAGCTCTGGTTTCGCAGCAAGTTCAACACCGATGGTAAGACGTTTCCTTTGCTCCACGTTCAAACCCTCTCCCAGGATACCGACGACCGCATCTGCATATTCTTCCATTTCCAAAAGTTTGATGACTTCGTCCACATAGGCAAGTTTTTCCTCCCGTGGGACATGAGCTGGTTGACGCAAGAGAGCACTAAAGGTCAATGCTTCTCGGACGGTTGAAGTTGCCAGGTGCAGGTCCTGCTGTTGGACATAGCCGGTTTTCCTCTGAAACGAACTGTCTCTAGGCATCCCGTCAACTAGAACTTCACCAGTAACAACGCCCATAGTCACACGGGTTGCAAGAACATCCAGAAGAGTAGTTTTGCCTGCACCACTGACACCCATTAGTGCGGTGAGCGTTCCAGGCTTGACCCATCCGTCAACATTATCCAGTATCCGCCTTGGCTCCCCTTTGATCTTAATATCGTAGCATACTCCCCGCCATTGGAAGATCGCTGTCTGCTTCTGAATAGCACCCCAACCTTCTTCTTGGTTTTGTACCTGTCCTTCAGCTCCTGTCGAAGCAGCCTCAGGGTCATCGGAGAAATTCTTTTTCATTGTCGCCGGAATGCGCCCTCTTCGGAACACGAGCACCTCACCCTTCGACTTCTTGGCTTGGATGTATTCGGTGGCACATAGGTAAGTAGCGAAGAAAAATATCATAAATCCCCATAGAATCCCGAAGTTTCGCCATCTGTGAGACTTGCTATAGCGATATGCTGAGTGGAGATACACGTCACCATTCACGAAGGACTGTCCAGCTACTGAGCCGACGGTGTTGCATGCGCCATATTGAAGGGAACCATATGACGGAACGATCGTACTGCAATCGAAATTCCTTCCAGAGAACTCGTTGGCCATCAACGCCTCAAAGCCATAGGCAACAGGGTCCAAGTAATTGATCCATCGTGACCAGCCTAACATGTAAGTAGTTGGGATAGAGAACCCGGTGTAAATGACGAGAGCGTTGATGAACAAGGAGGCCGGAACCATGGCTTGCTCCAAGGTGCGGGAAACCGACGCAATGGTTCGAAAGATCATACTCATGGTGAGAGTTATCATGAACGAGAAGAGCAAGAAGAAGAAAAACGCTCCGGGTTCACGACGCAAATTCGACATGAAGTATAACGTCAAATTGAATATAATACAATTGACGACTTTGTACGGCATGTCTGATAATGCTGATGCAAATGCTTCCGCGGAAGGATGGTATAAAGCGTACCGCGTATGTTTCTCCACGATGGGTCGCTGGGCATATAGAATAAGAATCTCCAATGCCGAACTGAACGCACTCATTAGAGTAGCGAAGAACAATAGTGCCGATCGTGAAAAGAAAGAGCCGGTATTGGAGGAAAGATTGTAGAACACTGAGCCGATGATCAACGACATAACGAAGTTGCCGAAGAGTTGGGTTAGGGTCAGACTAGGATCTGCCGCTAGGCGTTTGAAACATCTCCACAAACATAGCTTGACTTGCTGTCCATAAGAAAGCGTGTAGGGTGATTGCAGTCGTTGACGTTTTGCTTGTTGTAGTTCCCGGGAACGCTCAAATAGCTTCAGATCTTCCCCTCCAATGGGGTGTTCTCTTTCATATTCATCGATCTCTTCGATAAGGGCCTTGTACTCCACACTATTCCTCCATGCTGCAGCGAAATCATCCGGTGTCCGTGGAACTCTGTTTTCAAATCCAGGACGCACTCTCCGTTCATGAGGACTTGTCATGGAGGTCAAGAAGTCCGGGTCTGTCTGGCGATCTGGACACTCAAAGCCGAGGTTGATAAAATAACCCCTTGCCTTCTTGGTGCTGCCAAAGTAAATCTGACGTCCTTCATATAAGACAATAGCCTTATCGAAGATGTCATAGGCCGCTTGTGGGGATTGGTAAATGGCAACAGCAGCTGCAGTGTTCCCAATGTCCGCCTGTATTCGTAGAGATCTGCAGAACTCGATTGCATTTGCACTGTCCAGACCACGCGTGGAGTTATCCCAACACTGAAGTGGAGCACCGCTCAAGGCTGCTTCGGCAATACTGACACGCTTCCGTTCGCCGCCAGATACACCCCGAATATATTCGTTGCCAACCTTGGTGTTGATCGTGTGTCGGATGCCAAAAGTGGCCATGATGACGTCGCGCAAATGATTAGCATATTGCTTTATACCGACGCCTCCTGGGATGAATTTGGGAGCACGGGCCCGAGCAGCGAAGTAAAGTGTGTCTCCCACTGTCAACTGAGGGAAATGGACATCCTGTTCGGCAGTATAGATAGCTTCACCACGGAACTCACTGTGCATCTGATTCCATCCGATGCCCTGATAGTTGACATGGGAGTCCTTGTCTAGAAAGAAGCCATGTGTCTCACCGGAGATGGTCTTCAAGAAGGTCGAACAACCGGATCCTGGAGGACCAAGGACGACCAACAGCTCGCCTGCTCGTATCAGGCCGTCAACGTTTCGCAAGATGTCAATTCTGTGAGTACCGGCTCCGGTAAGCTTACGCACATAGCCTACAACGGATAAAAGGATGCTGGCCACCGTCTTTTGGTAGTCGGTCGGTGTGCCATAGCCGTATACATTGATATTTCGGAAGGCTACACCAGCTGTCCTGCCCATGAACCGCTCACTATCTTCGTTCCGTAACTTCAGCATGGCCTTTGCCCAGGCTCTAGGACTGAAATCCTCGGAGTCGGGGTCAAGTTGGGAACCGGGCGCGGCATGGAAAGGACTAGGGTCATCCGTTGAGTACGTGGAATGTCTTGAGTACTCACGAGCCAGAGACCTGATATTTTCATCATCATCTTTTCTCGAATCATCATCCTGGTCTTTGGACTCAGCTAAGCCTCCGTGGCCATTGATATCTTCGAATTCAGCCTGGCTTCCTGCTGGAGACTGGTTTAGGGTCATCTCTTCCGAATCGATCTGGTCCCGTTGACGAGATGTCTCTTCTCCATGATCGTTCATGTCGTTATAGAAGATCGGAGATCCCCTACTCCAAAGTGAATCTTCACACGTGATCCAGAAATAGAGAGAAGAAGAAAGAGACGAGGATGTAACAAGGACTCTCCGGGTTCGAATATGGAATTAGTACAAGAAAAGGAAAAGAGAAAGAAAGTTGTAGTTCGCCTTGAGAAGACCACAGGGCGAAACTACGGTCATAAGAGAAGAAAGCCGTTCCGAAGCCATATAAGTAGCAGACAGCAGCTGCTTTACATCTTCGGCATATGTGATATCCGGGGCCTTAGGAACTCATAATACCTAGTCTTCGGAACGGAACGAACTTGCGATCGGAGAGGAACCATGATTGCTCCCCTTCCTCTTACTCGATCAACGTCTTCGTGAATACGTATGTCCAATAACTGCATGCCGTTTATCAGTCATGCGCTTGCACTGTTCCGGGTTAGAAATATACTTAAAGTTCTAGATGCTGCATTAAACGCCTTGGCATGTCTTCCATCCGGATCATAGCCATGTTGGGGTATTTTATCTTCCATGGATATTACTCCCTGCTGATACGTTATGAAACGGTCTTCTATGGATTATTAGTCTCCGCACTTATGGTCCTGAGATACAATTCAGATGCTCCTTTACGATCCTCACTGTTGCCCAGATAGCTGGTGGCATATAGTCGAGGTTTTCCGAACGACCCCCAAACGTCACAGCCTTACGGCAACGGCTGACCCCGACCCGGGACTTTCTAGTCGCCGAGACAGGGAATGTCAGCGGCTGCGAGAGGTATGAAGAACATCCGGGGCTCCGCTGACAGTTAACCAGGGCTTTCTGAATGGCCAAATCTTCACCTGGGGTTGCAGGCTTAGTTATGGTAGACGCTCTCCATCGGATCGGCAACTATCTGTACGGAGCACTCTTCTGGATATCCAAGTGAAAAGACTGGAGATCTTGGAGCCCGGGGTAAGAAGACCCGGGGATCCGGGGCATGGTAATACAGTAGGAATACAATAAGGGAACCCACAATTACTAAGGAACCAAATAAGAATGAAAACGGTTCGGGAATCAGGAGATCCGATTTGATTTATTCGGGAGACGGAGATCAACTTTATTTCCTGCTTCCGCTTACATAATATGACTTCCGTTCTCTACAATAGCGAATTGAAATCTTGATCTCCTCTGGCCGTTATTTAAGGTCCAATTTCTTTGCACTGCCACCACCTCCCCGGGGTCTAAATATTGCGACCACGAGACGCTCCGGGGTCGTTAACCTCCGCTTCCACAGGCATACAATAATAAAGATCTGAAGCTTGTAGGCTAAAATAGAGACCCACTAACCGCTCACCGTCGCACTTTTCAAGCAGCCGATCCAGAAAATAGGCTACACACTATTGAGAAAGGCTTCTTCCCTGTTTTTGACAAAGTCGACCAGGCTCCATGTCCAGGCCTTGTGGATATATGATACAGTTGGAATTTACACAATAATTAAGGGGAATTTCTCGATTAGAACGCGTATTTTCTCAGCCGCACATTCCATCTCCCTGAAAAAAACAAAAATAGACTATCCACTGACTAGTATAGTAAAATTAGTTTGGTGTATGCAAAGGAATTCGTTCCCACTGTTTCTGTTCACCCCTTAGTGCAGAGCGGACTATAGTCCAGGACTTCTCAGGCCACGTATTATCTGTGCAGATATCGTTGGTGACTATAAAATAGGACTTGGCCCTGAGACGCAGGAAAAAGCAACTCCTTTATTTATAATAATCGATCTTGAGACAACGGAAGCGTCGAGATTCCTAGGTTTCCATATAGAAATGCAGAAGCAATTTCCTCGCAAGATCTGACACACGCGGGACATAACATATCGTAGTTCAGGCTAAGGCACTCTTATCCAGCCACATAAAAAAACGTAACACAGGAGGCGGTAACTTTATCTGTCCATTTCAGGGGCTGGGATATCTCTCCGGTTGCTGTCAAATTTCGCTTCATTTTTACTTGCCAAGCTACGAGTCCAATCGCTTAACAGGAATACAGGTCTTTTCTCCGGGTTGCTAGATTGCGAGCATATCAGATATCCAGTGTACCTTTTATATAAACAAGATATTTGATGGTATATCTGTTCCGCTGGTTTTGGCGCTATTATAAATTTGAAGCAGGGCTAGCTCCAGAATACCATCATGATGGAAGCAGCCTATCAAACTATATATCCTGAGCAAAGCCATGGTTAATGATAGTAAGAGGACAAACATCTCAGGAAAAAAAGCTTCTTTTGAGTTTATAGCATACGAAGCACGGCTGACACTAGAGGAGATCATGAGCAGATCTTCTAGCGACACAAGAAGATTCCGGACCCGTTTCCACCACAGCGGAGCGGAGCCTGCGCAGCCTCACACGACAACAGAGCAGATTTCACGCAAGACACGTCCATATCTCTTTACTCGCTGTCTGTTTGTGTTTTCGCCTATCTAAACACTTTCCTCATGGTCCGATCCATCTCAGTTCCTTCTTGGGTGTACGTCATACTTATTGATGCTTATTGATCCTTCTTGAGTACTCTATATGTTAAGATAACTAAATCATGACAGGAAGGTCTTCTGGCTTTCTTTAAAATCAGCTGTCTCCTGCCTTTTGGGAAGAACACGTGCCCTGGAAGAGTCACTTCGGCTTTTTGTGATATCTTCAGTTAGCTTTTGAGAAGGTCAGTTGATTGTATATGCACTCTGTGGAACTGTCTTAGACTTTTGGACGCTTTCCTGTACTGGTTGAATGTATGTTTGCTAACTTTTGTCCACTCCAGCTTTGTCAGTTAGGTCACAATCATGTCACGTGAGTAAATTTTCTGCCCATGTGAGATGGTTTAAATGGTTTTTATGCTGGAGTGAGAAAGAGGAGATACATATGCTAATAAAGTGCTTGGTTGATAGATACCGGAGGACCTCCTGAGGAGGATGAGCAGTCATCATGGAAGAAGCCTTTCACCAAGGCCTTCATCAGCGAGGAGAAAGGTATGGGCCTAAAGGCAACATCATACATCGCGGCCGGAACCCTTCTCATCGATGAAAGGGTCATCGCCGTTTTCGCCGAAGAGAGAGTGAAGTCTGTTACGAATCCGCGTGAATACAACCAGCTCGTGGCCGGCAAAGTCAAGGCCTTGGGCGGAAATGAATTCGCTCGTCAGTTCATGACTCTGCCAAACAAGTTCAAAGACTCGTATCCAGGCTTCAAGAACATTTTTGGAGGAGTGGTCGAGACCTGTCACTTCCCAGCAAACCTCGACGAAACCCCAGCTGCCGTCATCGGTCTGGATGCGGCGTATCTGAATCATGCATGTGTTCCCAACGTCGTTGTCAGTTTCGTGACACCTGCAGATATCTATGGGGTGCATGCAAAGGAGCATCCTAACGAGTACTGGCTGAGGGTGTATTCCTGCATTGGTATCCAGCAGGGCGAGGAGATTGTGGCTGCGTACAGTCATCTGAATGTCCCATCCGGGGTAAGAAAAGCCCGACTGAAGGGGTTCTTCGGCTTTAGTTGCTTCTGCAAGGACTGCGTTGCACCAGACCCTGACATGGAAGGGTTCATGGACGTATATGGCAAGATTGAGAGGAGCATGATCCAACCAAATGTCATTGATAAGGAGCCCGCATCAGCTCTCAAGGCAGCATATGACCTGGGCATGGGAATGACCTCGGTGGGGATCTTTGACTACCGCCACGCATCACTCTGGGAACAATGCGCCGTCATCTGTGCATGGCACTCCGATGAAGGACGAGCCTTAGTTTTCGCAGGTCGAGCGCATGCTTCATACGAGCTTATCGAAGGTGGAGATGGACGCAATTGCAAGCGGCTGTGGATGTGGAGGAATGACATCAGGAGACTTCCTGGGTACGGAGCCTCGAGCAGGGGAAAATCAACTCAATTTGATGCCAAGCTCCTGATCTTCAACCAGAGGCGCCAAACGGAGATGCTCTTCATGCTTGGTGCGAATGCAAATGAGTACATCAGACTCAGTGATTACTTCGGAATCTGGGGGAAGGACGAACATCAACCTTTTGGTTGGCATAGTAGAGAGGAGTTGACAAACGAGAACCAGGAGAAACAGAACCCGGAACAGCTTGAAGCTCTATTGAATGAGCTGGCTGCGGAGAAAAAGGAACATGATGAGGAGAGATTGGTGAAAGAAAAGGAGAAGACAAAGAAGAAGAGCAAGGGAAAGAAAGGGAAACGCTAGGGCTGTATGCAGACTGGATACTCCCTGCAACTGAACCCATGTGCCTGAAATCTGAATATGCATCACTGGAACATGGGACTTATATTGGGAAATGGTTTGCAAGTACTCATGGAAATAGGGATTGAAATTTCCGCTGTCGTGTCAATATTTACAGGTGAGGTTGGCGCGGGACGAGATCCGAGCGGAGTGGAGAGTCAAGCGGAGAAAAGAAGGTTGTTGACGGCGGAAGCTGATTATGTCATGGCGTCGGAGCTTCACCTGCGAGATGCGCATCTTAGTTTCGACTGAGTACTCAACCTATTTTGCCTTCATGAATTAACGAGAAAGAGAATCAATCCTACACCTAATTTTCTCATGGATGTATTATGAAACTGGACTAATATCCAAATTGGAACCTAACATTTGAGCGACCACCCTATTTTTACCACCCGAACGTCACTCTGCGAATTCTCCGCGCTCCCCGCACTCCTCAAAACTTGCACCTATAGATAGCTAGGTATTAGCTTCTGTCAGCGTATTTTCGACATAGAGTACGACTATGGCGCACTCTAAACGCAACACGTCTCTCCCCCACTTCACGTCCTACGAGCGTGACCTTCTCCGCACAACCTGGGGCACCCAGCGTACTCGATTATCCCGCGACTCCTTCCTACCCTTCGGCTCATGTCGCCTCTGTCTAGAACCTGCCCGGCCTCCCGTCGTAGCCTGCGCCACGAACGGCGATCTATTCTGTCGCGAATGCGCCATCAACGACCTACTGGCACAGCGGAAGGAGATCAAGCGGTTAGAACATGAGCGGGAAGAAGCGCGACGACGGTTAGAGGAAGAGGATGCCCTCACACTGGAAGAGGCGCGGATGCGAGAACTACGGGACTTTGAACTTGTTAGCATGGGATTGGAGGCAACGAATGGCGGTGCAGGCAAGAAGCGCAAGGCAGAGGAATCGGAGGCGATTGCGGCGTTTCGACAACGGGAGGTGGAAATAGATGGGAAGCGAAGAAAGGTGTTTGAGCTGAACGAGGAGGAGATGAAGCGCGCTGCGAGGATGGAACAGGAGAGGCTGAAGAGAGAGCTGAAGAAGGAGAAGGTTGGTTCCATCATTAAGCGATCTTCCTCGATCGTTTACCGTCTCATCAGGAGTTCTCTGCTACGTAAGATGCGTACTTTGAACTAGAGCTAATCACATCTCGCAGTCCGAATCCAAATCTGCTCTGCCCTCATTCTGGGTACCTTCTCAAACGCCCGGCACCAACGCCATCGAGGCAGCGGCCTCTAAATCCGTCAAGCTCACACCGATATGCCCTGGCTCAGGAGAGAACCATCACCATACGTACTCCCTCAAGCTGCTGGTGGACGTCCACTTCACGGAGGAGAAGGCCGATGATGGCAGCGACAGAGTCCAGCGCATATGTCCATCCTGCAAGAAGGCACTGACTAACGGTCTGAAATCGATGCGTATGTCCGTTCTTTCCTATCATCTAACCTAGGAGACCGACCTAACCCTTCCAAACCAGTAACGAAACCCTGCGGCCACGTCATCTGCTTCCCCTGCGTCCAAAAATTCATGATGCCTCAACTCCACAATACGGCCCCCGACCCGCACGCCTCCAAGGAACAGCAAGACGCCGACGCCGCCCTCCGCGGAAAGATGCTCTGCTACGTCTGCGAGACGGACGTCACACCTGAACCCCACGGCACTGCGTCTGCCTACGGTAATGAGACCGAGAACGGTAACGGAAACGGGAAACACAAAAAGAAGAATAAGGATAAATCGAAAGATAAAGAGAACGGCAAGATCGGACGAGGTCTCGTCGAGATCAGTGCTGAGGGAACAGGGTTCGCGGGAGGAGGTGAGAATATGGCGAAGAAGGTGGGCGTGGCGTTCCAGTGTTAGAAAAAAAAAAGTCGTGTTGTAAATTATTTGAGGAACGGGTGTAAGGGGGCTATGTTATTGTATGTATTTATCATGGAAATGTATGTATAGAATGTGTGGATCGGCTTATTGCCGCTTCGGGAGTTGAGGAACAGCCTATGATGTTGGATGTGAGACGATTCAGATCTTGAGTCGAGACCATAATTTATGTATACATATTCTACAGGAAGAACTATTGGAAATGAGGACTAACACCAGGTCCTTTCAAGTTACAGCCACAGCGCTGGGACGGAATATTCTAAATATTGTAAATGAAATTTGATATAAAAGTCGTAGGCTAATCCACATCGCCGGACTCTCAGACGAGAGCGAAAAGATATATAATAGTCTATGTAGTCATACCATGCACAGATTCCCAACCTAGAATAAACGCCGCTGAATATAGGAAATGTCGGTTCGGGGACTATGATACAAGGTTCTTGCCTCCTCAAACTCGCTACATATTTATCTGCAGCACAGGAAGTGTTTACCGCAGTGACTTCCTGGAGTTGTTGAATTCCCGAACAGTGATCTCGCACTTGACCTCCTGGCAGAGACGTCTCCGACGGCTGGCATCTAACTTGGAGGCAAACTCGAGACCGCTGGCGCGCTCGATGGCCTCGAGGGGCACCTCGAAGTCGGAGAGGCTCTTGTCGTTGGCGATGCGGGCGTTAGGCAGGACAAAGGCGCCCAGAGCGACCTTGCTCGAGGGGCTGTTGGTGCCATCCTCAGCATAGATGACCTTGTAGAAGTGGGTAGGTACAGCGACAGAGGGCGGGTTTCCAATAACCTCGTAGCTAACGCGCCATTTGCCATCTGCATCGCGGTGGGGGAGGTACAGCGGGCCCGTCACGATGCGGACGGACGGGTACTTCTTGGTCAAGTTGCGGCAGAAGTCCTCAAAGTGCGACCAGTAGTCACGGTTGAATCCCTCTCCCACCTGGGGGCACATGTTAGTCAGGGCGAAGGTGGCATCCATGGCCTCCTGTGACCATTTGGCGTCCGCGGCAGGCACCTGGTGGCCGCGGTCGTAGCCGGAGCGGAAGTAGTCCGCCAACTTGGCGCGGAAGAGCGCTGGGATGGTGGTGTCCTCGATGAAGGCGCTGTGCTTGCGATCGCCATTGTTCATGGAGAGGGAATAGGGAGTGATGTGCTCGGCCACCCAGGAGGGATTGCGCATGCGGCGGTCGTAGGCACCCGTCAAGGGCAAGGAGTTCAGGGAATCGTTCACAGGCCCGGGGAAGCCATATTGGAAGAGACCTGACGGGTCGACAGGAGCAGAGACCTTCTGTGCCAGAGAAGGAGCTGCAGGCTGAGAAGGAAGCTTTCCGGCGGTTGGCGGAGGTACCACGGGAGGCTTCGCTGCTGCGGCCGTGGCCTGTGGTTGCTGTTGTTGCTGCGGAGAAGACTTGAAGGAGTAGAGGAGAGCAGTCGCACCAGCACCAGTGGCTGCACTGGCCGCAGCGATAATGGCAAAGGTAGCCTTCGACATGGCCGATGTTGTTGTCTCTTATAGTGGTGGAAGACGGCCTTGAAACAAGCAAAGAAACGAGAGATGCGAGAATGAGAGACTATAAAAACGACAGGAGGCTCTGCCAGTCGCGGATCCGGCTTCCTTTTGCGCTCCGTGTGCTACGACAGAAGACTCTCGTTCGTCCTCGACCTCGTCAGGCGTTGAAGTCGCGTGAAGTTTTCCAAAAGAGAAAAAAGATCGACGCCAGGCTGTCCGACCAATCAGAGAGCGTTCCTGGCGGCGGACAGAGAGTTTCGATGAATCGAGGAACAAAGATATGTTGCAGAGTCCATCTTTATCGTCGATTTATCGAAAAGCCCAGTCAGAGGAGAATAGACGAGAGAAGCTCATCATGGATGCTTTTCCGGAACCTCCTAAGACCCTTTGTATCCCCAGTATTGCTTGTCTCCCATCCGGACCAACGAGATTGCGGGCAACTCTTCTGACCAGGAGGGAAGAAGACCATGGAGGAGGCGAATTTGAGTTGCACGAATATCCAGCGAGAGATCTCTGGGGGGTCAGAACACTGCTGTGACACCATCCTGACCGGAGTGAAGCTATCCCCTGCTTCATTCTGTCGCATTATTTCCGCTTGTCTGTCCTCGATTTGCCGGTTGTTCCATTCATAGATTGCGGACCTTGGGGGAAAAGCTTCGTCTAGTGTGGCGGATGATCGTCCAACAGGGAGAACAACAGGCAGAACGAGACTCGATCTCCATTTAACATTCCCTCCATCATGCGGTCAACTCTCTCCTAGTTCTTCTTGTTATTTTCATCCTCAAAGTCTCTACGATCCTCCCGTACAGTCCCGCTGGTGGTCTCCTCCGTCTTCCGCCTGCATAAAGCTCCCCAGGCTCTGACATCACCGCCGCTTCCCGGCAGCGTGAATACCAGCAGTCATGGCGGCCAGCAACGATACCCGCGGATGGATTATGAGCGGTGTCTCAGGCTTTGGTATGTTCCTTGATACTGCCGGGTCTGGTCAAACAGCGTCAGCTAACTCGACCAGCCTGCGTCCTTGGCTCCTCCGTCATCTGTGTCGATCTGATCGTGCGCAAGTGTTCCAGCCGCAAGGACTTTGAAATCACCAGCAGCAATACCTTCCTAGCCGCCTCGATGAGTCTCAGCAGTGGTGTACTGGTATAGACTCCCTAAGATCGTAATCATCAATTGACTCTCCATGCTAACTCTTTGCCTAGCTCATGTCGTCCCTCTACAGCATGCTTCCCACATCCAAGAACCACCTCACGCGCGCTGGATTGTCTCCCGCAGCCGCAGCATATACCTTGATTGCCCTCTTTCTATCCGGAGTGGTTCTCATCCGGATTGTCTCCGCCTTTCTTCATCGTCACATCCCTTCCAGCATAGTCGACTGTGCCCACACTCACAACATTGACCCGGAGGCGGGGGACCACCAAGCGGAGGAGGATCGCAATGCTAAGACAGGTCCGATGCCGACGATAGATATCAACAGCAGCACAGAGCACACACCGCTACTCCAGAGACAGAGGCCAAAGAGTTCCCATTCAACCCCAGCCATGGTCGAAAGAAGCAGTGAGGACGAGGTAGCCGACGGTGAACTGGGAAAAGCATCTCTACGACGCCGTTGGCAGCGACAGCTAGCACATCTACTAGGTGGAACGAAGAAGTATTGCGATGAGAATGGGCCATGTTACGGGTTCTCTCAGACCTGCAGCTCCGAATGTACCAAGATCATGCGAAGAGTCTCGGAGGACGCGAGCCACTTGCCCGTGTCTCCTCCGGGAGATTTCCAGGCACTGGCAGCACGATTAGAGTCAGAAATTGAATCGGGGACACCGCAGACGCCCCAGACAGTCTGTCATATCGCAGACGGATGCTTGACCGCGCCGCCAGATATGCATGCAGGAACCGGAGATGGAGACTACTTTACGACACGCCCAGTGCTCCGGGATGAACGACGAGTCTCGTCCCAGTCGAGCAGCAAACCTGATCCTGAAGAGTCTGGTCCTACCACACCAGTTCGGGTCCAGCTTGAACTCCACTCCTATGCCGGCCAGCATCACCATCATGTTCCGCAGAATGCTTTCCTGTCCATCGGGCTGCAAACCTCGCTGGCTATTGCCGTGCACAAATTGCCGGAGGGCTTCATCACCTACGCCACCAACCACGCCAGTCCTACGTTGGGTCTCACTATCTTCATTGCGCTCTTCATCCACAACATTACCGAGGGCTTTGCCATGGCCCTACCCCTCTACCTGGCCTTGAACTCGCGCTGGAAAGCGATCCTCTGGTCCAGCCTCCTCGGAGGCGTCAGTCAGCCCGCTGGTGCCGGGATCGCTGCGCTCTGGATTTGGGGTTATGGCAAAGCCACAGGAGGCGGCGACGGCGCGACGTCAGGGACATCCTGGGGCGTTTACGGCTGCGTGTTCGCCGCGACAGCTGGAATCATGACCTCCGTGGCAT
Source organism: Paecilomyces niveus (assembly GCA_003116535.1). Taxonomy (NCBI): domain Eukaryota; kingdom Fungi; phylum Ascomycota; class Eurotiomycetes; order Eurotiales; family Thermoascaceae; genus Paecilomyces; species Paecilomyces niveus. Next base: position 6,040 of record QEIL01000023.1, on the reverse strand, counting down.
TACAGCTCTACAGCGAAGGCCTAGGACTCACCCATAACCGGAACATCTGCATTGGCTTTGCGGTCGTAGGCATGGGCGTGTTGGGTGTCAGCTTTGCCCTGACGGCATAGAATCAGACATAGCATCATTACTACCAGGATGGGTAGTTGGACCGGCGTTCTACGTGACGAATGCATGACTTATGCCCTTTCTGCTCGTTTCCATTTTCTTGCTCGTTCCGCTTTCTTTTCCACATCTCTACCATTCGGACGGGGTTTATGGTTTTCGGCGGTATTGTTTTTTCAGCATGTTTCATTCTCTTCTCTTCTCGAGTTTTATTGCATGGCTAAGTGTTAGGGTAAGATCAGGTTTCGGATAGACTGTAGATTCAAGACATCAATATTGAGATTCGATTCTATTCTCACATACAGTGCCAACCGCTATAGTTTCACGATACCATAATTGTGCAGGAAGCAAGTTTCATCGTATATGGATAAGTATTGCTATTCTCCTTTGCTGATCCTTGGGTATATGATTAATTTTATTATGTACATGTACATGTCATTGTCCTGATCATCTCGAACACTTCTGCACTGATATACAGGCGGTAAATCACGTAAAGAAATATAGAGGATTCCCAAACACCGATGCCCAAAGGGCTTATGCAACAACACCAATATATGAATCTCACAAAAATACCGACGGAGATGATCCTCAAACCGTCGAATTCTCCTTCTCCTTCTTCGCGGCTTCTTCCCTTTCCCGCTTCCGCGCCAGATACCGCTCCTTCGCGCTCGAGACGTCCTTCTCCGTCTTGCGACTGCGGGTACGTTCTGCAATCTCGCGCTGTCTTGCCTCTTCGGCCTCTCCTTCCTTTCTGGCGCGCTCTTCCAGCTGTGCCGCGACCATCTCGGTCTGGCGTGTGCGCTGGGCATGGCGGGCAGCGTGGGCTTCGGAGACGGGGCGTTGGCCCAGACGGGTGCGGTCTGCGCTGGCCTGCGCTGCGGCTGAGGGAGGTGGTTTGGGTTTGGAGACGACGTTGAGACCGGCTGTGAGGAGTTGACGTTTATCGACGACTTCGCCTTCTTCGTTGACGATGATACGTGCGCCCTTGGCCTTGAGTTCGGCGGCCAGTTGGGCTTCTGATTTCTCTTGCGTATCTGCGGAGACCTCTTCCTCTGTGACTTCGCCGGCCTTGACGCGCCGAGCGGCTTCTTCCGCCGCTTTCATGGCTTCGCCGTGTCGCTCCTCTCCGCGGGCTAGGATGTCTCGATAGAAACTGACCATGCCCGTATTGCCCTCGCGCTTGCGACGCTCCTCTTCCTCCTTCTCCCGTCGCGCCTCTTCCTCTTCCAGTCGGCGAATCTCCTCCTGCTGCGCTTTGTATGCGGCCGTGACGAATTTCTCCTTGTCGGCGAACTCGTCGCCTTCCTCTTCTCGCTCCTTGGCCAGCATTCGATCGCGCGCGCGCATCTGATCTCGTTTGCGTATCTCCGCGCTGCGCATCAGGGAGGTCATATACCTAGGGCCCGAACTCTGCGCATCGCTCGAGGTTGACTTTTCTGGTTTCTTGTGAATACTATCGTATATGGCATCGTAGGAGTAGATAGAGGGATCGAGGTCCTTTGCTGTTTGAGCATGCTTGCGCGTGTTGTGCAAAGCGGCCAGGTTAGTATAATCCTTGCTCGTGCCGGTCCCGCGCGGCTTCGATTTATCGTTGCCATCAGCTTGACTATGGCCAGCCGCATCTTCCTCTTCATGGTCATCGCCGAATATGGAGTTCTTCAGAGATTTAAGTGTCGGTTTGCCGCCTTCCGGTTTGCGCTTGAATGGAGGTTCACCAGATGTAGACTTTTTCGTCTCACGACGACTCGGAGCCGCAGGAGTAGGCTTGTCTTCCACTTCCCCAAGAGTAGTAATCTCGACTGCTCCGGAAGCGTCCTTGCCACCACCTGTCGCGTCTCCCTCATCTTCAGAATCGTCATCGAATATTGTCTTTTTCCGCTTCTGTCCTGCAGCTAGATTTGTTTTGCCTAGTGAAGGTCCCTTATTCTTGTTCGGGAGATTGAGTCCGTAGGAGAGAGTTGGAGGGGGCATGCTTGTCGGAGAAGAGAGGTAGCTCGCGCAGAGCTACCTCGACTTCAGTGAGGATTGGAGTCGAATGCGGATTGGATATAGACTGCGGAATCGGTCGCTTGCAGCATGTGTGCGCTCTCAGTTGTAGAGGAATTCCTGATTTGTGAGAGGGACGGTCGTTGTTGTGATAGTGTAGATAAATGTTCAGTCCAAGCTCCGCAATGGCGTAGCTCTACTTTGGTTCGCGGAAGTCGAACGACGAAGTACGGTCACATGATATTTATGCCTTACTGCCTTAGTGATCTCCCTTTAGCCTATCGGAGACTTCTTATCAGATAATCAGCACCATGATCACTGATTCCCAGAACACATATCTTGCGCCGGTACTGCCTGATTAGGTCATTTGCGACGGGTCCTCCATATCGAGCGGTTTGCGACAAGTTCGCGACCTTTCCTACCTCCCATTTTCAGCAGTGCACAAGATGAATTTAAAGGACGATACTTTTGGACTTTTTGTGAGTCCTTGCGCTAGTGCCTGATATGGTTAAGTGGGATCTGGGGAACCGGGGTGTCGGTTCCGGAAGGAAAGATCGGATGGTCCAGTAGGATGGCCTAGATCAGGCCATGTGAAGGGCTAGAATGATGTGGTTATTACTATAGGATGAATGATCACAGGATAGGTTGGGAGTTGTTTAGATAGAGAGTGGAATTTCTGATACAAGTTCCATACTCTGAGTAAGCTTTCACTCACAACTTACGATACGACGAGCGAGCAGAATGGATGATTCCGCTTGTAAATGTAGGTTTCTAGAAATTACTCATGCAGTGGTGTTTTCTCGCTATCGCTTTTGGTCGATATAGTAAGCTATCGAGACAATTCGTGAGGATCCGACCAAGCAACCTGTCCCGATCGAGATCCTAGTGTGACATGCCTTAGTGAGGGAGTCTCCGAAATCATAGAATACATATATGGTTGAATTATTCCTCACTTGGCATGCTCATGTAGTGTATGTGATGTACTATCTCTGCGGCGGGTCTTATACCACAATGACTATTCCACGAAAGTAAGTCGTATGCGATAACCTAGGAAAGTTCTTCGACAGAAGCGAAACCCTGCGATGTACGCTACAACCTTGTCAGCTATTTTTCGCAGAAAAGATGTATGCCGAACAACTCTAAAGGTGGTAACACATACAACTTCCATTTGAGTACTCCGACTATATAGCCCTGCCTCGAGTAATATTTCTGCATCACGAGTGCTTAATCGAGTGGCTCTCCGTGAAATATATTCGGTAATAATATGATTCGACATGGGTTCTGAGAGAAATTGCATTGATTTATTAATCTTTCTTTCTTGCCGTATACTCAAACGCCTTGACTCACCGACATCTGAGGATCTTCGCCGTTTATGTCTAACATGATTCCAAATTAAAAGCAACGATGAAGGTCCAGTTACAAGGAGACTAATGATTGCAATGATAGTATCTGTTGACCATGCCATGGTATAATAGCGGAGAGAATTGAAGTAATCCGCTGTACAGCAACCATGGTTCTACTACGAGCCTTAAATATCTCCTTTACAAGAATAATCAAATTTTGGAGGAGGCGAAGTCGTTAATCGCAAGGCATTAATGTATGGAAAAGCAGATTTTGGTGACATCCAATAAGATGCACGAAGTGAAGAGATCTAATCTGAATAGACCCCTACTGGGAAAAAGATCGCCGATAGTTTTGTCTGCGAACTTCAGAAACCAAAGTCCGGAAAGAAGAAACCAGAAACGTTTTGGAAACGAACTAAGAAACCAAATTTTGAAAATAAGAAGACAAAACCTCAATTCCAGATTCTGGCTATGGCAAATCAAGTTCGAGAATATGGGTGGCGGGGATACAAAATTCCCAACGTATAGGATATGCCCCACGATGTACGTGGAACTCGCTCGACATCGTGCAGGAGCTGAACGTCAGGTAACAACACATAAGCATCAGATTCTGGTCTCAACCAATTGAATTTTGGGATCGTTGCAAGGCTGTATTTAGTCGGTGTCCAAATCAAATTTTGGAACTGGCCAATCATCGTGGCTTAAGCGACAAGGATCAGTCTTCCTAGGCGCGAGGCTGGGATTGCCTCGGGGGAAGCATAAACAGTGTAAGCATCCCCTGCGGGTAGGATGGGATTTCGGGCTCAAATATACTTACGATCTCTAGTCCTTGTTATACAAAAAGGAAGCAGAAGCCAGTTCGGGTTCCTTGAATCACTGGTCATTTTGACTTTGTCACTGCCTCGAAACGATGTCGAAGAGGGCATCCAGAATTCCCGATGAGACATGGGATAGGCATAAACAGGAGATCATTGGGCGTTATTTGGAGCCTAGGTCAACTCTGGAGCAGGTGATGTTCCACATGGATAGGAATCATGGCTTCCGAGCAAGGTATTATTGATGACTCTTTGAAAGTTGAGCAAAAGCTTATACGCCCGACAGCAAGAACCAGTATACAACGAGGCTTAACAAATGGCGAATCGCAAAGAATTCCAAAGCTAGCATTTGGCGCTTTGTTGGATAAAACTCAGGAGACGAACACAGGAGGACAAAAAGAGTGCAGTATCACTCCACGGAAGACTACAGACAGATAGCAAAGTCCAAAAAGAAGTTGCCCGCCATGTCACCTTCACAAGCACATTCCAAAGCCTGGAGGATGCAGCTACTCCTGAAGGCGTCAGCGTTTTCACTCCATCAGCTGACAGCCTTGCTCTCAGCTATCGTGAGGTCTACATCGATAACTTGCCATCACTGCAATTCGGACAGGAAGTTCAGTTTTTTGGTATGTTTCATACTTCCTCTTTTTCTTGACTATGTGGGGTCGTCAACCTAGCTATGGACAATATCTGATCATCAGCAGTACAAAATGTGCTAGGCGAAAGGCTGCCGTTCTATAATGCCAGATCTCCAGTAACTAGTCTTCACACTACAAGGGAAGATCCTCACAATGAGTCGTATAGCCATAATTGCTCGCCAACAACGACGAATCATATATCGACATCTCAACGAACAGAATTTGACCCAACCTTGGAATCTATCGAAAACTCTAACAATAGAGACGTACAAAGAAACCTGGAAACATTGTCCAAGGAACTGCTATCAATTATGCCCTTTGGACCAGTTGACAAGAGAAAATTTCTCTTCACCTATCTCCTTCCCAAGGCTGTGGGCTACAAGGAAGTTTGTTCAGGTGGAATATCGGATACTCTTGAGCCTCTGTCTCAACTTTTAGATCCCGGATTTCTCATAAATTGTTTTATAGTCATGTCGGTCAACGACTTACTCGAGCAATACCAAATTGACAGGGTCTTCCAATGGGTGAAAACAAATATTGATTCTGTTACTCTGGAGAACCTTTGCTGGTCGAAATCGCCCTTGATCAAGACATTTTGGAGAATAGCGCTATTGAATCAGGAGAAACTTTACTTGCTGAGAAAATTATTGAGAATAGAGTTCATCCGAACTCTTTTAAGTACTGGAATCCGCTTTCAACAGCGGAATCAAAGGGGCAGGTCCACGAATGCCCCTTTATGCTGCAAATGCAACAGACCTGACCAAGTGGATTTACATGGGAGCACTCTTCGACATACCTGGAAATTATAGTTCCACTGGAGATGCTACAATTTCAGGCAGTTTTGGATTCAACTTTGAGCTACCGTTCTTCCCCGATCGAATAAGGCATACAACTCGCCGACCTCGAACCAGCAGACACACAGGCACCCTTTCCTTTATTTTCCCTCAAAGATTTTAAAAGGTTTTAACGGGACCTGTCAGTACCGTGATAGGTGGTCGCTGGCACTCTTTGACTCAAGATAGCCATCGAGTGGGAGCATTGAATATCACAGTGACTGGCTTGTCTGATCGAAATATGGGTTTGTGCTTATATGTGTATATATGTAGTCCACCTGCCTCTCATGATAAGAATAATAATTTTATACCTTTGGACC